>CM065478.1:45351619-45542568 GCA_032873175.1 Leptopilina drosophilae | reverse complement strand
ACCAATGAAACTAAGAAGTGAACTGTATCCGACCAGTAATGATAAGACATGTCAAATGTGTGCTAGCCAACTAATGAAGGTGAGATGTAAGTTTATCCGATCACTAAAGATAAGATGTTAATTTACCTGACTGTTGATGATAAGATATTCGATGCTTCTAGTCAGCAAAGAAAAGATATTATGATGTGATGTAAATCATACTGTTAAAATATCCTTTTTCCGACCAATAAAGGTAAGAAGTGAAGAGTATCCGATCAGTAAAGATAAGACATGGTAAATATGTGCTTTTCAACGAATGAAGGTAAGAAGTGAACTGTATCCGACCAGTAAAGATAAGACATGTCAAATGTGTGCTAGCCAACTAATGAAGGTGAGATGTAAGTTTATCCGATCACTAAAGATAAGATGTTAATTTACCTGACTGTTGATGATAAGATATTCGATGCTTCTAGTCAGCAAAGAAAAGATATTATGATGTGAAGTAAATCATACTGTTAAAATATCCTTTTTCCGACCAATAAAGGTAAGAAGTGAAGAGTATCCGATCAGTAAAGATAAGACATGGTAAATATGTGCTTTCCAACCAATGAAGGTAAGAAGTGAACTGTATCCGACCAGTAAAGATAAGACATGTCAAATGTGTGCTAGCCAACTAATGAAGGTGAGATGTAAGTTTATCCGATCACTAAAGATAAGATGTTAATTTACCTGACTGTTGATGATAAGATATTCGATGCTTCTAGTCAGCAAAGAAAAGATATTATGATGTGAAGTAAATCAAACTGTTAAAATATCCTTTTTCCGACCAATAAAGGTAAGAAGTGAAGAGTATCCGATCAGTAAAGATAAGACATGGTAAATATGTGCTTTCCAACCAATGAAGGTAAGAAGTGAAGTGTATCCGACCAGTAATGATAAGACATGTCAAATGTGTGCTAGCCAACTAATGAAGGTGAGATGTAAGTTTATCCGATCACTAAAGATAAGATGTTAATTTACCTGACTGTTGATGATAAGATATTCGATGCTTCTAGTCAGCAAAGAAAAGATATTATGATGTGAAGTAAATCAAACTGTTAAAATATCCTTTTTCCGACCAATAAAGGTAAGAAGTGAAGCGTATCCGATCAGTAAAGATAAGACATGGTAAATATGTGCTTTACAACCAATGAAGGTAAGAAGTGAAGTGTATCCGACCAGTAATGATAAGACATGTCAAATGTGTGCTAGCCAACTAATGAAGGTGAGATGTAAGTTTATCCGATCCCTAAAGATAAGATGTTAATTTACCTGACTGTTGATGATAAGATATTCGATGCTTCTAGTCAGGAAAGAAAAGATATTATGATGTGATGTAAATCATACTGTTAAAATATCCTTTTTCCGACCAATAAAGGTAAGAAGTGAAGAGTATCCGATGAGTAAAGATAAGACATGGTAAATATGTGCTTTCCAACCAATGAAGGTAAGAAGTGAAGTGTATCCGACCAGTAATGATAAGACATGTCAAATGTGTGCTAGCCAACTAATGAAGGTGAGATGTAAGTTTATCCGATCACTAAAGATAAGATCTTAATTTACCTGACTGTTGATGATAAGATATTCGATGCTTCTGGTCAGCAAAGAAAAGATATTATGATATGAAGTAAATCATACTGTTAAAATATCCTTTTTCCGACCATTAAAGGTAAGAAGTGAAGTGTATCCGACCAGTAATGATAAGACATGTTAAATGTGTGCTAGCCAACTAATGAAGGTGAGATGTAAGTTTATCCGATCCCTAAAGATAAGATGTTAATTTACCTGACTGTTGATGATAAGATATTCGATGCTTCTAGTCAGGAAAGAAAAGATATTATGATGTGAAGTAAATCATACTGTTAAAATGTCCTTTTTCCGACCAATAAAGGTAAGAAGTGAAGAGTATCCGATCAGTAAAGATAAGACATGGTAAATATGTGCTTTCCAACCAATGAAAGTAAGAAGTGAACTGTATCCGACCAGTAAAGATAAGACATGTCAAATGTGTGCTAGCCAACTAATGAAGGTGAGATGTAAGTTTATCCGATCACTAAAGATAAGATGTTAATTTACCTGACTGTTGATGATAAGATATTCGATGCTTCTAGTCAGCAAAGAAAAGATATTATGATGTGAAGTAAATCATACTGTTAAAATATCCTTTTTCCGACCAATAAAGGTAAGAACTGAAGAGTATCCGATCAGTAAAGATAAGACATGGTAAATATGTGCTTTCCAACCAATGAAGGTAAGAATTAAAGTGTATCCGACTAGTAAAGATAAGACATGTCAAATGTGTGCTAGCCAACTAATGAAGGTGAGATGTAAGTTTATCCGATCACTAAAGATAAGATGTTAATTTACCTGACTGTTGATGATAAGATATTCGATGCTTCTAGTCAGCAAAGAAAAAATATTATGATGTGATGTAAATCATACTGTTAAAATATCCTTTTTCCGACCAATAAAGGTAAGAAGTGAAGAGTATCCGATCAGTAAAGATAAGACATGGTAAATATGTGCTTTACAACCAATGAAGGTAAGAAGTGAACTGTATCCGACCAGTAAAGATAAGACATGTCAAATGTGTGCTAGCCAACTAATGAAGGTGAGATGTAAGTTTATCCGATCACTAAAGATAAGATCTTAATTTACCTGACTGTTGATGATAAGATATTCGATGCTTCTGGTCAGCAAAGAAAAGATATTATGATATGAAGTAAATCATACTGTTAAAATATCCTTTTTCCGACCATTAAAGGTAAGAAGTGAAGTGTATCCGACCAGTAATGATAAGACATGTTAAATGTGTGCTAGCCAACTAATGAAGGTGAGATGTAAGTTTATCCGATCCCTAAAGATAAGATGTTAATTTACCTGACTGTTGATGATAAGATATTCGATGCTTCTAGTCAGGAAAGAAAAGATATTATGATGTGAAGTAAATCATACTGTTAAAATGTCCTTTTTCCGACCAATAAAGGTAAGAAGTGAAGAGTATCCGATCAGTAAAGATAAGACATGGTAAATATGTGCTTTCCAACCAATGAAAGTAAGAAGTGAACTGTATCCGACCAGTAAAGATAAGACATGTCAAATGTGTGCTAGCCAACTAATGAAGGTGAGATGTAAGTTTATCCGATCACTAAAGATAAGATGTTAATTTACCTGACTGTTGATGATAAGATATTCGATGCTTCTAGTCAGCAAAGAAAAGATATTATGATGTGAAGTAAATCATACTGTTAAAATTTCCTTTTTCCGACCAATAAAGGTAAGAACTGAAGAGTATCCGATTAGTAAAGATAAGACATGGTAAATATGTGCTTTCCAACCAATGAAGGTAAGAATTAAAGTGTATCCGACTAGTAAAGATAAGACATGTCAAATGTGTGCTAGCCAACTAATGAAGGTGAGATGTAAGTTTATCCGATCACTAAAGATAAGATGTTAATTTACCTGACTGTTGATGATAAGATATTCGATGCTTCTAGTCAGCAAAGAAAAGATATTATGATGTGAAGTAAATCAAACTGTTAAAATATCCTTTTTCCGACCAATAAAGGTAAGAAGTGAAGCGTATCCGATCAGTAAAGATAAGACATGGTAAATATGTGCTTTACAACCAATGAAGGTAAGAAGTGAACTGTATCCGACCAGTAAAGATAAGACATGTCAAATGTGTGCTAGCCAACTAATGAAGGTGAGATGTAAGTTTATCCGATCACTAAAGATAAGATGTTAATTTACCTGACTGTTGATGATAAGATATTCGATGCTTCTAGTCAGCAAAGAAAAGATATTATGATGTGAAGTAAATCAAACTGTTAAAATATCCTTTTTCCGACCAATAAAGGTAAGAAGTGAAAAGTATCCGATCAGTAAAGATAAGACATGGTAAATATGTGCTTTCCAACCAATGAAGGTAAGAAGTGAAGTGTATCCGACCAGTAATGATAAGACATGTCAAATGTGTGTTAGCCAACTAATGAAAGTGAGATGTAAGTTTATCCGATCACTAAAGATAAGATCTTAATTTACCTGACTGTTGATGATAAGATATTCGATGCTTCTGGTCAGCAAAGAAATAATATTATGATATGAAGTAAATCATACTGTTAAAATATCCTTTTTCCGACCATTAAAGGTAAGTAGTGAAGTGTATCCGACCAGTAATGATAAGACATGTTAAATGTGTGCTAGCCAACTAATGAAGGTGAGATGTAAGTTTATCCGATCTCTAAAGATAAGATGTTAATTTACCTGACTGTTGATGATAAGATATTCGATGCTTCTAGTCAGCAACGAAAAGATATTATGATGTGAAGTAAATCATACTGTTAAAATGTCCTTTTTCCGACCAATAAAGGTAAGAAGTGAAGAGTATCCGATCAGTAAAGATAAGACATGGTAAATATGTGCTTTCCAACCAATGAAACTAAGAAGTGAACTGTATCCGACCAGTAAAGATAAGACATGTCAAATGTGTGCTAGCCAACTAATGAAGGTGAGATGTAAGTTTATCCGATCACTAAAGATAAGATGTTAATTTACCTGACTGTTGATGATAAGATATTCGATGCTTCTAGTCAGCAAAGAAAAGATATTATGATGTGAAGTAAATCATACTGTTAAAATTTCCTTTTTCCGACCAATAAAGGTAAGAACTGAAGAGTATCCGATCAGTAAAGATAAGACATGGTAAATATGTGCTTTCCAACCAATGAAGGTAAGAATTAAAGTGTATCCGACTAGTAAAGATAAGACATGTCAAATGTGTGCTAGCCAACTAATGAAGGTGAGATGTAAGTTTATCCGATCACTAAAGATAAGATGTTAATTTACCTGACTGTTGATGATAAGATATTCGATGCTTCTAGTCTGCAAAGAAAAGATATTATGATGTGAAGTAAATCAAACTGTTAAAATATCCTTTTTCCGACCAATAAAGGTAAGAAGTGAAGCGTATCCGATCAGTAAAGATAAGACATGGTAAATATGTGTTTTACAACCAATGAAGGTAAGAAGTGAACTGTATCCGACCAGTAAAGATAAGACATGTCAAATGTGTGCTAGCCAACTAATGAAGGTGAGATGTAAGTTTATCCGATCACTAAAGATAAGATGTTAATTTACCTGACTGTTGATGATAAGATATTCGATGCTTCTAGTCAGCAAAGAAAAGATATTATGATGTGAAGTAAATCAAACTGTTAAAATATCCTTTTTCCGACCAATAAAGGTAAGAAGTGAAGAGTATCCGATCAGTAAAGATAAGACTTAGTAAATATGTGCTTTCCAACCAATGAAGGTAAGAAGTGAAGTGTATCCGACCAGTAATGATAAGACATGTCAAATGTGTGTTAGCCAACTAATGAAAGTGAGATGTAAGTTTATCCGATCACTAAAGATAAGATGTTAATTTACCTGACTGTTGATGATAAGATATTCGATGCTTCTAGTCAGCAAAGAAAAGATATTATGATATGAAGTAAATCATACTGTTAAAATATCCTTTTTCCGACCAATAAAGGTAAGAAGTGAAGAGTATCCGATCAGTAAAGATAAGACATGGTAAATATGTGCTTTACAACCAATGAAGGTAAGAAGTGAAGTGTATCCGACCAGTAATGATAAGACATGTTAAATGTGTGCTAGCCAACTAATGAAGGTGAGATGTAAGTTTATCCGATCCCTAAAGATAAGATGTTAATTTACCTGACTGTTGATGATAAGATATTCGATGCTTCTAGTCAGGAAAGAAAAGATATTATGATGTGAAGTAAATCATACTGTTAAAATGTCCTTTTTCCGACCAATAAAGGTAAGAAGTGAAGAGTATCCGATCAGTAAAGATAAGACATGGTAAATATGTGCTTTCCAACCAATGAAGGTAAGAAGTGAAGTGTATCCGACCAGTAATGATAAGACATGTCAAATGTGTGTTAGCCAACTAATGAAAGTGAGATGTAAGTTTATCCGATCACTAAAGATAAGATGTTAATTTACCTGACTGTTGATGATAAGATATTCGATGCTTCTAGTCAGCAAAGAAAAGATATTATGATATGAAGTAAATCATACTGTTAAAATATCCTTTTTCCGACCATTAAAGGTAAGAAGTGAAGTGTATCCGACCAGTAATGATAAGACATGTTAAATGTGTGCTAGCCAACTAATGAAGGTGAGATGTAAGTTTATCCGATCACTAAAGATAAGATGTTAATTTACCTGACTGTTGATGATAAGATATTCGATGCTTCTAGTCAGCAAAGAAAAGATATTATGATGTGAAGTAAATCATACTGTTAAAATGTCATTCTTCCGAACAATAAAGGTAAGAAGTGAAGAGTATCTGATCAGTAAAGATAAGACATGGTAAATGTGTGCTTTACAACCAATGAAGGTAAGAAGTGAACTGTATCCGACCAGTAAAGATAAGACATGTCAAATGTGTGCTAGCCAACTAATGAAGGTGAGATGTAAGTTTATCCGATCACTAAAGATAAGATGTTAATTTACCTGACTGTTGATGATAAGATATTCGATGCTTCTAGTCAGCAAAGAAAAGATATTATGATGTGAAGTAAATCAAACTGTTAAAATATCCTTTTTCCGACCAATAAAGGTAAGAAGTGAAGAGTATCCGATCAGTAAAGATAAGACATGGTAAATATGTGCTTTCCAACCAATGAAGGTAAGAAGTGAAGTGTATCCGACCAGTAAAGATAAGACATGTCAAATGTGTGCTAGCCAACTAATGAAGGTGAGATGTAAGTTTATCCGATCACTAAAGATAAGATGTTAATTTACCTGACTGTTGATGATAAGATATTCGATGCTTCTAGTCTGCAAAGAAAAGATATTATGATGTGAAGTAAATCAAACTGTTAAAATATCCTTTTTCCGACCAATAAAGGTAAGAAGTGAAGCGTATCCGATCAGTAAAGATAAGACATGGTAAATATGTGCTTTACAACCAATGAAGGTAAGAAGTGAACTGTATCCGACCAGTAAAGATAAGACATGTCAAATGTGTGCTAGCCAACTAATGAAGGTGAGATGTAAGTTTATCCGATCACTAAAGATAAGATGTTAATTTACCTGACTGTTGATGATAAGATATTCGATGCTTCTAGTCAGCAAAGAAAAGATATTATGATGTGAAGTAAATCAAACTGTTAAAATATCCTTTTTCCGACCAATAAAGGTAAGAAGTGAAGAGTATCCGATCAGTAAAGATAAGACATGGTAAATATGTGCTTTCCAACCAATGAAGGTAAGAAGTGAAGTGTATCCGACCAGTAATGATAAGACATGTCAAATGTGTGTTAGCCAACTAATGAAAGTGAGATGTAAGTTTATCCGATCACTAAAGATAAGATCTTAATTTACCTGACTGTTGATGATAAGATATTCGATGCTTCTGGTCAGCAAAGAAATAATATTATGATATGAAGTAAATCATACTGTTAAAATATTCTTTTTCCGACCATTAAAGGTAAGTAGTGAAGTGTATCTGACCAGTAATGATAAGACATGTTAAATGTGTGCTAGCCAACTAATGAAGGTGAGATGTAAGTTTATCCGATCCCTAAAGATAAGATGTTAATTTACCTGACTGTTGATGATAAGATATTCGATGCTTCTAGTCAGCAAAGAAAAGATATTATGATGTGAAGTAAATCATACTGTTAAAATGTCCTTTTTCCGACCAATAAAGGTAAGAAGTGAAGAGTATCCGATCAGTAAAGATAAGACATGGTAAATATGTGCTTTCCAACCAATGAAGGTAAGAAGTGAAGTGTATCCGACCAGTAATGATAAGACATGTCAAATGTGTGTTAGCCAACTAATGAAAGTGAGATGTAAGTTTATCCGATCACTAAAGATAAGATGTTAATTTACCTGACTGTTGATGATAAGATATTCGATGCTTCTAGTCAGCAAAGAAAAGATATTATGATATGAAGTAAATCATACTGTTAAAATATCCTTTTTCCAAACAATAAAGGTAAGAAGTGAAGAGTATCCGATCAGTAAAGATAAGACATGGTAAATATGTGCTTTACAACCAATGAAGGTAAGAAGTGAACTGTATCCGACCAGTAAAGATAAGACATGTCAAATGTGTGCTAGCCAACTAATGAAGGTGAGATGTAAGTTTATCCGATCACTAAAGATAAGATGTTAATTTACCTGACTGTTGATGATAAGATATTCGATGCTTCTAGTCAGCAAAGAAAAGATATTATGATGTGAAGTAAATCAAACTGTTAAAATATCCTTTTTCCGACCAATAAAGGTAAGAAGTGAAAAGTATCCGATCAGTAAAGATAAGACATGGTAAATATGTGCTTTCCAACCAATGAAGGTAAGAAGTGAAGTGTATCCGACCAGTAAAGATAAGACATGTCAAATGTGTGCTAGCCAACTAATGAAGGTGAGATGTAAGTTTATCCGATCACTAAAGATAAGATGTTAATTTACCTGACTGTTGATGATAAGATATTCGATGCTTCTAGTCTGCAAAGAAAAGATATTATGATGTGAAGTAAATCAAACTGTTAAAATATCCTTTTTCCGACCAATAAAGGTAAGAAGTGAAGCGTATCCGATCAGTAAAGATAAGACATGGTAAATATGTGCTTTACAACCAATGAAGGTAAGAAGTGAACTGTATCCGACCAGTAAAGATAAGACATGTCAAATGTGTGCTAGCCAACTAATGAAGGTGAGATGTAAGTTTATCCGATCACTAAAGATAAGATGTTAATTTACCTGACTGTTGATGATAAGATATTCGATGCTTCTAGTCAGCAAAGAAAAGATATTATGATGTGAAGTAAATCAAACTGTTAAAATATCCTTTTTCCGACCAATAAAGGTAAGAAGTGAAGAGTATCCGATCAGTAAAGATAAGACATGGTAAATATGTGCTTTCCAACCAATGAAGGTAAGAAGTGAAGTGTATCCGACCAGTAATGATAAGACATGTCAAATGTGTGTTAGCCAACTAATGAAAGTGAGATGTAAGTTTATCCGATCACTAAAGATAAGATCTTAATTTACCTGACTGTTGATGATAAGATATTCGATGCTTCTGGTCAGCAAAGAAATAATATTATGATATGAAGTAAATCATACTGTTAAAATATCCTTTTTCCGACCATTAAAGGTAAGAAGTGAAGTGTATCCGACCAGTAATGATAAGACATGTTAAATGTGTGCTAGCCAACTAATGAAGGTGAGATGTAAGTTTATCCGATCCCTAAAGATAAGATGTTAATTTACCTGACTGTTGATGATAAGATATTCGATGCTTCTAGTCAGCAAAGAAAAGATATTATGATGTGAAGTAAATCATACTGTTAAAATGTCCTTTTTCCGACCAATAAAGGTAAGAAGTGAAGAGTATCCGATCAGTAAAGATAAGACATGGTAAATATGTGCTTTCCAACCAATGAAGGTAAGAAGTGAAGTGTATCCGACCAGTAATGATAAGACATGTCAAATGTGTGTTAGCCAACTAATGAAAGTGAGATGTAAGTTTATCCGATCACTAAAGATAAGATGTTAATTTACCTGACTGTTGATGATAAGATATTCGATGCTTCTAGTCAGCAAAGAAAAGATATTATGATATGAAGTAAATCATACTGTTAAAATATCCTTTTTCCAAACAATAAAGGTAAGAAGTGAAGAGTATCCGATCAGTAAAGATAAGACATGGTAAATATGTGCTTTACAACCAATGAAGGTAAGAAGTGAACTGTATCCGACCAGTAAAGATAAGACATGTCAAATGTGTGCTAGCCAACTAATGAAGGTGAGATGTAAGTTTATCCGATCACTAAAGATAAGATGTTAATTTACCTGACTGTTGATGATAAGATATTCGATGCTTCTAGTCAGCAAAGAAAAGATATTATGATGTGAAGTAAATCAAACTGTTAAAATATCCTTTTTCCGACCAATAAAGGTAAGAAGTGAAAAGTATCCGATCAGTAAAGATAAGACATGGTAAATATGTGCTTTCCAACCAATGAAGGTAAGAAGTGAAGTGTATCCGACCAGTAAAGATAAGACATGTCAAATGTGTGCTAGCCAACTAATGAAGGTGAGATGTAAGTTTATCCGATCACTAAAGATAAGATGTTAATTTACCTGACTGTTGATGATAAGATATTCGATGCTTCTAGTCTGCAAAGAAAAGATATTATGATGTGAAGTAAATCAAACTGTTAAAATATCCTTTTTCCGACCAATAAAGGTAAGAAGTGAAGCGTATCCGATCAGTAAAGATAAGACATGGTAAATATGTGCTTTACAACCAATGAAGGTAAGAAGTGAACTGTATCCGACCAGTAAAGATAAGACATGTCAAATGTGTGCTAGCCAACTAATGAAGGTGAGATGTAAGTTTATCCGATCACTAAAGATAAGATGTTAATTTACCTGACTGTTGATGATAAGATATTCGATGCTTCTAGTCAGCAAAGAAAAGATATTATGATGTGAAGTAAATCAAACTGTTAAAATATCCTTTTTCCGACCAATAAAGGTAAGAAGTGAAGAGTATCCGATCAGTAAAGATAAGACATGGTAAATATGTGCTTTCCAACCAATGAAGGTAAGAAGTGAAGTGTATCCGACCAGTAATGATAAGACATGTCAAATGTGTGTTAGCCAACTAATGAAAGTGAGATGTAAGTTTATCCGATCACTAAAGATAAGATGTTAATTTACCTGACTGTTGATGATAAGATATTCGATGCTTCTGGTCAGCAAAGAAAAGATATTATGATATGAAGTAAATCATACTGTTAAAATATCCTTTTTCCGACCATTAAAGGTAAGAAGTGAAGTGTATCCGACCAGTAATGATAAGACATGTTAAATGTGTGCTAGCCAACTAATGAAGGTGAGATGTAAGTTTATCCGATCCCTAAAGATAAGATGTTAATTTACCTGACTGTTGATGATAAGATATTCGATGCTTCTAGTCAGCAAAGAAAAGATATTATGATGTGAAGTAAATCATACTGTTAAAATGTCCTTTTTCCGACCAATAAAGGTAAGAAGTGAAGAGTATCCGATCAGTAAAGATAAGACATGGTAAATATGTGCTTTCCAACCAATGAAGGTAAGAAGTGAAGTGTATCCGACCAGTAATGATAAGACATGTCAAATGTGTGTTAGCCAACTAATGAAAGTGAGATGTAAGTTTATCCGATCACTAAAGATAAGATGTTAATTTACCTGACTGTTGATGATAAGATATTCGATGCTTCTAGTCAGCAAAGAAAAGATATTATGATATGAAGTAAATCATACTGTTAAAATATCCTTTTTCCAAACAATAAAGGTAAGAAGTGAAGAGTATCCGATCAGTAAAGATAAGACATGGTAAATATGTGCTTTACAACCAATGAAGGTAAGAAGTGAACTGTATCCGACCAGTAAAGATAAGACATGTCAAATGTGTGCTAGCCAACTAATGAAGGTGAGATGTAAGTTTATCCGATCACTAAAGATAAGATGTTAATTTACCTGACTGTTGATGATAAGATATTCCATGCTTCTAGTCAGCAAAGAAAAGATATTATGATATGAAGTAAATCATACTGTTAAAATATCCTTTTTCCAACCAATGAATGTAAGAAGTGAAGTGTATCCAACCAGTAATGATAAGACATGTCAAATGTGTGCTAGCCAACTAATGAAGGTGAGATATAAGTTTATCCGATCACTAAAGATAAGATGTTAATCTACCTGACTGTTGATGATAAGATATTAGATGCTTCTAGCCAGCAAAGAAAAGATATTATGATGTGAAGTAATTCAAACTGTTAAAATATCTTTTTTCCGACCAATAAAGGTAAGAAGTGAAGAGTATCCGATCAGTAAAGATAAGACATGGTAAATATGTGCTATCCAACGAATGAAGGTAAGAAGTGAAGTGTATCCGACCAGTAATGATAAGACATGTCAAATGTGTGCTAGCCAACTAATGAAGGTGAGATGTAAGTTTATCCGATCACTAAAGATAAGATGTTAATTTACCTGACTGTTGATGATAAGATATTCGATGCTTCTAGTCAGCAAAGAAAAGATATTATGATATGAAGTAAATCATACTGTTAAAATATCCTTTTTCCAACCAATGAAGGTAAGAAGTGAAGTGTATCCGACCAGTAATGATAAGACATGTCAAATGTGTGCTAGCCAACTAATGAAGGTGAGATATAAGTTTATCCGATCACTAAAGATAAGATGTTAATTTACCTGACTGTTGATGATAAGATATTCGATGCTTCTATTCAGCAAAGAAAAGATATTATTATGTGAAGTAAATCAAATTGTTAAAATATCCTTTTTCCGACTAATAAAGGTAAGAAGTGAAGAGTATCCGATCAGTAAAGATAAGACA
This sequence comes from Leptopilina drosophilae, assembly GCA_032873175.1. NCBI lineage: Eukaryota > Metazoa > Arthropoda > Insecta > Hymenoptera > Figitidae > Leptopilina > Leptopilina drosophilae. Next base: position 45,530,114 of record CM065478.1, on the reverse strand, counting down.
TGGTAAATATGTGCTTTCCAACCAATGAAAGTAAGAAGTGAAGTGTATCCGACCAATAAAGATAAGACATGTCAAATGTGTGCTTGCCAACCAATGAAGGTAAGATGTAAGTTTATCCGATCACTAAAGATAAGATGTTAATTTACCTGACTGTTGATGATAAGATATTCGATGCTTCTAGTCAGGAAAGAAAAGATATTATGATGTGAAGTAAATCATACTGTTAAAATGTCCTTTTTCCGACCAATAAAGGTAAGAAGTGAAGAGTATCCGATCAGTAAAGATAAGACATGGTAAATATGTGCTTTACAACCAATGAAGGTAAGAAGTGAACTGTATCCGACCAGTAAAGATAAGACATGTCAAATGTGTGCTAGCCAACTAATGAAGGTGAGATGTAAGTTTATCCGATCACTAAAGATAAGATGTTAATTTACCTGACTGTTGATGATAAGATATTCGATGCTTCTATTCAGCAAAGAAAAGATATTATGATGTGAAGTAAATCAAACTGTTAAAATATCCTTTTTCCGACCAATAAAGGTAAGAAGTGAGGAGTATCCGATCAGTAAAGATAAGACATGGTAAATACGTGCTTTCCAACCAATAAAGGTAAGAAGTGAAGTGTATCCGACCAGTAATGATAAGACATGTCAAATGTGTGCTAGCCAACTAATGAAGGTGAGATGTAAGTTTATCCGATCACTAAAGATAAGATGTTAATTTACCTGACTGTTGATGATAAGATATTCGATGCTTCTGGTCAGCAAAGAAAAGATATTATGATATGAAGTAAATCATACTGTTAAAATATCCTTTTTCCGACCATTAAAGGTAAGAAGTGAAGTGTATCCGACCAGTAATGATAAGACATGTTAAATGTGTGCTAGCCAACTAATGAAGGTGTGATGTAAGTTTATCCGATTATTAAAGATAAGATGTTAATTTACCTGACTGTTGATGATAAGATATTCCATGCTTCTAGTCAGCAAAGAAAAGATATTATGATGTGATGTAAATCATACTGTTAAAATATCCTTTTTCCGACCAATAAAGGTAAGAAGTGAAGAGTATCCGATCAGTAAAGATAAGACATGGTAAATATGTGCTTTACAACCAATGAAGGTAAGAAGTGAACTGTATCCGACCAGTAAAGATAAGACATGTCAAAAGTGTGCTAGCCAACTAATGAAGGTGAGATGTAAGTTTATCCGATCACTAAAGATAAGATGTTAATTTACCTGACTGTTGATGATAAGATATTCGATTCTTCAAGTCAGCAAAGAAAGGATGTTATGATGTGAAGTAAATCATACTGCTAAAATATCCTTTTTCCGACCAATAAAGGTAAGAAGTGCAGAGTATCCGATCAGTAAAGATAAGACATGGTAAATATGTGCTTTCAAACCAATGAAGGTAAGAAGTGAAGTGTATCCGACCAATAATGATAAGACATGTCAAATGTGTGCTAGCCAACTAATGAAGGTGAGATGTAAGATTATCCGATCGCTAAAGATAAGATGTTAATTTACCTGACTGTTGATGATAAGATATTCGATGCTTCTAGTCAGCAAAGAAAAGATGTTATGATGTGAAGTAAATCATGCTGCTAAAATATCCTTTTTCCGACCTATTATAATTGGTTGCCCGGATTGCCAATTATTTATTGAGGAAAATGGGGGGGAAGGTAGGGAGAATCGTGAATAAAGAAAACTAATATTATTATTAAGATTTATTAACTTACAGTTCTATTCTAATACGGGCTGGCCACACACTTGTAAAGTGGGAGGAAAACTGTCACACAGAGACTGGGGTGGTATGCTCTCAGGAGAGTCACGAAACAAGAAGTGTCGCGTCTGCTTGCGAATTTGGCGATTGATGCCCTCGAGGCCCTTCGGCCTTTTCCGGGATCAATCGTCTCATTCGCGACGGCCGCGGGAAAGTTTGTAACGCCACGTTACACCCCCTTCCCCTAAACGGGACGAAGTGTAACCCCTTACAAAAATTTTTGGTTAATTTTCAAACAATTCTTCATAATTTGTATCGAAGTTTATAAATTTAATTATTTCTTTATTATTTTTTTCCGCTAATTTTCTTGAATTTTCTGCTAGGCTATTCTCCAAATATTCCTTCAATTCCCCTCGTCGTTTGTCCCAGTTGGCTCGTACGTATTTTCTCCCATTTTTCGCCGGTTCGCAGTATCCTGCTCTTTGCTTTGAGGTTTCTCTTTCCGCAAAATTCGTCATGAAGTAGATAATGCGATTTCCATATTTTTTCCCTGCAAAATCGTCATGGCTAAGTTTCCTTATTTTCCATTATTTCCTGTAACATATGTAAACAAAAAGAAAATTTTCCTTTTATTTGCACAAAAAAAATTGTAAATAAAAGTCTAATTTCAAAGGAAAATATATTATTTGTTGTCATTGGGTTTTATTTATTTGTATGTTTTATTTTAAGAAATAAAGAGTGTGAGTAAGATAAATTTTGTTTATTATATCCTTTTGTTACATTATGCTTTAAGCAAAAAAAATTTTATTAATCGTTCCTTTCGATGGGATAATAGAAGTAACCGGAAAATCAATATGTTTCATCTTAAGTATTATAGAGTATAGAGAGAAAAAAAAATATATCAAAATTTGTGTTTCTGTTTTTTAGGCTAATTGTTTTTAACGTTTCAATGTTTTTGTTGTATTTTATTTAAGAATTCTTTCACTTCGTTTTCGTTCTTCTGGCGAAGATTCTTCCACTCCAAATCTTGTTGTTTTCTTTCCTCTACATTTTCCTCTAATCTTTTGCGTCTATCGCATCTCCAGCGAAGCTTGCCCAAGAATACTTCTTTTTCCTTCTCGTAGGAATATGTATGTTTCTCGAAGTTCACTGCGAAAATATTCTCTTCATTTATGTTGTGTTCTTCTTCATCGTTGACACTTCTGTTTTCCTCATCGTTTTCTTGATTATTTTCGTCTACTTTTTCCTCCCTATTTTCTTCTAAATTGTTCTCGATGTTTTTTTCGATTCTTTGTTCGAGGACTGTGACTTGGCTGGAATTTTTTGACTCATTTGATGAGTCTTCTGAGGAATCGTCTGTGAGATTTTCTTCGTGATCTTCTTCGTCCATTATTTCAGAGTTTACTGCTGTTAATGAGGTTCGTAATTTTTCGAGTGTCCGTTTTTTGGCCTTAAGTAGTTTTTCATCCCATATTATAAACGTTTTTACGGCGAGACACTCTTTTTCTGTCGTCGAATATTTTCTCTTAGTTTCGCTCAAATTTTTACTACCGTATGCTACTACGACATTTTTTCCGTCTATTTCCTGCGTGAAAACTGCTCCTAGACCAGTGTCGCTTGCGTCCGTTTCTAAAATGAAGGTGTGTCGAAAATCAGGAGGGTTTAAAATCGGAGCTGTCGTCAACAACTCGATCAATTTTAATTTTGCTAATTCCTGATTTTCGTCCCAATTCCATTTTACATTTTTACGTAGTAATTTTTGCAAGGGTTCAATTATTTCAGCGAAATGTGGGATAAACCGTCGGTACCAGCTTACCATTCCTATAAAACGTTGTAACTGTTTAATAGTTTTAGGAGTCGGAAATTCTCGAATAGGTTTGACTTTGTCGTCGTCGATTTGCAGTCCTTTTTCGTTAACTACGAAACCTAGGTATTTTACCTCTGCACAACCGAATTCACTTTTCTCGAAATTGACTGTCAACCCTGCTTCTTTTAATTTTCCTAACACTATTTCTAAATATTTCATATGTTCGTTGAAAGTTGATGAAACTATTATAATGTCATCGAGATAACAGAAAACTTTCGGTTTAAGGTCAGGCGTAATAATTTTGTCTATTAACCGCTGGAACGTTGCGGGAGCATTGCAAAGTCCAAACGGCATTCGCTTGTATTGAAACATTCCAAAACCAGGGACTACGAAAGCCGTTTTTTCCTTGGACTCTTCGCTCAACGGGATTTGATTATACGCCCACCTTAAATCGACTTTAGAAATGTATTTCGCGGCTCTAAGCATATCTAAAATTTCGGCCATTAACGGAACCGGATACAGATCTTTTTTCTTGACTGCGTTGACTTTCCGAAAGTCTAGGCACAATCTGTATGTTCCGTTCGCTTTCTTTATCATAACAATTGGATTTGACCAATTGCTATTACTTGACTCGATAATACCTTCGCGTAACATTCTCTTAATTTCCTTAATTATTTCCTCCTTAATTTTCGGCGAAACATAATAATATCTTTGTTTTATCGGTGCTGTACCCTGCGTGTCAATTACGTGTTCAGTCAAATGAGTAGCTTTAAAAATTTCCTCAGGGGGTGGTAATCTAACATTTAAAAATTTATTTAAAAAATCTTGTTCTTCCTCGGACAATTCAACCAGTCCGGAACAAAATTCTGTTTCGCCTAAACAATTTGTTTCTCGTAATATTCTTCCCTGAATATTATTGTTTATAATCGCGTTATTTTTAAAATTTATCCATTTCGTATTTAACGGTTTACGAAATTTATTTCCAGTTGTCATACAATTTTTCGATCCTAAATTTTCCGATTTTTTCTCGTTTTTCAATTTTTGCGAATTTTCACGTTTTCGCCAATTTTCTGAACATTTTTCGCGTTCGCTAATTTTCCTGTTCAATTCCGCTTTTTTATACCAATTTTTCTTACAAGGATTGTCGATTGGAAAAAGAAATGATTCATCTGTCTCGTCAAGACTAGAATCCAATTCTAAATTATCAAATCTGTTTGATAATGGGATATCCATTAATCTTGGAGGAATTTTCCTGGGTTTGGGAGTTGGAGTTTGGGGAGATATTTTTGACTGTTGTAAGGATTGTCTTGGTATAATTTGTGGGATTTTCTTTTCGTTTCCCGAGTTGACCCTTGGAAAAATTTCCGTCTTTTTCCTATTTTTTTCCGTATCGATATTTTTCGATTTAGGGGAGAGTCTCCAGTTGTGAGACGGGTTTTATTTTTGACCCGTAAATTGTAAACGGGTAAACGAAATTGTAAATAAAATACACCATTCGAGAGGTAACAGAAATACGCAACTTTTATTAAAAGAAAGTATAGTGTTTTGATGAATTCAAGAAATTTTACGATACATTTTCGGAGCACATCGCTTTTTTCAAAAGAAAAAAATGTCTCCAGTTGTGAGACACTCATTAAAAATTGCTAAACTTTAATAAAATTGATATAAAACGTTATGTTTAGTAGAAATTATTAAATATATTAATAATATATATTATTATATACTATAAATAATAATATTTATTCGCCAAAATATGACTGTCAAATAAACACAATTAAATAGCTTCAACAAGAGCATTAAAATTGATTTCTTCTGAATCAATTGACTTTTTTCCGCTTGACATGCTCAAAAATACTAGAAAAAAAATCAAAACAATATTTAAATAGTATGCCTGCAAAGTCATATTTTTTATGCTGCCCAAATGGCTGTCGAGACTGTCTCACAACTGGTGATATGCTGTGTCTCATACCCAGAAATTGGCGCTATTTTGAAAAAGGAAAATTAAATTATTTTCAACCGTAGATTGGAACAATGCAATATTGCATCACAAAATATAGGAAAAACACTAAAAGAAAATGCATTACATTTACCTTTTCCAATTAATTAACTTGGAAAAAAAGTACTTTGTATTTATTGAAAAAACGCTTTTTTGTCGATTATCACACCCAGTGTTGGTATTTATCAAAAATAGTTTATATAGCCGTTTCGGCGTACACGAAAAAGTTAGCTCATGTAAAAAGAAATGTTTTTATATAAACTAATCGGCTTTTAAATATTACATGTTAAAAAAAATTGACTGTCTCACAACTGGAGATGTCTCACAACTAGAGACTCTCCCCTACCTAATTCGAATTTTTTCTCGAATTTTCCCAAATTTGCTTTCTTAAATGTTTTATTTTGAAAATTATTTTCGAATTTTCTAACATTTTCCTCGAATTTTCTCGAATTTTCATTATTATTTGTACTTTTCGGTTCAAAACTTTTCTCGGGTTTTAACCTACTTTTCATTGGATTTTGTGTGTTAACAATTTTTCGATTTTCTCGTTGTGTACTCGACCATCCGGTTTGTGATCCTATATCTCGTAGTTTGGGTTCGATAATGTTCATTTTTTCGTTTTTGTTGTCAGACTTATTCCCTATTTTGTATATAACGTTAGGTAAATCTTTTAATGACCATGTGTCTTTTTCGAAGTCTAATTTCATGCCTATTTCGCGTAACATATCTATTCCTAAAATTCCGTAACCTTTTAATGCTGGAACTATTCTGAACGTTAGATTTTTCGTTATGTTACCAATTTCCACGGGTATCGTAACTTTGCCTATAATCTGTAAATTTTCACCGCTTGCTGCTGTCACGAATTTATTTTTTACTGGTTCTAATTTAATACCATACATTTGTAAATATATCCAATTTTTATGACCAAAAAATGAGCTTGTAGCGCCTGCATCGATTAAAGTTTTAAAAGTTACTTCTTTGTATTTGATATCGGTAAAAAATCTTAAGTCTTTTATTAACGTATCGCAATTTTCTGGTAATTCGACAATTTTTGGGGATACTGGGTTTTTCAGTACCCCCTCTACTCGTTTCCTTGATTTTCCGACCTACAATCTCTACGAATGTGACCTACTTTTCCGCAACCGTAACATTTTTTGGGTGAATTTGAATAATTTTTCTGATTTTGATTTGTCTTGGCATTGTTTCCATTCCCTGCAGAAGAATGGTTTGGCAATGCCACTTGAAGACTATTTCTTGCATTATTATTGTCACCTGAAGGATTTTCTAACATTTTTTGACCATTACTACTGTCAGTAGTTAAGTCAGGTGGAAAAGTAATTTTTGGTTGGTCATTTGACCAATTTTTTTGAGTATAATTTCCAGAAGACTTTGAATGGAATTTCGAACTTCCACCAAATCTTCTAGAATTTTCCTGATTTGAGTATTGTTTCGGCTTGTTACTAGGCGAGTTTTCTTTTTTATGTGTTGTAATTGTTAACGTTTGTCCGCGAATTTTCGATTTATTTCTTTCCATTTCGAATTCTTTACCTAAGCTTTCTAGTTCCTCGAAGGTTTTAAAATCGTTTCTCTGTATGTACATTTTATATTCTATTCGCATGTTTTCGTAAGCGCGACGTAATTCCCAATGTAGACCTTTTCGCGGGTAAATTTTTGCAAATAATTTTCTTATTCCAATCAGAAAAGTTTGAATTTCTTCTCCCTCCTTCTGATTGCAATATTTTATTTTCGTGTTGATTTCCTCGTAGAACTTCTCGTCTAAGAATGTCCTTTCGAATTCTTCACGAAAATCTTGCAAAGAAAACCAATTGTGTCTAACCGTTCTACACCATTCGAGGGCTTCGTCCGCTAACACTGCGTCAATATTTTCTAAGACACGACTTTCTGGGATTTCATATCCTCGCATAAATCTGAACAATTCTTCTAAAAATTGTACTGGGTTGTCCGTTTTGTTATTACGAAATTTAACTGGCCAATTTGACATGATTTGAAAAGGTGTTTGTAGCATGCCAAAGGGAAAATGGTTATTGAAATTTCCAAAATGTCGATTGTTGTCGACTTGGGCATTTGGATTCTCAATTTCCGTGCTTTCCGTGAAATTTTTCTCGAAATTTGGATTTTTACTTTTCGATAAATTTCCCATCGCAATTTTCATTGGTTCTAGTTCTAATCTAAGCTGATCTAGTTCTTTATCGCGTAACGATAATTCATTTTTGAATTGATCTGATACAGATGATTTTTCTTTTATTTCCCGATGAAAATTAATATTTTTTCCTTTCGGAACAGTTCCTCTCTTTTTGGGTTCGTAAACAATTCCTATTTCGCTATCGTTCGGCCATTCGTAGTTAAATTCCTGATTTTTTTTCTTATCTTCAAATTGGACATTTTGTCTTTTTTCCCTAATTTCGCGTTTGTCTGAATCGAAATAATTATCTAATTTCGTTCGAAAACTATCTTCCCAATCGCTGTTGTTTTGATCGTTTCTATTTACCGAACTGTGTGCTGAAGGTTTGTATTTTTCTTGTACAGTTCTCCTATGTTCGAGTTCTAATTGTTTTTCTTTTTCGCGCAATTTTTCTCTTTCTTTTCTCAGCATTTCATCGTATGCTGTTAATTCGTTCCTATTCTTAACCATTTGACTATTTGTCCCTAAAAACGAATTAATGTCAAAAGTTCCGTCTTTTGATTTTTCTGAAAAATTTTCCGTTAATTTTTCCGATACTTTTCCTTGATTGCCGGCAGTTTTCTTTATTGTTCCGAAGTACTGCTGCAATATCGAATTTGAACTGGGGGCAGTTTCTTGATTACTCGGCCTGGGCATAGGCAGAGATGTGTTCGCTGCGACTTGTGCTTTTGGGGGGAGGGGCAAGGATGAATCGAAATTTAATAATTTCAATGTTTCTGTGGGAGTAATTTCCATGAAGGCACGAAGCATTGCTTCTTGTCTTTGGATTGTGGCTTCCAAATTATGCATCTTATCGTGTGCATCAGTTTGGTGGGGGGTTTCTATATCGCTCGCCCTTTCCGTATCGCTATCTGACAAATTTTCTGTTTCTCTGTCTTCCTGCATTCTTTTCGTTGTTGACCGTAAAACACGTTTCGAAGCCATTTGTGATTTATTATTGAAAAGTTAGAATTAAATTTAAATCGTTATTTAACCTATTCCACAATTTTCAACAAAAAAAAGACAAAAGAAAAACTTTTCTGCTAGTTTCTATCCATCGTCATGAATTTTCCGTGAGAAAAATTTTCCATTGCTTTTTCCATTCAATCACAAATGTTCGAAATATTTTCCAATAATTTTCCGAAATTTATTAAATTTATTTATGCGTTGTCAAAAAAAATTAATTACACGTTCTATTTTGAAAAGAAATACGAGAGAAAAAGAAAATAGATTGACACTTTTGACACACCCGTTATAAGTCGCAAAAAGATTAATTTTCTTCCTAATTGTCTATTCTGAACAACGAAAGAAAACTAAGGTTAAAAGAAAATTATTCCACTTATTTTCAACAATTAATTTTCATTAATAACCGGAATTAAATTTATTTATTAATTGTTATCATTATCTGGATCTATTTTCTATTAAACGACTGTTCAAATGTGTCACCCGGTATAAGTTTGGTCACTGTGTCTCTATATTCCAATTTTTCTCTCTATACCGAACTTTTGAGTCACCCGGTATACGCATTGATTTTCACTAAGTTTATTTTCTAAATTTTCGAATAAATTTAATTTATCACGGTGTATACAAATTTTATTTCGAGTTTTGACAAAATTATTTTCCGATTTATTCGCGACAAATATTGTGTTTATGTTTTTTCGACTGCTACTTGTACTACACTATACACGACCTTGACAGTGAAAACAAATCTACCGGTGTTTATCTATTACGAAATATTTTCAAAAATAATCGATAAATTCACTTTTTCTTTTTAATTTCTAATTTTATATTCCGTTATTTTAATTTAATTTCACTAATTTTCGCTAATTTTCACGAATTTAGTCATGATTTCAATAAATTTTCACGATTAATTTTTTACCGGTATTCGCACGCACTTGTTTTTACACAATTGTCTGTCATTGTCTGCGTCAGTCACATGAAAAATTTGTCACATTTGTCAAAAAATTACAATATAATAATATAAAATGTCAATAAAATTCAATAATTTTCATGCAAAAATATAAATATTCAAGCAAATATGGGAAACAGGAAAAAGATTTGGTTTTGGAGGTTAGGTGGCCATGAGGTGACAGGTGGGATTGTTTCTCTTAATTTTCACTGGATTTCGACAATTAAAAATGAGAAATAAAAGAAATTTAATTTTCTGGGAATTTTCTTGGTAGAAGGGAATGTGAAGGTGGATTTTTTCGTTGGGCGCCAATTTATAATTGGTTGCCCGGATTTCCAATTATTTATTGAGGAAAATGGGGGGGAAGGTAGGGAGAATCGTGAATAAAGAAAACTAATATTATTATTAAGATTTATTAACTTACAGTTCTATTCCAATACGGGCTGGCCACACACTTGTAAAGTGGGAGGAAAACTGTCACACAGAGACTGGGGAAGTATACTCTCAGGAGAGTCACGAAACAAGAAGTGTCGCGTCTGCTTGCGAATTTGGCGATTGATGCCCTCGAGGCCCTTCGGCCTTTTCCGGGATCAATCGCCTCATTCGCGACGGACGCGGGAAAGTTTGTAACGCCACGTTACACTATAAAGGTTAGAAGTGAAGTGTATCCGATCAGTAAAGATAAGACATGGTAAATATGTGCTTTACAACCAAAGAAGGTAAAAAGTGAAGTGTATCCGACCAGTAAAGATAATACATGGTAAATCTGTGCTTGCCAACCAATGAAGGTGAGATGTAAGTTTATCCGATCACTAAAGATAAGATGTTAATTTACCTGACTGTTGATGATAAGATATTCGATGCTTCTAGTCAGCAAAGAAAAGATATTATGATGTGCAGTAAATCATACTGTTAAAATATCCTTTTTCCGACCAATAAAGGTAAGAAGTGAAGAGTATCCGATCAGTAAAGATAAGACATGGTAAATATGTGCTTTCCAACCAATGAAGGTAAGAAGTGAAGTGTATCCGACCAGTAAAGATAAGGCATGTCAAATGTGTGCTAGCCAACCAATGAAGGTGAGGTGTAAGTATATCCGATCACTAAAGATAAGATGTTAATTTACCTGACTGTTAATGATAAGATATTCGATGCTTCTAGTCAGCAAAGAAAAGATGTTATGATGTGAAGTAAATCATATTGCTAAAATATCCTTTTTCCGACCTATAAAGGTTAGAAGTGAAGTGTATCCGATCAGTAAAGATAAGACATGGTAAATATGTGCTTTCCAACCAATGAAGGTAAGAAGTGAAGTGTATCCGACCAGTAAAGATAAGACATGTCAAATGTGTGCTAGCCAACCAATGAAGGTGAGATGTAAGTTTATCCGATCACTAAAGATAAGATGTTAATTTACCTGACTGTTGATGATAAGATATTCGATGCTTCTAGTCAGCAAAGAAAAGATATTATGATGTGAAGTAAATCATACTGTTAAAATATCCTTTTTCCGACCAATAAAGGTAAGAAGTGAAGAGTATCCGATCAGTAAAAATAATACATGGTAAATATGTGCTTTCCGACCAATAAAGGTAAGAAGTGAAGAGTATCCGACCAGTAAAGATAATACATGGTAAATCTGTGCTTGCCAACCAATGAAGGTGAGATGTAAGTTTATCCGATCACTAAAGATAAGATGTTAATTTACCTGACTGTTGATGATAAGATATTCGATGCTTCTAGTCAGCAAAGAAAAGATATTATGATGTGAAGTAAATCATACTGTTAAAATATCCTTTTTCCGACCAATAAAGGTAAGAAGTGAAGAGTATCTGATCAGTAAAGATAAGACATGGTAAATGTGTGCTAGCCAACTAATGAAGGTGAGATGTAAGTTTATCCGATCACTAAAGATAAGATGTTAATTTACCTGACTGTTGATGATAAGATATTCGATGCTTCTAGTCAGCAAAGAAAAGATATTATGATGTGAAGTAAATCATACTGTTAAAATATCCTTTTTCCGACCAATAAAGGTAAGAAGTGAAGTGTATCCGACCAGTAAAGATAAGACATGGTAAATATGTGCTTTCCAATCAATGAAGGTAAGAAGTGAAGTGTATCCGACCAGTAAAGATAAGACATGGTAAATCTGTGCTTGCCAACCAATGAAGGTGAGATGTAAGTTAATCCGATCACTAAAGATAAGATGTTAATTTACCTGACTGTTGATGATAAGATATTCGATGCTTCTAGTCAGCAAAGAAAAGATGTTATAATGTAAAGTAAATCATATAAGTGTTAATATATCCATTTTCCGACTAATGTAGGTGAAATATTAAGTGTGTCCGAACAGTGAGGATACGGCGTGTTAATTCTGTATTTTATATAGATGATGCGGGTAAAAAATATGTAAACGATGTATTTCTATTCATAACATTTCTTATTATGAATGTAAAGTTTACTTTAACTGATCAATGTGGATACGATGTGCAGTAAATCTTGTAAAAATTAACAGTTCTTTTTTCAGATAATGAATGTGAGATATTAAGTTGATCCGCTTTTTGAAGACGAGATACTTATTTACGAGACTAATGAAGGTATTAATATCTCTAGTTTGTTTGGAATGGAAATTCGGTGACATATTCCGTGACTATTATTCGCAAAAAGTGTATTCTTAATATTATACAATGTTTTGAATGCTGAACATTCCACAGTTTTCCACCCAATAGAATTGTTACCATGTTTGCTGCAGCGTAAGCTCCGCAACTAGTTCCATCATGTTGTTTACTTACAGAAAGTATCCTTATTTTATATCTTTTTTGTGCATTTGGATAACGCTTCATTATGTATATTTTTTCTTCTTTTGGTAATGAATGAAAACTTAGTAATCCGTTACTGTCCAATATATGCAGTTCTGTTCCATCGAAATAAATACAACGCCAATGTCTTGATTCATTCCATTCAATTATTTGAACATCTTTTCTACCCAGAAGTTCACCTTCAAAAGGTCATATATATTGTGGTTGCAGTAGATGTTGGACGTTAAGGAATTCATATGTTTTGAAATTGCGTCTCAGCACGTTTAAAAATCTGTTAATGCATACTGTGTCCAACCATTTAGAACTTAAAATAATTTTTTTAATTTCAGAGACATTTATATTATCAAATAATTTGTTATTATATTGTTCTCTCTTATATGGAGCTTCAATAACGCCAGTAATTATGACGTCATCGTCATCGTCGTCTTTTTTTCCATTAAAAGTTTCTTTATAGGTGTGTACTTACCTTGAATATAGGTGTCCTTGATTTCTGACGTACTCATATTTTCTTCTTTTTCAGTGGCTTTACTGTTTATTATAATTACATCATCAGTGTCATTATTGTCTATAAATGTAGTTACGTTCCTTTTTGATTCTTCTTCTTTTTTTTGTCCATTTTTGCTCTTTTTTATACAGCTAATGATAGGTTTCTTTCTTCTCCAGCTTTCTTAACGGAATCCGGTTCTTGAAAATCCATTTTTCTCGTCTTGCGATTGTCAATAATTACTAGAAGCATACAATCCTTGTAGAATCTATTCAATTTGAACTCCATAACATTTTTCCAAAAGAGATCATTACGCATTACAATAGTTTTCTTCATTCCACATTGAGACCACATAGCAAATATGCAGTATTCTCGTCGACTTACGTGCAATTGTCCTTGTACTTGATAATAATGCTTATGTTTCTTGTTCATGTAGTTAGTGTTATTTCTGTCGTAAACACTTCGAACATTACTCACTTTTTCTATTGCATTTTCAACTGAATAATGTTCAGCTGACAGTGGACATTTTACTTCGATAATGCCACCAGGCGTAACACTATATAACATGGCAGTGTCCACACGTTGTATAATGTCATCTGAAACATTCAGATCTGATACTTGAACGTCAACAAGTCCATTTGGAGATGCTCCAAAAATTTTATTTTCCGGATCAATTATCAATCCACTCGGTTGTACTTTTATAGATAATTCCTTTTCAAGATCTTTTCTAAAATAGGAATGTCCTCAATGCGCCTTCTAGTTGCAGCGGCCAATATTTCTTGTCGGATATTAAAAATATTTTTTTGCAAAAGTTGACGTGCCTTTAGTCCACCATCTTCACGTATTTCATCAGGATCCTTCTTTTTAGCAAAATTATCTAACGCCTTGCATATATTTTTGGAAATGTGACATGTGAATCCATATTTTTTAACTATTATATCGTACTCTTTATAAGGGTTTGCATCCAAAATGCCTTTATATACGCTACTGTCACCATCAGCTATTAAAACATTGTAAATCATGTTGTACTTTTGAACGCTATTCAGAAAAGCTTCAACTATGGCACTTTTTTCCATTCCACCCGAACTCATTACTCTCTCATAATCTTGCAAACAATAATGCTCTTTCGGTTCTCTGCCCTCTCTCGTTGCTCTATCACATGTTGCACAAACCTTTGTTCTAATTATCAGGTCAATCACTTCTTTAGTTTCGTAGCCTATTACAACAGCAACGCATCCCAATGTGTTGGGGTGAGTTCCCTTGTATGATCGTTTACTCCATGAAGCATCTGTTATTACTGATATAAAAGGGATACCACTTTCAGTTACGTTACCTTTCTCTCGAGCTATTTCAGCTTCTTTCTTTGCAGATTCATCCATTGTTTTCCTAGATATTTTAAGGGCATCAAAATATATTATTTCTTGATATTTTCTAAATGTTTTTGCACTCCTACATGGCGTTCCTTGTGCTGCTCTCATTTCTTGTGCATTAGAATGTCCAATTCCAGCTGTTAAGCATCCAAGTACAAAAGAATAATTAGGGTTTACATATTGATCATTTGTTTAGATGCGTTGAAAATCTTATGCACTCCATGCATTCATTGCAGCGTGAATAAACATACGTTGTTTCCGCTTTGTCATTAAACTCAAAAAGTCCCCATTCTCCATCGACACATGTGGGTTTGTGATGGTTTTCTTCACAAGTTAATCTTAGTATTTCTTTAGTAACATGACCCAAATAAACATGTCTAGATCCAAGGCGTAAGAAATCTTTATTTAAGGGATTTTCTTCTTCATCTTCCTTTTTAAATTTGTCTAAAACTTTCTGGAAATCTGTTCCGCTTAAACTACTACATATTGGGTCATTTGAAGCAACTTCCATATCAGCATCACATTCAAATATTGTATTGTCTACATTTAACGTTTCATTAATTGATTCATTTTTAATGTCAAATTCAGAACCAGCTTCATATTCAAACAATTCATCTTCGAATTTTATTGTTACATTATTCCTTGTATCCTGTTCCCCACATTCTGTAGTAGTCATTCCAGAACTAATAACTAAAACTTCCGGTATTTCTAAAAGCGCATTCTCATTTGCTAATTTATCAGTTGTAAAATTAGCTACATTATTTATTCTATCCTGTTCCTCACATTTTGCAAAATTTATTTCCGAACTAATTACTAAAGCTTCCGGGATTTCCAAAACCGTTTTCTTATTTACTAATTCATCATTTTTAAAGTCATTTAACTTAACATCATCTTCAGTTACCTCGTCGTACTCATTTAACAATTTTTCCAGCCGCCTACATGAAACAAAATTTTATCAATTACAGAAATACATATAATTCGCGCGCGCAAATGTCAAATGTTTATTTTATTCAATTTTTTAAAATGTTTTGTATTGAAATTCATGCTTTATTGTTAAGGACAAAATAGGTCAAATTTAACTTTAATGTATCGTTACTAAGATCCTTTTTGACCTATATGTTCTGTATTACGTCAAATAAAATATAGATTTTGACGTTTATTAAAAGTTCTAATTGGGCCCTATTTAACACGTACACTGAGAGAAATTGAGTACAGCTTTTGTGCTTTACCGAACACCAACGGTACGAAATTTGTTTCAACAGATATAACTGATTTAGCTCGGTTGACATTTGTCCGTGATACGAATGCTGTCATAAATTAGCGCGGAATCGGTGCAAACAATTTTAATTCTACACCCAATGTCATAAATTCCTTCCTTCCGGCTTGGATAACTTTTTAAAAAGTGGCTTCTTCTATAAGAATGTTTTAAGTACATGGCGTATGTTGATTGATATACGCCATAGACTTAAAACATTCCTATAGAAGGCATACCACTTTTCAAATAGTTGTCCAAACCAAAGGAAGGCATATATGATATTGGGTATAAAGTAATAATAATAAACAATAATAAAGTAGTAGAATACAGGCTTCACAGCGCAAAATAAGTGCTGTCTGCAGAGGTGTTACCGCAGCCTTAGGCAACATCAATGCCACTATCAAGTTGTCTAAAAGTGTCGCTGCTGTTGCGTTAAACTTGGTGTACTCCTGCATGCCAGTGCACAATTGAGGTTCTTCGGCAAACTTCTCTCAGTGTAGGACAAAAATAGATCAAATTTGACATAAACTTTGATGTAATGAAAAATCGTTATTTGGCCTGTTGTTGACCTATAAGTCATAATTGAACTACATTTTAACGTAAAATTACAGCACTTATAAGGGAACCCTTAGAAAATTCTAATTTTTTTACGCTGCGGTGGCGGTGAAATGTTTTTTTTATAATAGGAAAAGACAATAATATTGTCTCTTATATATTATATGTGGACGTGCTCATTCTGAAATTATTAGACTTATTCATAGCGGCAAAGTCCTTCCGAAATTAAGAAAATTTGAGGAAGTCATAGATTTACCATTATGTGAAAAAATCAACGAGATCCAAACTTTCAAAATTGCGAATGCTTAAAGCCTCAATTAATGAAAAAGGAAATCAACCCCACAGCACCGAAATTTACCTCTAAATTTATTAAATATTTATAATAATTGCAATACGCCCAAGTGCGAAAACCAACGTGGCCCAACATTAGCCCTGTATTGCCAAGGCTGACATCGAGATTTGGCAGACAATATTGGTCCGACTTTGCGCCGACTCTTGTGGTGTTAACCACGGTTAGACGTCGGCAGCCAGATCTCGGCAGACATTAATGGCCCAATATTGGCTGCCATTACTCCCCCAGTGTTGACAAAATATTAATAAAGAAATTTTACTTAATTAACTTATTAATTGATAATATTTATACGGCTTATTTCCCTAAGTTAAACGCAAACTCACAAATATTTGAAAAATTCTTACCGCTCGCGGGGATCGATACCTGAACCTGATGCACCACAGCCTAACACTCTGACCACTCTGACGTGAAGTCGAGGAAGCAAAAGGGTTATTACAAACTACACTACACTGGCCGATACTGCGCCATTATTAGACCGAGCTACGTCCCTATATTGGCAATTATAATTTGCCATCATATATACAAAATGTTAGACATTAATGTACCATTAATGGGCCGATCTTCGTCACATCATCACATCACTGACATCAAAGATACAAAATGTTTGCTATTGAAAAGCCAATAATGTGCTTTTAATGGTCCGATCTTCGTCACATCATTGGCAATAAAATTGAATTTTTAAAAATTTTGATATGAAAATTCATGCTATGTTTTTAATATTTAATTCTTTTCTAAAAATTGAACTAGACTCCATTTTGAAATCAATTTTCATTAGAAAATTCTATGAGAATTCAAGTATTTTAATACAAAAGTAAAAAATTTATAGAATAACTAAATGTTTCTTAAAATTTAATTATGAGAATTAAATTATAAAAATAATGTTTATTTATTTAATAAGTTTTGATAATATTTTTGTAGAAAATTCTCAATTATCATAAGGAAATAATTTGCATTATTTCTATTTCTTAACTACAATTGCTTTAAGAAAAATTCAAAGATTTTTAAAAATAAAGGAAAAAATGTTTATAAATTCTATTTGTCAATTAGAAAATTTAATTGAAAATAAAACTGAAAATTTTTGAATTTTTTGAAAATAAAGGAAAAGATTTGATTGAATAAAATGTTCTGTTACATTTATTTACGAATTTAATTATAAAATTATTTAAAAATATCAATAACTTCTTTTTCAAAAAAAATTATTCTTCAAAATTGCCAGTTGAAAATATAGAAAATTCAAATTTTCAAACATTTTAATTTGAATCCTTTTCAAACTTATTCAATTATTTAAATACAAAATAAATAATTTATTGTATAATTGAATGTTTTTTGAAATTGAATTTTCAGAAAAAATTTTTATCAAATTTAAATGCTATTAATGTACCTTTAATGGGTCAATCTTCATCACGTCACTGGCAATTGAATTTTGCCATTAAAGATTGATCAACTTTGACAATAACGTGCCGATGATAGGCCAAGCTACGCCCCAATACTGGCAATTACAATTTGTCTTCAAAGATACAAAATGTTAGTCATTAAAGTGACACTAATTTACCATTAATGGGCCGATCTTCGTCACATCACTAGCAATTGAATTTTTCCATTACAGATTTATCAACTTTGCCAATAATGTGCCGTTATTGGGCCAAGCTACGCCCCAATACTGGCAATTATAATTTACCATCAAAGATTCAAAATGCTTGCCATTAATGTGCCATAAATGAGCCATTACTGGACCGATGGTCGGCACATCACTGTCAATTACCTTTTGCCATTAAAGATTAATCAACTTTGTCTTGAATGTGCCATTATAGGTCCGACAGCTGGCCCAGTCTTAAAAATTTCAAAAATCTGACCATCGGTGCCATCAATGGCCCAGCAATGGGACGTTTTGAACACCAAGTAATGGCCCAGTAACTACTGCCAATTCTCGGCAGACAATACTGGACCAATGATGGTCCGTTTTTGCAGTCTTGGCATTTCGCACTTGGGACTCCTCCTTCATTACGAAAGCTATTTTTTTACTTGTTGGTCAAGTTACACAAAATAGAAAAAAAATTTATATAAAAAAACATATATAGTTTCAACCGCCGAAAAGAAATAATGGATGTTTTAGACCAATAAAAATAAAGTTGAAACTCCTCCTTCATAAAGAAAGCTATTTTTTGTTGGTTAAAATACACAAAATGGAGATAAAAATTTATAGGAGAGAATGGAGCAAACCGGACCGGTGGGTAAACCGGACCCCCCTCAATATTTCCGAAATGGCGAAATTGTCAAAAGTTCAATTATTTAGAAATTTGAAACAACCATGTGTAGTATACCTTATTTTTTCAATTTGCCATTTTTTGCTTTTGTTTGTACAACGCTGGGAGCAAAAGTTTTTTTTTGTTTTTTTCTACACTTTTACGAATTTTTTCTTAAGAAAATTCTGAGGAAATCGTGTAATATTTTCAAATATTAAGCCTTGGGTTTTGAAGGTACACACCTCAGAAATATTTACCACCAAAAACTTTGATGAATTTACAAAGCGTTTCTTTTTGACAAACATTTATTCTCAAAATGAGCCTGTGGGGCAAACCGGACCGTTTTCGGTGGGGCAAACCGGCCATAGGATATTTCCATTGAATTAAAGTTTTATAAAAATTATTTTTAAATAAAATGTTTTTTTCATTAAAATATTTACTTACCATGAACAATAATTGTCTTCCAATGAGAATTGGACCCTTTAATATTGTTTCTCTGATAATGACAAACATTTTTATTTATTTATTTTAAAAAAATTTTATTTAATTAAAATTCAATCCCGAATTATTATTTTCATTACTACAACCATTGTTTACATGATTCATTATGTTTTTTATTATTGTAGATTATGTAAATGCAATATTATAAATAAAAAACCAAACGGTCCGGTTTGCCCCATGGGGGTCCAGGTTACCCCAGGAGGTGGGGCAAACCAGACCGTTTGCAAAATTTTTTAAAGTTAACACAGCAACTAAACAATAAAAGATGAAGTATTGGTGTCTCTAAGAAAAAGTTGCGCAATTAAATGATCTTCCAAACAAGCCCTCAAAAAATAAAATCGTTTGATTCGTTTAGTCACAAGAGTCAAAAAACCGTTAAGGGGTCCGGTTTGCCACACTCTCCCCTATTTAAAAAATAAAACATATAAAAGAAAAAATGGATGACTTATATACGTCACTATTTTTTACTTTTGGAGGTTGAAATTATGTGTTTTTTTTAAATAAAATTTTTTTTTCCAGTTTGTGTAACTCGACCAACAAATAAAAAAATAGCTTTCTTATTGAAGAAGGAGTTTCAACTTTATTTTTGTTTGTCTAAAACATTCATTATTTCTTTTGGTGTTAGAATTATATGTTTTATTTTTCAAATTTAACTTTTTTTCTCCATTTTGTTTAACTCTACCAACAAATAGAAAAATTGCTTTCTTTATGAAGGAGGAGTTTCAACTTTATTTTTATTGGTCTAAAACATCCATTATTTCTTTTCGGGAGTTGGAACTATATGAGGCATTTCATTTCAAACCGTTCCACCGACAAAAAACAATCGCAAAGAGATATATTTTCTAATAATTTTTATTATATAAAACTTTAATTGTTTATAATATATTATACACTGATTCAAAAGAGAATTTAATGAGCTTTCTATGTGCTATTTTTATTATTTTAAATTTCTACCAATTTCGTAGTGAAATTCCTGTTTGAAATGTTAAACTCTTAATATCTCAAAACACCCCCCCCCCCGACGATTTTTATCAAAATTATATGAAAATAAAGCGTAAATTCCCTAGTTTCTATTCCCATTTGATATATTATGGACATTTGATGGGATTAATAAAAAAAAATTGTTTAAAAATTGTGTTTTTGAAAAATTTGACAAATAGTACGAAATTGAATGTAAGTTGAATGGGTTAAAGTTCAACTTCATACTATTTGTCAAATTTTTCAAAGACACATTTTCTGAACGATTTTTTTCTATTAATCCCATCAAATGTCCATAATATATCAAATGGGAATACAAAATAGGGAATTTACGCTTTATTTTCATATAATTTTGATAAAAATCGTCGGGGGGGGGGGGGTGTTTTGAGATATTAAGAGTTTAACATTTCAAACAGGAATTTCACTACGAAATTGGTAGAAATTTAAAATAATAAAAATAGCACATAGAAAGCTCATTAAATTCTCTTTTGAATCAGTGTATAATATATTATAAACAATTAAAGTTTTATATAATAAAAATTATTAGAAAATATATCTCTTTGCGATTGTTTTTTGTCGGTGGAACGGTTTGAAATGAAATGCCTCATATATGTTTTATCTAAATATAAATTTTTTTCCGTTTTGTGTAACTCGACAAACAAATAAAAAAAATAGCTTTTTCAATGAATGAGGAGTTTCAACTTTATTTTTATTGATCTAAAACATCCATTATTTCTTTTGAGGGTTTAAATTATGTTTTATTTTTCAAATATAATTTAGTTTTTAATTTTGTGTAACAACCAACAAATAAAAAAATAGCTTTCTTTATGAAGGAGCATGTAATATAAAGCCATGGACAAATATCACCTCTGACATCTGTCGCGCAAGATGCGCGGTGACATATCAACAGTTTATTTCAATGTCGATCTTACACACACATACATCCTACACTGAAACTGACGTTTCCTACTTTAAACATTAATTTCTCATTAATTAATAGTTAATTTATCCTAAAAAATATATCAATTTCATCCTGATTGTTCCTTTTTAATTTCCAATAATTTTTTTCATTAAATTCTGTCTATTAACAGACTTATAAAGCCGTTTACCAAATTTTTCCCAAATGTATACTCACGTGGGGAGACATATGGTAAATTACTTTTGCCAGGGACCGCAGATTTGTACGCTTTCTTTTGTGTATAGGCTGAATCCATTTCATATCAGGCAGGTCGACTAACTTCAAGTTATAGATTTAGCTGTCGCTAAAATATGTTATTGTACATGAAAAATAAAGAGACACGTATTTTTTATTTTTCAACAAAATTAAATTTAAAGAAGTTATGCATATTTGAACTTTAATTGGTAAAACTCGAATGAATAGTGAAAAAAATTGTTTTGATTGTCATTTTTTTTCTTTTTAGTATAATTTAATTTTCTATCTTGAGTCTTGTAGATGGTCTTATCCTCTTCAAAATCCAGTTTGAAATTTAAAAAAATATTTTAAATTATAAAAATAGGGGATGATTTTCTGAAAATAAATAAGATCAATTTTCTCAAAAACACCACCTTTTTTCTATCCAAATTTTTACTACAAGTTCTTAAAATAATTATGAACATTTTCTATGATTTTTAAGCGGGTTAAACCATTCTGTCAATTAGAAGAATTTTTTTTTCGCAAATTTTCAAATTGTTAACGCTCACGACAACAATGTTATAGTGATTCATTTGTTTTTAAAAATGCAAGTTAACAATTTGAAAATTTGCGAAAATAAATATTTAAAAAAAAATTTTTTCTTATTGACAAAATAATTTAGCCCGCTTGAAATTCACAGAAAATGTTCATAATTATTTTAAGATCTTGTAGTAAAAATTTGGATAGAAAAAAGGTGGTGTTTTTGAGAAAATTGATCTTATTTATTTTCAGAAAATCATCCCCTATTTTTATAATTTTAAATATTTTTTCAAATTTCAAACTGGATTTTGAAGAGAACAAGACCATCTACAAGACTCAAGAAAGAAAATTAAATTATACTGAAAAGAAAAAAAATGACAAGCAAAACTATTTTTTTTCACTATTCATTCGAGTTTTAGCAATCAAAGTTCAAATGTGCATAACTTCTTTAAATTTAATTTTGTTGAAAAATAAAAAAATACGTGTCTCTTTATTTTTCATTTACAATAACATATTTTAGCGACAGCTAAAATTATAACTTGAAGTTAGTCGACCTGCCTGATTTGAAATGGATTCAGCCTATAGTTTTTCTAATTTTAACTCTAGTAAATTAATATATGGTCAACTTCGCGGAAAATGAAACTTTTGTAACGTAACAGTCTTTTTAACATGTTCAAAAGTTTTTAAAAATAAATTCTAAAAATTGTATATTCATTATAATTACGAGTCATATTTTCTCAACTGTACATGTGAAAAAATGGATTTTCTTGAAACATTGCCAGCATGTTACTATTACTTATTTTAAAATATCTTTTTTTTATTTAATATATTGATAAGTAAAATTAATCGAATTAAAACTGTGAATAATGATTTTTGAAAGGTTTTTTAAGAGCTGCAAGCTGGAGATAAAAAAGTTGGTTTTTAGGGTTCCGAACACCGTAGGTGTACTGACGGAACCCTTATGAAATCACTCGTGTGTCCGTCCCAGCCACGCAAAATGGGCTGTCCCCCCCTTAACTTCTACGAATCTCAACCTTGTGAGCTGAAATTCGGTAGGAATCTTCAGTTTTAAGTGCAGATTACAGGAAAAATATAGCGAACCCAATTGGCCTACATATTTGCGAAAGAGAAGGGAAAGAAATTAAATTTTGTCAAAAAAATTACTAAAAATGACCCTGTCCCCCCCCTTAACTTCTACAAATCTCAACCTGGTGAGCTGAAATTCGGTAGGGATCTTCAGTTCTAAGTGCAGATTACAGGAAAAATATAGCGAACACGATTGGCCTACATATTTGCGAAATAGAAGGGAAAGAAGTTAAATTTTTTTGAAAAAATTACAAAAAATGATCATGTGCCCCCCTTAAGTTCTATAAATCTGAAGCTGGTGAGCTGAAATTCAGCAGAGATCTTCAGTTTTAAGTGCAGATTACAGGAAAAATATAGCGAACACAATTGGCCTACATATTTGCAAAATAGAAGGGAAAGAAATTAAATTTTCTCGAAAAAATTGCAAAAAATGACCGGGTCCCCCCCCCCCTTAACTTCTACAAATCTCAACCGGGTGAGCTGAAATTCGGTAGGGATCTTCAGTTCTAAGTGCAGATTACAGGAAAAATATAGCGAACACGATTGGCCTACATATTTGCGAAATAGAAGGGAAAGAAGTTAAATTTTTTCGAAAAAATTGTAAAAAATGACCATGTCCCCCCCCCTTAACTTCTACAAATCTAAACCGGTTGGGCTGAAATTCGGTAGGGATCTTTAGTTTTAAGTGCAGATTACAGGAATATTATAGCGAACCTGATAGGTCTACATATTTGCGAAATAGAAGGGAAAGAAGTTAAATTTTTTCGAAAAAATTTTGCTCTTTTTTAATTTTTTCCGTGGAATTTGTTTTTTACATTCTCATCAAAAATGAGAAAGTCTTGGATTTGTGCGATTTTGAGAAATTTCTAATTTTCATAAATCTTTACGTTTCATAACCCCCTAATTCTAAAAAAACGGTTTTTAGAGAAGTGTCTGTCTGTAGAAATTTTTGTCTTGACGATAAATTCTGTAAATTTTTATGAATCGAATTGCAATTTGGGGGATTTTTGTAGTCCATAAAAATGAAGCTCGAGTTCGTTGGTCAACCCATTTCGTCAAAAAACAACAAAAATACAAAATTTGTAAATTTTCAAAATTTAGTTTTTTTACACATTTCAAAAAAAAAAATTTTTTTAATTTTTTTCCCAAAATTTGGCACAAAAACAAACATTTTTTCCTTTTTTTACTTTTTTGTACAACAGAAAACAAAAAAGTTTTGAATTTTTGAAAAATTTTTAAATTTTCAAAATTTTGTTTTTTTGACAATTTAAAATAAAATTTTTTCAATTTTTTTTCTTAAATTTTGTACAAAAACCAACAACTTTTCCTTTATTCACTTTTTTGTACAAAAAAACACAAGAAAGCTATGAATTTTTTTGTCAAAAAAGTGCAAAATAATGAGATTTATAGTGAGTGAAGCATTAGCCGAAACATGAAGAAACATTAAAAATATATAAAAACTTTTTGTTTTTTTTTAGATGACAAATTTAGGTAAATGTATGAAATTATAAACAAAAATGAACTCAAAATATTCAAAAATTTTGCTCTTTTTTAATTTTTTCCGTGAAATTTGTTTTTTACATTCTCATCAAAAATGAGAAATTCTTGGATTTGTACGATTTTGAGAAATTCCTAATTTTCATAAATCTTTACGTTTTATTACCCCCTGATTCGAAAAAAATGGTTTTTAGAGAAGTGTCAGTCTGTCTGTCTGTCTGTCTGTAGAAATTTTTGTCTTGACTATAAATTCTGTAAATTTTTATGAATCGAATTGCAATTTGGGGGATTTTTGTAGTCCATAAAAATGAAGCCTCGAGTTCGTTGGGCAACCCATTTCGTCAAAAAACAACAAAAATACAAAATTTGTAAATTTTCAAAATTAAGTTTTTTTACACTTTAAAAAAAAAAATTTTTTTAATTTTTTTCCCAAAATTTGGCACAAAAACAAACATTTTTTCCTTTTTTTACTTTTTTGTACAAAAAAAAAGGTTATGAATTTTTGAAAAATTTTTAAATTTTCAAAATTTTGGTTTTTTTGACAATTTAAAAATAAAATTTTTTCAATTTTTTTTCTTAAATTTTGTACAAAAACAAACAACTTTTCCTTTATTTACTTCTTTGTACAAAAAAAAAAACAAGAAAGTTATGAATTTTTTTGTCAAAAAAGTGCAAAATAATGAGATTTATAGTGAGTGAAGCATTAGCCGAAACATGAAGAAACATTAAAAATATATCAAAACTTTTTGTTTTTCTTTAGATGACAAATTTAGGTAAATATATAAAATTATAAACAAAAAAGAAGTCAAAATATTCAAAAATTTTGCTCTTTTTTAATTTTTTCCGTGAAATTTGTTTTCTACATTCTCATCAAAAATGAGAAATTCTTGGATTTGTACGATTTTGAGAAATTTTTAATTTTCATAAATCTTTACGTTTCAATACCCCCTGATTCGAAAAAAATGTTTTTTAGAGAAGTGTCAGTCTGTCTGTCTGTAGAAATTTTTGTCTTGACGATAACTCGAGTAAATTTTTATAAATCGAATTGCCATTTGGGGAATTTTCGTAGTCCATAAAAATGAAGCTCGAGTTCGTTGGGCCACCCAGTTCGTCAAAAAAAAACAAAAATACAAAATTTGTAAATTTTCAAAATTAAGTTTTTTTACACTTTAAAAAAAAAATTTTTTTAATTTTTTTCCCAAAATTTGGCACAAAAACAAACATTTTTTCCTTTTTTTACTTTTTTGTACAAAAAAAAAGGTTATGAATTTTTGAAAAATTTTTAAATTTTCAAAATTTTGGTTTTTTTGACAATTTAAAAATAAAATTTTTTCAATTTTTTTTCTTAAATTTTGTACAAAAACAAACAACTTTTCCTTTATTTACTTCTTTGTACAAAAAAAAAACAAGAAAGTTATGAATTTTTTTGTCAAAAAAGTGCAAAATAATGAGATTTATAGTGAGTGAAGCATTAGCCGAAACATGAAGAAACATTAAAAATATATCAAAACTTTTTGTTTTTTTTTTAGATGACAAATTTAGGTAAATATATAAAATTATAAACAAAAAAGAAGTCAAAATATTCAAAAATTTTGCTCTTTTTTAATTTTTTCCGTGAAATTTGTTTTCTACATTCTCATCAAAAATGAGAAATTCTTGGATTTGTACGATTTTGAGAAATTTTTAATTTTCATAAATCTTTACGTTTCAATACCCCCTGATTCGAAAAAAATGTTTTTTAGAGAAGTGTCAGTCTGTCTGTCTGTAGAAATTTTTGTCTTGACGATAACTCGAGTAAATTTTTATAAATCGAATTGCCATTTGGGGAATTTTCGTAGTCCATAAAAATGAAGCTCGAGTTCGTTGGGCCACCCAGTTCGTCAAAAAAAAACAAAAATACAAAATTTGTAAATTTTCAAAATTAAGTTTTTTTACACTTTAAAAAAAAAATTTTTTTAATTTTTTTCCCAAAATTTGGCACAAAAACAAACATTTTTTCCTTTTTTTACTTTTTTGTACAAAAAAAAAGGTTATGAATTTTTGAAAAATTTTTAAATTTTCAAAATTTTGGTTTTTTTGACAATTTAAAAATAAAATTTTTTCAATTTTTTTTCTTAAATTTTGTACAAAAACAAACAACTTTTCCTTTATTTACTTCTTTGTACAAAAAAAAAACAAGAAAGTTATGAATTTTTTTGTCAAAAAAGTGCAAAATAATGAGATTTATAGTGAGTGAAGCATTAGCCGAAACATGAAGAAACATTAAAAATATATCAAAACTTTTTGTTTTTTTTTAGATGACAAATTTAGGTAAATATATAAAATTATAAACAAAAAAGAAGTCAAAATATTCAAAAATTTTGCTCTTTTTTAATTTTTTCCGTGAAATTTGTTTTCTACATTCTCATCAAAAATGAGAAATTCTTGGATTTGTACGATTTTGAGAAATTTTTAATTTTCATAAATCTTTACGTTTCAATACCCCCTGATTCGAAAAAAATGTTTTTTAGAGAAGTGTCAGTCTGTCTGTCTGTAGAAATTTTTGTCTTGACGATAACTCGAGTAAATTTTTATAAATCGAATTGCCATTTGGGGAATTTTCGTAGTCCATAAAAATGAAGCTCGAGTTCGTTGGGCCACCCAGTTCGTCAAAAAAAAACAAAAATACAAAATTTGTAAATTTTCAAAATTTTGTTTTTTTTTGCACTTTTCAAAAAAAATTTTTTTTAATTTTTTTCCCAAAATTTAGCACAAAAACAAACATTTTTTCCTTTTTTAGGGTTCCGTACACCGTAGGTGTACTGACGGAACCCTTATGAAATCACTCGTGTGTCCGTCCCAGCCACGCAAAATGGGAATTCGGTAGGGATCTTCAGTTTAAAGTGCAGATTACAGGAAAAATATAGCGAACCCAATTGGCCTACATATTTGCGAAAGAGAAGGGAAAGAAATTAAATTTTGTCAAAAAAATTACTAAAAATGACCCTGTCCCCCCCCTTAACTTCTACAAATCTCAACCTGATGAGCTGAAATTCGTTAGGGATCTTCAGTTTTACGTGCAGATTAAAGGAAAAATATAGCGAACACGATTGGCCTACATATTTGCGAAATAGAAGGGAAAGAAATTAAATTTTTTCGAAAAAATTGCAAAAAATGACTCTGTCCCCCCCCCTTAACTTCTACAAATCTGCACCGGGTGGGCTGAAATTCGGTAGGGATCTTTAGTTTTAAGTGCAGATTACAGGAAAATTATAGCGAACCTGATAGGTCTACATATTTGCGAAATAGAAGGGAAAGAAGTTAAATTTTTTCGAAAAAATTGCAAAAAATGACCCTGTCCCCTCCCTAACTTCTTCAAATCTCAACGGGGTGAGCTGAAATTCGGTAGGGATCTTCAGTTTTACGTGCAGATTACAGGAAAAATATAGCGAACCCAATTGGCCTACATATTTGCGAAAGAGAAGGGAAAGAAATTAAATTATGTCAAAAAAATTACTAAAAATGACCCTGTCCCCCCCCTTAACTTCTACAAATCTGAACCGGGTGAGCTGAAATTCGGTAAGGATCTTGAGTTTTACGTGCAGATTACAGGAAAATTATAGCGAACCTGATTGGTGAACATAAATATAATTACTGAGAAATATAAAAATTTATTAATAAAATAAAATAATAAAAATATTTATTCTAATCTTATTATAGGAGATTACCATTTTGTTTAATTTGTTTTTAATTTTAAAAGAATTTTTAAAATAATTTTAAAAAAATTATGTTTGAATATTTGTGTACGGAACCCTTGATCTTAGTGCGAGTGCAACTCGCACTTGTCCGATTTTTTAATTTGACCTGGAAATAAGTAATAAATAAAACATATGTGCTTTTACACATGAAATTTTTCTATGACATTTTAGAATCGATTAAACATATTTTTTCTCGTTCCTTATAGAAAAATATTAAATACGTATTTTTTATATTCTTATAACTGTCAAAATTCTCGAGATATGAATTTTCAAAATTTTTGATTTTTAATAGTAGACCTATTTTCAATAGCTTATAACATTGAAAGTATTTAGTTTCGAAAAAGTTGTCACAGAAAGAAAGTTTTGGTTTTTCTTCAACTTTTAAAAGATTTTAAAAAAATTATTTTTTAAAATTTTTTAGAAAAAAACATTATTTTTTTATAAACAAATTAATTTATTTTTAATTTGGGCGCGATTAATTTTTATTTTCTTCTTATTTATTTATACCTGCCAATATACAGAAGATTTTTAAAAAAGATCCGAGATGGGCCGACTCATAGTTTTCATTCTTTAAATTTTGTCATTAATTTCTATATTAACAAAAATTGTTTTTCTTTAAAAATTAAAAAAAACGTCTTTTTTTAAATTACTTAAAAGTTTAAAAAAACAAAATTTTCTTTCTTTGACAACTTTTCTCCAAACTCAAAATTTTAAAAATTATAAGCTATTATGTTTTCTAATTCATAGTTTTCGTTCTAAAAAAATTTAAAGAACGAAAACTATGAGTTAACCCATCTCGGATCTTTTTAAAAAATCTTCTGTATATTGGCTGGTATAAATAAATAAGAAAAAAATAAAAATATATCGCTCGCAAATTAAAAATAAATTTATTTGTTTATAATGTCGGCAGTATGAAGTATAAGTGTGTATTGTAAAGAGTGGGGACGAGTTCACAGTCCTTAAAAACTAAGGCATAAGCAGGTGTGGTCAGATTAATTAGTCGCTATTTAAAGTGATAGCACGTTTGTCTTCCAATAAGGCTCAGTGAAGAATTAGAAGGATTGATTATCTCCAAGTTTTTGTACTTTTACTTGTTAAACAAATAAAGTAGAGTTGGCTCTCAGGTGAGTAACCAACTCACCAAAAATAATAATATTAGTTATTTCTTACGGCAAGAACAATAAACAAATAAATTTTTTTCTAAAAAATTTTAAAAAATAATTTTTTTAAAATCTTATAAAAGTTAAAGAAAAACCAAAACTTTCCTTCTTTGACAACTCTTTTCGAAACTCAATACATTTAAACTTATAAGCTATTGAAAATAGGTATGCTTTTAAAAACCCAAAATTTCGAAAATTCATATCTCGAAAATTTTGGCAATTATGGAAAAATAAAAAAATACGTATTTAATATTTTTCTATAAGGAACGAGAAAAAAATATGTTTAACCGATTCTAAAATGTCATAGAAAAATTTCACGTTGAAATGCCCATATATATTTCCATTTTTAACCTTTAAATTAAAAAATTATAATAACAATATTAGAAAGAAAAAAAGACATAAAAAATAAAACAACATAAATGAAAAAGAAAAAAATTTAAAAATTAAAAAAAGTTTTTCCAGTTCACGTTTACTTACACGTGGTGAAAATTAGGAGACATTAAAAATATTTTAAGTATTTTAATTTAACCCCCGAGTATCAAATTTCAAGCTAATTCAATGAGTTTTTGAAAATTTGTCGGCTGTATTAAATTCACCATTTTGAACTTTTAAAATTGGATTTCAGATTCATAATCAGCGATCCCAAAAACTCCAGAGCGACAAGTTTCAAGCAAATCTAATGAGTTTTTTAAAAAAATGTTCTCCATATTGGAACCGCCATTTTGAATTTTAAAAATTGGACTTCAGTTTCTTGATTAGCGACCCCTAAAACCCCCGAGTAACAAATTTCAAGCCGATCTAAAAACTTTTAACAATTATGTATACTTTCGAATCAAATTTTGAAAAAATTTTGAACTTCAAACTCCATTTTTAAACCGCCATTTTAATTTTTAATTTTCTTTACGGTCCTATCTTCTAGATTATATATCTATGTCACGTCATTTCTAACATTTGTAATTATTTTTACGCTATTTCATAGCAGAAAAAATTGATAATTAAACAAAAATTGGAAAAAAATCGGACTTTTTTTATAAAAAACATTAATAACTTTTTGGTTAAAATTTTTTTTACGTTTTTCTTAACGCTATTCGATAGAGCGCATATGAAAACATAAGAAATGATGGTTCGCGAATTTTTCTATTGATTTTTAAGTACCGAAACAAGTCCTCAAACTTCATGCCAAAATTTTGTTCATTTGGGTGTTAAAGGGTTGACCCCCTAAGCACCACAAAAAAATCCCATTTCGCAAGACTGTCTTTTAAAAGTTGTTTAAGCTTACCATGAGAGAGTACTGCACCAGTCCTGAAAAATTATTGTGTGAATACATTTGTCACATTATATTTCTAATAATACGTCAGTTTTGTTATTCTTTATAGCAAAAAGGTTTTTTACCAGCTTTAGGTAAATTTCGCAGCAATTTTATAATTACTTGCCCCTCTCTAGTATAAACTTTGGAAAGAGTTCAATCACTAAAAGAAAAAATTTTTTGCGGTACACGTGGTGAACCGCAAACGTACTTGGGGCGACGACCTTCTTGTTTTGAATATATATATATATACAATATAATACGTAATGAATACCGCACTTGACGATCGTTAACTTCACCACCACTTTGATGCGTTTAAACGCATCACGAAAATCAATGTCTGCTTATAGGAATTACAGCGCTCTCACACAGTGAAACTTCATTTTTTCGTCTCCCTTTCTCTCTTACTTTTTAAAGACGACACTGGAAGTCCATTAGCATTTACGTGGACATCGTATGTATGTGGGATTACAATAAATTTCTCCCTTCTAACAAAGAAAATAAAGCAAAATGAGAAAAGTATTAAATTTTTACATTTTCAGAATGCGTACAATTAAATGATCGATTTAACTTTCAATGAAAGTTAATTCCTCCTGATCTTGTCAGTGTAATAGTAAGGTTGAGTGACTTAAAGTCGTTCGCGTTTACTAGATCACTAGAGCACAAAAATGAAAATTTCACATGGAAAGAAAAAAAATAAATAGAAAGTGCCTAATGAAATGAATAAAAGTTTTAATTCTATTTTATTCCTTTTTTTACTAGATTTGATATCTTTTTCTTTAAAAAAATATATTGGTTTAAAATTTCATTCTATTTGAAATAAATGGAACGAGAAATTTTAATTTAAGTATAAATTAATAGAATTAATATGTGATCGTCAGAACTGACGATAATATTAATATAATTATAATAATTCAAAAAAAATATTTATATTTATTGATAGGGTCAGGCTTTTAAAAACCCATTAGCTGAAATTAAAACATATTTATAAACAACTTAAATTTTTATCTGTACCAAATGAATGTATCATGTTCCGCGCAGTTGTTCCAAATGCCAAACACATGGCCAAATCCCCAAAAAGTAATTAAATCATTTTGAAAATCGATACTCGGGGACGAAAATAACTATTCGTTAAATAATATTGTATATAACAATTAAAATTAACTATTTATTAAACAAAAAGATCTGTTTTTAAATGGACATTAATTAAAATAGAAATATGAAAAAAATTTAGTTCCTCGGAACAAAAATGAACTAATTGTTAATATTGTTTAAAATAATTAAAATAAATTATTTATCAAACAAATAAGACATATTTTTAAGTGAACATTATTTAAAATATAGATATGAAAAAAATTTTTGTTTGGCCCACAGAAACAAAAGTTAACTATTTGTGAACTAATATTGTTTATAACAATTTATAAAAATGTACCTTAATTAAAATATACATGTGGAAAAATTTTGTGGAGAGGAACCAAAGTTAATTATTTGTTAACTAATATTATTTATAACATTTGAAATAAATTTGTTTTCTTGTAGATAATGATTCCATATTACAAACTTCAATTTCACTTTAATTCCTAAAAATTATTCAGTTTTGAATAATGGGGTTTTATATAATATTGTCCCCTGCATAAACCATGTAACTCAACAACGCTTAGAGCAGAACTAATTTTCACGGCTATATGAGAACAATAGACGTCTAATAAGGGTTGTTTCGAAAAGTAAACATACCAACCTAACCATTTAGGGTATTAATAGTTTCCAGTTAAAAATTTTTTTGGGGGTTTCATCCACACGGAAAAAAAGTACGTGAATCATTCCTTGAAAGTGCTTGACTTTTGGATAGGACACAAAATACAAGGCGGTATCATATACTTTTTATTAGAAAATATAAGAAAGTCCTAGAATTATTCTAGTACTAGTATGGGTTACAGTGTTTTTTAAATTTTAACAAAAAGTCATTTGTTCAGTTTTATAAAGTACGTGAAAGATTAGTTGACTGCGCTTGAAAATTCGGTAGAGCATATGCGCAGTGTGTGTTGCGCGTTTCTATCCAAGGTAAATAACAGCTAATCATCTGTTTCCAT
Organism: Leptopilina drosophilae; assembly: GCA_032873175.1. NCBI lineage: Eukaryota > Metazoa > Arthropoda > Insecta > Hymenoptera > Figitidae > Leptopilina > Leptopilina drosophilae. The sequence continues at coordinate 45,497,384 of CM065478.1, read as the reverse complement.
TTGTGGTTATTTTAGATGTGAATATACTATTATTTTATGAAAATCAAATAGTGATAATATATATTTGTCTTCATGAATTGACTTTCAAAAAAATATTTTTTATGTTGTGTTTCTCACAAAACAGAATGTTATGTAATTCTCAGTTTTCAGTGAAATAGCATGTCTGTCAAGTCGTGAAAAATTTCACCATGTAGTATATCACGGCGGGTCTTAATTAACTTCAACCCAGAAGTTCTTGCCCAGATCAGTTCTTTCTTGGTTTTGTTTCTGAGATGCCCCCTGATGATTTTAAGCATAAAATAAAAAAAAATCGGTTGGGTCGTTTTTAAGAAAACTGATTTTTAACATTTCAGAAAGAGGTTAATCAACTTATTTTTCGTCAAATGAGTGCAAATAATCGCCACATCTACTTGAATAATTAAAAATGATATTAGAAAATAGGTCCTAGGTACGGATTATTTTTTAGTAACTTTATATCAGAAAAATTAATTTAAAACAGTGAAAGAAGGGTAAAAAATGGAGTTTTTTGAATATTACTCTCTCCCAGTTCATATTCACCTAAAATGACCTACAGAAGAATTAAAGAGTATAAAATTTTGAAGAAAAGAAAAAAAAAGAGAACTTTATTATTAAAACTTTCCGATTTATGGCCTTCTAAAGTCAGATGTTAGCAAAAAATATCGAGAAAAAATTTTTTATAAAAAGTTTTTGAAAAATAAAAAGTGTTTTGTGTATCTACCACACATATATTACTGAAAATAAATTGAAGTAGACTAAATTCTAAGTAAATTCGTTGTTAAACTATCATTCTATCTCTAATAGAATCGGAGTTACGATTTTTGTAAAATTGGCCCTTTTTGGTTTTTTTTAAATCATTTTTTTTAATTGTTACATTTTGCAGAATGTTAATTGTAAAAATGCTCCTATCATATGGTTTTATTTTATATTTTAAAGAAATAAAAGTCGAATGAAATATTTAGGAACAAAAACTTTTAATGAACTTTAGGAAAACAATAATAACTTTTTAAAACTCCGCAAACTGTTGCGAAGTAAGCAAACAAGATTATTGTTTTCCTAATGTTCATTAAAAGTTTTTGTTCTTAAATATTTAATTTGGCTTTGATTTCTTTGAAATATAAAATAAAACCATATGATAAAAGCATTTTTACATTTAACATCCTACAAAATGTAACAATTAAAACAAATGATTAAAAAAAACAAAAAGGGCCATTTTAAAAATATCGTAACTCCGATTCTATTAGAGATAGAATGATAGTTTAACAACGAATTTACTTAGAATTTAGTCTACTTCAATTTATTTTCCGTATTATATGTGTGGTAGATACACAAAACACTTTTTATTTTTCAAAAACTCTGTATAAAAAATTTTTTCTCGATATTTTTTGCTAACATCTGACTTTAGAAGGCCATAAATCGGAAAGTTTTAATAATAAAGTTCTCTTTTTTTTTTCTTTTCTTCAAAATTTTATACTCTTTAATTCTTCTATAGGTCATTTTAGGTGTATATGTACTGGGAGAGAGTAATATTCAAAAAAACTCCATTTTTCACTGTTTTAAATTAATTTTTCTGATATAAAGTTACTAAAAAATACTCAGTACCTAGGACCTATTTTCTGATATCATTTTTAATGACTCAAGTAGATGTGGCGATTATTTGCACTCATTTGAGGAAAAATAAGTTGATTAACCTCTTTCTAAAATGTTCAAAGTTAGTTTTTTTAAAAACGACCCAACCGATTTTTTTCATTTCATGCTTAAAATCATCAGGGGGCATCTCAGAAACAAAACCAAGAAAGAACTGATCTGGGCAAGAACTTCTGGGTTGAAGTTGATTAAGACCCGCTGTGATATAAGAACAATTCGATACGTACTTTTAAGTGTTAAGTGTGTGTTTATATTTAAGTTATATGCGAATATATGTGTGTGTTATAGGTTAGTTCATAAGTGTTGATAAACGACGAAAAGTGATACAATAATAATTGTTCTTTGTTTGTGTGATTAATTATCCAAATATGTGAATGAATGAGTGAATTTCAGAAAAACTGTGAACAAGTGGAAATTATTGTTTTTATTTTAGAGAAATATATAATTTTTTTGAAAGTCAATGAAATTATCAAGCAAGGTACTAGAAATTTTTATTGACTGCTCTTGAAACTCTCATGCAAAAGTACTAGACTGTTTCTAGTATTTTGTGTCGTATCCAAAAGTCAAGTACCGAGTCAACGAAAATTCCACGTACTTATTTTTCCGTGCACGTTTCCGGCATTTGGAACTACAGTGCGCCCTGCCAGTGAAATGGTTAAAGAAAAATTTATATTTATATTTTTGTTTAAATTATTTATTTTAAATAATTATTAGGAGCGTTCCATGGTTCCATACATTGATAAAAATTTTATTTTACTTATGATGTATATTACGTTACAAGTCAATAAATTTTTTTTAAAAATTATTTATATATTATAAATAAGTTTAAAATTTTTAAGAATGAGCAGAGAGAGTTTTCTCGTCAATTTTTGACGTGTAGATGAAAACTGCCCTTAAAATTGACCTAAATTTTAAGAGGAAAGGGAATTGTTTGTCAATTTCTGACGTGTAGATAGATAATTATTTTTATCTATTTTATTTGCTTTTTAATAAATAAATATGTAATAATAATAAATAAAATAAACCACTTCGATTATTTAAAAATATTTAAAGTAAAAGTAAATTTTTCATTACTTTACAACGCTTGACAATTACTTCTAAGCTGTAAACGACAACCATCTGAAATAATATTTTCAAATGTTTATTTCGGAAGTTCGTATTTTTATTGTTTTTACAAGGATTTTTAAGAATCAATTAAGGAAAATATTTTTTAAAATTATAATGTGGCATTGCTTTATTTATTCCAAAAATGTTGCATGAAATTTAAATGAATGAATAAAATAAAGCTTTTCGTAAAATGAAGTATTTGGGGAATTATGGGTCACTTTTTTGGGTGGAAGTTTATGTTGCTTGTTTTTTGCGATTAATTGCACAATTGTGTCAATGCAGGTATGAAATATTAAAATTAGTCATAGCTATAGTAATTCAACAAAACCATAATGCTGTAGACTTGTTCACTTAAAATGTGTAATTAATGGAGCCTATTTTACTTGGCCAAATTGTCATTCTGGTTAATTTCATTTTCTTACTTTTTCTCTTCTAATTTAAAACTAGTATAATTAAACATTTCTAACATTTCTAACCAGCCAATAAATATATTTTATTGTTATTCGTGATTTTGAACAGTGACCCACAATTTCCTAACATTTTTAAAAATCATAAAAATGCATGTTTTGGTAAAACTCAAATTTTTTTCTCAAGTATGTATGTATGTAATACTGGCATATGGTACTGACGCAGTAATGACTGCCAGAATAGCAGTACTGACTCCATTAGAAAGTTATTTTTCTCTTTTCTGGGAAAACAAATTTTGGAATTTAAAGAAAGACAAATTCTTTTCTGATTTATGAGGTGGTAGCGAATAAATTCTGAATTGAATCGAAAGTTCGACGACTTGTATGTCTATTGAATGACGTCAGAGACTACATTATAAACTCACTGGTCGAATTATCATACAAATTCTTCATTTTCAATTCTTTGATCAAAATTGATTTGCCTTAATTTATAACGGACAATGTTTTCAATGCAAATATCTTTATACATTGTCTGCTAGAATTGACATTGTCAATTTTTTGTACCTCTTTTGAAAATTTTCGAAATAAAAATTATTATTCCGATTCTCAAGTATAATTTTAATTACTGACAATATTTTCATTTTTAGTTGTGAAATGTTCGTAACTTTTAAATTGTTTTATCTTCGTTAAGAAGCTCAACAAAAATTGAATGAAGTGAAAAATTAATTTAACTTCTAAGTAAATAGACTTCAAATAAAATACAAAATTGTTTTTAAAAAAATTAATTTTAGTGATCAATGCGATCAAATGTGATTCATTTCTTCCTGTACTGTCGGTCGATAATGAATGTAAAAGTAAAAAAAAAATTTCAAATTTAGAGTAAATGTAAACATTTTCATTCCTAATAACTGTAAAAAAATTATTGTTGTATATAATAAGACTTGAAAACAAAAATTCAAAATTTTTAAATAACATTTTTACCATTTAGAACGTACAACTAGCGTCATTCTTAGGTACTTTGCGCATCATTAAACTAGAAAACAGAGAACTTCGTTGCCAGCGGAAGACCATACAAAAATTAATGAAAGTTTCTCAAATACTCTGCACCATATTCCTTCAGTTTTAAATTTTCAATGTTTTATTAAATATAATTCAAATTTTTCCATACTATTATAATGAAAAACTTTAAAATTTTTTTCATCAAAGAATGTCACTTTTGAACCAAAAGAAAAAAAGAAATTTAAATTTTACATTTCATAAAGAACCTATTTACACTCAGTTACGCACATTTAATTTATATGCAAATGCAAACGACATAAAGAAAAATGAATATTCTTTGAGAAAATGAGTCGTACAATTTAATGAACAAAGTAAAGATATGCCGTTCGACTGTGGTGAATTGAATTTAATAACCAACATTTTTTCACCGCCAGACATTATATTTATCACTTTAATGTAAATAAAAAAACTGAATTTAAAATTTGCGGTTTAAAAATATGAGTTTTAATAAAAGATAAAAAATGTTTTCCATTTTTTAGAAAAATATTTCTTATAAATATTTACCATTAAATATGCTTTTTAAAAATATTTTTCATTTAAATTTAGTTAATTAAATTTCATAAATATTATTTGTTTCATTATACTGATAATTATTACCATTACTATTGTTATTGTTACTATTAATTATTATTGCTTAGGTAATTTCAATCCCAAATTTCTTTTATGAGTTGTCCTACAAGTTAGTAATTTATCTGCCAAATATTTTTGAATTTTATAAAAAAATATAAGAAGAGGAGGGGGTAAAAGTTTTGACTTTTGATGCGCCACGCACTACCTTGTTTATTTATTGTACTTAAAGGAAACGATGAAAAATAATTTGCGAATATGAGTTTGTTAGATTTTTTCATAAGCTTTCTATTGCCGTAGTCCATTTTAAAAAAATTTTATATTCTGACCAAAATTTTTGGAAATTAAGGAAAAGATTTAACTTTTTTCAACTTCGGGGTCTTTTTTGCTTCCTCGTGAGGAAGCTTTGTAGTCGTTTAATTTACAAAATTTTTAAAAATCCTTTTGACAAATTTTCTTCTATATGGGATTATGTTATATAAGACCCTGAACAATTGTCCGGATGCATGTATGTGTGTGTATGTGTGTGTGTGGATCCCGATTTTTGTGAACACGATAACTCGAAGAGGTTTTAACGAATTTGGCTAAAATGTACCAGGTATATTTATCATAAAAATATCTCGAACTGGATTGATAGACTTTAAAAAATTCTCAGAAAAAAACTTTTTTTTTTGACTTTTTTCTAAAAAAAATTTTTTTTCAAAAATTTTTTTTTAAGTTGGTTATTGAAGTAAATATATAATAAAATCTTATTCTTTGAATCAAGATGAATTGATTGGTATATAAAAAGAATAAATTGTATGAGAATTTATAGAGTTAATCACAATTAAAGCTGAAAAATTCGCATTTTTCTCAAAAAATGAGTTCTTTCCGCAAAATTATGTTGCTGTATAAGAAAATCTTACTCACTTATTTCTAAAATTTTATTCTTTGCATCAAGACGGATCGATTGGTGTATGTAAATTATACATTCTATTGAAAATTATAGAATTAATTACAATTGAAGATGAAAATTCATTTTTTTATTAAAAATTTTATTTTGTTCATTTAGGATTAAAACAAATTTAATAAATATTTTTTTGATTTTATAAATATTAAAAAATTTTTAAAATTAATTTTTAATTAGATTTGAAGACAACAACATGGAAAATATGTCAATACGTGACAATAAGTTAGTGCTTCCTCCACGAGGAAGCAAATTTTTTTGCTGATCGTATAGAGGAAGCAAAATGTTCATATAATGAACATCTGGATTTACAACTTGTTTTATTTTATTTTTATTGTAACGCTGAGGTTTTTTCCCAAAATACTTAATTTCCAGAAAACCGAATTTTTTTATTGTCGAGAAATTAAATATTGAATATAACGCGTCGCGTTTCCGATAAGGCGCTCTGCGCTGCGCCGCTGTAAAGCTGCCTCTACAATTAGAAAGTAATACGCGAAACGCGAGAAAATACCATGTATTTTTCTCGCGTTTCGCGTCTGCGTCGAGCGTTTAGCAATTTTTTTCCTAATTGTAGAGGCAGCTTAATGTATAGTGAATAATGAACTTCAGATTAGTGGCGATAGGTGCGTAAAGATTATAAAAGTTGTAACAGATAATTTGAAATACTCTCTGAACTTTATATGATTGAGACTGTCATTAAAATAGTATAATGCCGGCATTATTGTTCTTTTATCAAATTTTTTTTATTTAATATTCTTTAATTTTGAATATATTTTTAATTTTTTTATGCATTTTTATTTTCTTCTTATTTTTTTGTTATTGCATTATTGTTTTTCTTTTTTTATACTTTTTTTGGAATTTTTAAAATATTCTAAATTTTTTTATACCTTTTTGTTTTTTAATTAGGGGCAAAATATGATGTGTTTACAGAATCAAAGGTTGCTAAGAAAAAAGTTCAAAAAACTGGTTCAATAAAGGGTAGAAATGAAAAAGTTCAAAAAGGATGCAGAAAATAGTCAAAAGGAAAATCTAAATAAAAATAATGAATAAATGATTTTGCAGCCGTTTTATTCGCCCTTCCCAGTCCAGCTAAAAATCGCTTGTGGTCCAAAAATGGTCAAAGAAAAAAAAGTTTCTAAAAATGTGATTTCATTGTAATTAATATTTTTGGAGTCACAAATTTCGAATTTGAAGTGAGTTTTTCAAAATTTAAAATGGCGGATACAAAATGGCGAATTCGAAAATTTTATCAGATTTGCTTCAAACTTGTTACTCAGGGGTTTTCGGGGTCTCTGATTACGAATCTAATGTCAGATTTTCAAAATTCAAAATGGCGGATCCAATATGGTGGTCGAGAAAATAAAAAATCTAACGGATTTGTTTAAAACTTGTTACTCGGAGGTTTTCGGGGTCGCTGATTACGAATCCGATGTCAGATTTTAAAATCCAAAATTATATTCGTAATCAGCGACCCCAAAAACCCCCAAGTAACGAGTTTCAAGCGTATTTGACAAATTTTTAAATCTTCATAGTCGCCATTTTAGGTCCACCATTTTGAATTTTGAAAATCTGATTTGAAATTCGGATTCAGAGACCCCAAAAACATTAGTATATACTTGGTCATTCAAATCAAATTATGTTTTTGAGATGGACATATATGGCCACAGACGTAAAGGTGACTTTTTGTGGCCACGTATAAGCCATGGACTGTCAAGGGGTTAAAATTAAATTTTAAGAAGAAATAAAAAACAAAAAAGTGTAAAAAATTAAAAATATATTAAAAATTACAAAAAAATATAATAAAAGAAAAACAATAATTCAAGCTTTATACAATAACAAAAAAATAATAAAAAGAAAATAAAAAAGTATAAAAAATTTAAAATATATTAAAAATCCCAAAAAAGTATAAAAAAACAATAATGCAAGCATTAGATAATAACAGAAAATAAGAAGAAAATAAAAAAGTATAAAAAAATTAAAAATATATTCAAAATTACCAAAAAATATTAAATAAAAAAAATGTTTAAAAAGAACAATAATGCAGGCATTATATTATTTTAATGGCAGTCTTCACCTTGTAAAATGCAGAGATTAGTTCAAATTATCTATTATAACTATTATAATCTTTACGCACCTATGGCCACTAATCTGAAGTTCGTTATTCACCATACATTACAGCGTCGCAGCGCAGAGTGCCCACTCGGAGTCACGACGCGTTATATTTAATATTTAATTTCTCGAAAATAAAAAAATTCGGTTTTCTGGAAATTAAGTATTTTTGGGAAAAAACCTCAGCTTTACAATAAAAATAAAATAAAAAAAAGACCCTGAAGTTGAAAAAAGTTCAATTTTATCCTTAATTTCCAAAAATGTTGGCCAGAATATAAAATTTTTTAAAATGGACTAAGGCAATCGAAAGCTTATGAAAAAATCTAACAAACCCTTATTCGCAAATAGTACAATAAATAAACAAAGTAGTGCGTGGCGCATCAAAAGTCAAAACTTTTACCCCCTCCTCTTCTTATAATTTTTTATAGAATTTAAAAATATTTGGCAGATAAATTACTAACTTGTAGGACAACTCATAAAAAAAATTTGAGATTAATTAATCAACTTTTTTATTTTGGATGGACATTTGACGTGAAAACCGCCTTATGATAGGGGAGGGTGGTCATATACCGACCCCCTTCTCTCTAAATCTGAATCAGCGATAAGTATGCCACTATTTCAATTAGCGTATATGCACTGTGAATTAGTGAAATTTCAATGAATGATCAGTGAAATTTCACTGATTAATTAGCGCATATACGCTGATTGAAATTAGTGGCATACTTATCGCTGAGAATCAGTGAAATTTCGCTGTTTCAGATTTAGAGAGTTATGTTTCTTAAAGATGGTACCACTAAAAAATTCGACAGTACCATCAATCGAACAATTTCACAACACCAACAACTAGGCCATAGGTTTTATCAATGCGTTTGCTTTCATTTTGGAGATTCAAGCAATATTAGATTTTAGCATTGGTTAAATTAGTTTTTGACCTATACGGAATTCGAGCTAACAGTGTTTTTTGAATAAAGGAAAATTTTTACGAAATTAATTTTGATTGTGTATGACCTAACTTCAACACGCAACAATCAAATTAAATTGATTCCATTGATATAAGTGATTTGCAAAACATTTTGTGAAAATAGTGGTGGTAGTCCCAACCCGAACCCCATATTTTTACATTTTAATTGTTTATTCTATTTTTTCTTATTGTTCACTTGAAGTGAGGATACACTACCGGTCAAAATTGAGACACCACCCATTTTCAGATGATTGAAAAACATTTTAAAACAAAAATTGTATGGAACCTAAAAATTTTTTATTTTTAATTTTTGAAAGATGTTAAAATTTTGAAGAGAACAAGATGTTTTAGAAGTCATTTGGCCAATATTTAATTTAGATATTTTTAAAAAATCGTCATTTTCAATGTTTTACAAAAATTTGAATAACTTCTAAAATAATGTACGCTTGTTAATGATCTTAGGCTTATTTTAAAGGTCATTTGTTACACTATAAGACTTACTAATAGGCATTAACGTGTAATTTTTTTCTTAAAAAATGCAGGCCGTCAAACTTGGACCAAAAAAATTCAAAAAATTTGGAACAATTTTTCTGTACTAAAAACTATTCTAAAAAATATTTAAAACATCATATGGTGTAGATTTTTCAAGAAAATTTAATAAAAAAAATACGTTTGAATTTTAAAAATTATATTTCTGTTAATAAGAATGTTCCAAATTTTTTTAATTTTTTTGGTCCACGTTTGACGGCCTGCATTTTCTAAGAAAAAAATCTTGTTCTTTTCAAAATTTTAACATCTTTCAAAAATTAAAAATTAAAAAATTTTAGGTTCCATACAATTTTTGTTTTAAAATGTTTTTCAATCATCTGAAAATGGGTGGTCTCTCAATGTTGACCGGTAGTGTAATGGTTAAATATTTTAATCATTGTCAGTTGTAAAATGTTCTTGACAAGGCGATATGAATCAAGAAACGTTGTACTTTTCGACATCTTTGGAAGCAGTTAAGTTCAGAAAGGAAAAAAGATTAATAACAAATTTCGTATATATTTTACTAAAAATAGGACGAAAATTAAAACAAGGAAAACCATTGCTGCTGTTATATTGGAAATTTAGACACTGTTCAAGAATTTATATTTATTATCATTTCAGAAAAGGTCTTAAAATTTATTCAAATAAAGTAATAATATTAACTTAAGTTTAACTATGTCAACATAACTTATAGACATCAATAATTTCAGAGTATAGTTACTAATGATTCATTTATTTATCTTTTTGTTCAGAAAAAGGTCTAAAAATGTATTTAAATTGAGTCAAAATAATTCAACAGTTCATTACAGATTGTTGAATTTTATTTCAATTACTGTCAGAATTTCATATCTTAATTTTCCTTGAGATTTTCCCCCAAAAAAATGGGGGTCGGTTTCGGACCACCCATTTAGAGAAAGTTAAAAACGTAAATTTTCGCTTTTGCTTTAGATCTTTCTTTAATGATAATCAGAAACCTTGGCAACAATCAGAAAACTTTGAAAAATACGTCGTTTTTTCAAAGAAATTTTGACGAAAACAAAGAAACACATTTTTGGCACATTTTTAGCCTTTGCACTTTAGGGGGTCGGTATGGGACCACCCTCCCCTACCCTGTGAGAAAAGTGGTAATTTTTTGCCAAAAATTGATATCTGAAGTCCGATTGTGGGTTCATATACTGTTGGGTAGTAGTATGAATATGTATGTATGTTTCCCACTCGACATTTTATAAGCTGCGTGTTGAAAACAATTTTGAAGGTTCCTAAAAAGAGTTTTTTGATGACTGTTCTTTCCCATCAAATTATAGGGGAGAAAAATGTCATTAAAAGTTATAGAGCATGGAAATACCTGTAAAATGGTGGATCATATGTAAAAATTGTTTCATTTGTTACTTGCAATTGAATTTAAACCACGAAAAATGGCACTTTCTAATTTGTTTAATAACTTAAACAAAAGTTAACAAATTCTTTCGATATTCGCTAAAGATATACCTCTCAAGACCCTTAAGATGTGTGCCAAATCTGAATACGATTCGATAAATAGTTTATGTGAAATTCCATTTGTTAATAGGATTTTGTCCGTAGAATACGAATTTGACCTTAAAAATATTGGATTGGCTCTAGTTTTTAATCAATTTACGTTTTAATACACCGAAATCGTAAATCTGTCTGCATAGCACCAAATTAAAACTAAACACTGCTCTTAAATATCCAAAAACAAAAAATATAATTTATATACACTTTAACCTATAATGTCCAAAGAGACATACGTTGTTCCATAAACGTGTTAAAAATAACATTACTTTTGACCATATAAAGTAATTCAAGAAAAAATTAGTCTCTCTGGGTTTTTTTATGATTGCTGCTTACAAATCTGCTTTAAAATATAAAAATTACATGTGGCGGACTAAATTTTGAAAGATAACACAGGCACACAAATAAAAGTTGTCTGTTTTTTGAACTAGACATACATATATTATAGTATTTTTGCCCGCTGAAAACGAATCTAAAGTCAGAATTGTTCCATCACCCTCTGTTTTTTTTAAATCAAGAAAACTACCCTTAACTTCAAATTTTAAAGTAAAAAAAATTGAATATCAGATTTCTCTTTAAAACAAAACAATAAATTTATGTACTTCTGCTACAACAACTCAGAAATAATATCAGCATTGCTTAAATACCCTTTGTTTTTTATTAAATTGAAAAAACTACCCCTAATATGTAAAAATTCAAAATGTATAATAGGGTGACCGTTATTTTGCAAAAGTTGGAATTTCTTAGGTCGCCGTGCAGAATTTGCTTTAGAATGTTAACAAGATGAGCTATGCACAAGAAAAGCCCAATCGATCAATATTTTACCGTGCCACCGAAGGGTTAAAGTTTAAATGGGGTTTAACATGGAATTAGTGCACTTTTTTACATTTTGTATGAGAACTTTTTTTTAATTAATCTTTTGCCTTGGCGACATTCATATTTATAGTTTTTAATGTGCTGTCAATTAAACTGTCAAACTTTTAAAAACAAGTTTATGACAGTTCTTACATTAAATTACTCAGATTAAAATATGTTTAGGGTATTGATGTAAACGTGAATAAAATTATGTAAATTTGATAGTTGACAACAGTCAATTAAGATGTCAAACTTTTGAAACGGAGACTTTTTACATTAAATTAATTGCATACAAGTGTTTTTAAGCACACTGAGGTTAATCATATTAGCGACATGCATTTTTTACAATTAAAGCGTTTTGTGCAGAAACCGCAGAAGTCCATTTTTTTCGAATATCACTTTTTTAAAAAAATTAAATTATCATTTCGTTATTAAATATTTAATAAAACTTTGATACTTTACTCGATTCAATAAATTTTCTGTGTTTTCCATTTCATTTTGTGCAGAAACAGCACAACTCTAAATGTTAATTTATTTGTTTATTTCTCATATTAAGTAAATAAAAAATTAATCACATTGGATTTTTAACTAAGAGATTACTTTTAACTGTCAAAAACTTGTTTTTAAAAGTTTGACAGTTTAATTGACAGCTGTCAACTATCAATATTACATATTTCTATTTAGTTTGACCTTGTTGTTTTTTTAATATATAAAAAACACTCTTTGTTTTTCTAATTGAAATAACTACCCCTAATATGTAAAAATCAAAATGTATAATAAAAAAAATGAAAAACCACAACAAATTGGTTTAAATTATATTGCGAATTAAAGCATTATAATTTATTTTTGTTAAATTTAAATTAAAACCAATTTGTGGGTTTTCAATTATTTTATTAGGGGAAAGTGGGGCAAACCGGACCCCCTAAGGGTTTTTTTACTCTTGTGACAAAACGAATTAACCGATTTCATTTTTCGAGGGCTTGTTTGAATGACCATTTAATAGCGCAACTTTTTCCCAGAGACACATATACTTTATATTTTATTGTTTAGTTGTTGTGTTAACTTTAAAAATTTTTACAAACGATCCATTTTGCTCCACCCTCTGGGATAAACCGGACCGTTTGGTTTTTTATTTATAATATTACATCTACATAATCTACAATAATAAAAAACATGAAGAATCATGTAAACAATGGTTGTAGTAATGAAATTAATAATTCGGGATTGTATTTTAATTAAATAAATATTTTTTTAAATAAAAAAATAATAATGTTTGTCATTATCAGAGAAACAATATTATTTAAAAAAAATTTTTATAAAACTTTAATTCAATGGAAATATCCTATTGCCGGTTTGTCCCACAGACCCATTTTGAGAATAAATGTTTGTCAAAAAGAAACGCTTTGTAAATTCATCAAAGTTTTTGGTGGTAAATATTTCTGAGGTGTGTACCTTCAAAACCCAAGGCTTAATATTTGAAAATATTACACGATTTCCTCAGAATTTTCTTAAGAAAAAATTCGTAAAAGTGTAGAAAAAAACAAAAAAAACTTTTGCTCCCAGCGTTGCACAAACAAAAGTAAAAAATGTCAAATTGAAAAAAATAAGGTATACTACACATGGTTGTTTCAAATTTCTAAGTAGCACTATTGAAAATTTCGCCATTTTGGAAATATATATATTTGATCTCTGATGAACACCAGAAGTGGGAGAAAAGACATTAGAAAAATCGTAATTAAGACGCACTGATAAGATTCTAGCAGAATAGTAGCTCTTGACCCATTGCAGCAAATTAACCGAAAAGCCCATAGCTTCAAGCTTTGTCAGGAGAATACCATGGTCGACCTTGTCGAAAGCCTTTGCGAAATCAGTATAAATAGTATCAACCATGAAACCAGAATCAATATTCGTTGTGATAAAATTTGAAAAGATAATTACATTAGATACATTGTTTATGTTATTAGTGATGCGTACGATCCGAGAAAATCGTTTACCTCGTTCAATTTTTCTCGATTTGTGAGAAATTTACGATATATAATAAAGGGTAGTCTGTGATTTTACCCTTGTTTTGTTTTACCAAAGTATGAATTGACCACTATTGACAGTATTCAGAGAGCTATTCATATGGCAATGTAAATAAAATGTATAGAATGTCATGCGTGCTCTCAGAATGGACAATGTCAGTAACGGAAAAGTGAAATTTGAAATGTGACTAATAATAGATGGCGCAGTAAGTAAAATTCTTGGAATAATGTGAGAAAATAATATTGAATAAAATAAAATTAATTTTAAATAGTTTGTTTTATTATTATTATTAATAATAATAACAAAATGATAATAAAAATTGTAATTTAATAAATGTGTTTTTATTCATTTAGTTATTATATTTTTATTTATTAAAATTAATAACAAAAATTATTGTTTCATGATAATTATACTAATAATAATAACAATAATAATATTAGAAATAATTAATTTTTAAATTAAATATGTTGAATAATAAAAATAAAAGATGAATTAGGTTAAATGAAAAGTAATAATATTAATTAATGTAATTTAAAAAAAGTTCAATTGAATAAAAAATAATATAAAACAAAATAAAATGTTCTAAAATTAATTAAGTTTAATAAAAAATTATAATTAAATTTGCAACTTCATAAATTGAATATGTAAAATAATAAATGTATTTTATTGATGTAGTTATTATATTTTTATGTATAAAAAATAAAAATTAATTTTTCTTGATAATAATAATAATAATAATTAATTAAAATAATAAAATTTATTTAACTTAATGTAATTGAATAATAATATTAATAATAATTACCTGTTTGTAATATTATTTTTAAAAAATTTCCTGTTAGTATATTGTAAAGAAGAATTTGATTTTTGAGAAATCTAAACTTGTAGAAAAATTAGAAAAAAATGTATCCTGGAAAATGTTTAAAAATGGTAAATATAATAGTATACAAATTTATTAAAATTATTACGAAAATGTAAAATATTTAGTTTTTTAGAGGTTTCACACATTATAATTTTTTTTATTGTTTATTTAAATAATTTATTATATTTACAATAAAAGAATAATGACACTGCACGCAGAATTAGACGCTTTTGATATTATTTTTAATTAAATGATCTAATTTAATAGACAATAGCCTGCAAACAAAATTTAAAAAAATTTCGTAAGAATACAAACAAATTAGGTCTATAAATTTTATTTCTTTGATATAAATATTTTTTTCTATGAAAAAGATGTCTTGCCTGGAATGCCGTGGAAACTAGTGAACTTTCCCTGTTAATGCAAAAAAATATTGAATAAAAATTTCAAAAATTAATTTTTACATACTTTTTTCTTACAATTTTTACTGCCTTAGTGATATATTTCATTAAACTAGCAGCAGCTCCACCCGTCCGCCATCAGAAACGAAAAAATGGGGATTTGGTCGAAAAAAATTCACAAGATGCTCAAAAATTTTTCAAAAAATTTTATTTATTGACTAAATTGTTGCTGTATTACTCCCATTTGAAAAAAATATAATGTTAAATTTTTTAACAAAATTTATTACCCACCATCTCCACCCGTCCGCCATCAGAAACGAAAAACGGGAATTTGGTATAAAAAAATTCACAATTTACTCAAAAATTGTTCAAAAAATTTTATTTATTGACTTAATTGTTGCTGTAATACTTTGTTTTAAGGAAAATATAATGTTTAATTTTTTTAACAATATTTATTACCCACCATCTCCACCCGTTCGCCATCAGAAACGAAAAACGGGAATTTGGTAAAAAAAAAAATTCACAATTTACTCAAAAATTTATCAAAAAATTTTATTTATTGACTTAATTGTTGCTGTAATACTTTGTTTAAAGGAAAATATAATGTTTAATTTTTTTAACAAAATTTATTACCTACCATCTCCACCCGTTCGCCATCAGTAACGAAAAAAAGGGAATTTGGTAAAAAAAATTCACAATTTACTCAAAAATTGTTCAAAAAATTTAGCTTTATATTATTCCTAAAGGGGAGTAATCCAGCAACAATTAATTCAATAAATAAAATTTTTTGAACTACTTTTGGGCAACTTGTAAATTTTTTTTAGACAAAGTTTCCGTTTTTTTGTTTCTGATGGTGGACGGGTGGAGATGGTGGGTAATAAATTTTGTTAAAAAAATTAACCATTATATTTTCCTTAAAAGAAAGTAATACAGCAACAAATTGATCAAGTAATAAAATTTTTTGAAAAATTTTTGAGAAACTTGTGAATTTTTTTTTTTGGCAAAAATTCCCGTTTTTTCGTTTCTGATGACGGACGGGTGGAGATGGTGGATAATAAATTTTGTTAAAAAAATTAAACATTATATTTTTCTTAAAAGAAAGTAATACAGCAACAAATTGATCAATAAATAAAATTTTTTGAAAAAACTTTTGAGAAACTTGTGAATTTTTTTTTGGCAAAAATTCCCCTTTTTTTCGTTTCTGATGACGGACGGGTGAAGATGGTGGGTAAACATTTTTTTTCTAAAAATTTTATTTATTGATTAAATTGTTGCTGTATTACTCCTATTTATGAAAAATAAAAAGTTAAATTTTTTGAACTAAATTTAATACACAGCAGCTCCACCCGTCCACCATCAGAAACAAAAAAACGGAAACTTTGTCTAAAAAAAATTTACAAGTTGCCCAAAAGTAGTTCAAAAAATTTTATTTATTGAATTAATTGTTGCTGGATTACTCCCCTTTAGGAATAATATAAAGCTAAATTTTTTGAACAATTTTTGAGTAAATTGTGAATTTTTTTTACCAAATTCCCTTTTTTTCGTTACTGATGGCGAACGGGTGGAGATGGTAGGTAATAAATTTTGTTAAAAAAATTAAACATTATATTTTCCTTTAAACAAAGTATTACAGCAACAATTAAGTCAATAAATAAAATTTTTTGAACTACTTTTGGGCAACTTGTAAATTTTTTTTAGACAAAGTTTCCGTTTTTTTGTTTCTGATGGTGGACGGGTGGAGCTGCTGTGTATTAAATTTAGTTCAAAAAATTTAACTTTTTATTTTTCATAAATAGGAGTAATACAGCAACAATTTAATCAATAAATAAAATTTTTAGAAAAAAAATGTTTACCCACCATCTTCACCCGTCCGTCATCAGAAACGAAAAAAAGGGGAATTTTTGCCAAAAAAAAATTCACAAGTTTCTCAAAAGTTTTTTCAAAAAATTTTATTTATTGATCAATTTGTTGCTGTATTACTTTCTTTTAAGAAAAATATAATGTTTAATTTTTTTAACAAAATTTATTATCCACCATCTCCACCCGTCCGTCATCAGAAACGAAAAAACGGGAATTTTTGCCAAAAAAAAAAATTCACAAGTTTCTCAAAAATTTTTCAAAAAATTTTATTACTTGATCAATTTGTTGCTGTATTACTTTCTTTTAAGGAAAATATAATGGTTAATTTTTTTAACAAAATTTATTACCCACCATCTCCACCCGTCCACCATCAGAAACAAAAAAACGGAAACTTTGTCTAAAAAAAATTTACAAGTTGCCCAAAAGTAGTTCAAAAAATTTTATTTATTGAATTAATTGTTGCTGGATTACTCCCCTTTAGGAATAATATAAAGCTAAATTTTTTGAACAATTTTTGAGTAAATTGTGAATTTTTTTTACCAAATTCCCTTTTTTTCGTTACTGATGGCGAACGGGTGGAGATGGTAGGTAATAAATTTTGTTAAAAAAATTAAACATTATATTTTCCTTTAAACAAAGTATTACAGCAACAATTAAGTCAATAAATAAAATTTTTTGATAAATTTTTGAGTAAATTGTGAATTTTTTTTTTTACCAAATTCCCGTTTTTCGTTTCTGATGGCGGACGGGTGGAGCTGCTGCTAGTTTAATGAAATATATCACTAAGGCAGTAAAAATTGTAAGAAAAAAGTATGTAAAAATTAATTTTTGAAATTTTTATTCAATATTTTTTTGCATTAACAGGGAAAGTTCACTAGTTTCCACGGCATTCCAGGCAAGACATCTTTTTCATAGAAAAAAATATTTATATCAAAGAAATAAAATTTATAGACCTAATTTGTTTGTATTCTTACGAAATTTTTTTTAATTTTGTTTGCAGGCTATTGTCTATTAAATTAGATCATTTAATTAAAAATAATATCAAAAGCGTCTAATTCTGCGTGCAGTGTCATTATTCTTTTATTGTAAATATAATAAATTATTTAAATAAACAATAAAAAAAATTATAATGTGTGAAACCTCTAAAAAACTAAATATTTTACATTTTCGTAATAATTTTAATAAATTTGTATACTATTATATTTACCATTTTTAAACATTTTCCAGGATACATTTTTTTCTAATTTTTCTACAAGTTTAGATTTCTCAAAAATCAAATTCTTCTTTACAATATACTAACAGGAAATTTTTTAAAAATAATATTACAAACAGGTAATTATTATTAATATTATTATTCAATTACATTAAGTTAAATAAATTTTATTATTTTAATTAATTATTATTATTATTATTATCAAGAAAAATTAATTTTTATTTTTTATACATAAAAATATAATAACTACATCAATAAAATACATTTATTATTTTACATATTCAATTTATGAAGTTGCAAATTTAATTATAATTTTTTATTAAACTTAATTAATTTTAGAACATTTTATTTTGTTTTATATTATTTTTTATTCAATTGAACTTTTTTTAAATTACATTAATTAATATTATTACTTTTCATTTAACCTAATTCATCTTTTATTTTTATTATTCAACATATTTAATTTAAAAATTAATTATTTCTAATATTATTATTGTTATTATTATTAGTATAATTATCATGAAACAATAATTTTTGTTATTAATTTTAATAAATAAAAATATAATAACTAAATGAATAAAAACACATTTATTAAATTACAATTTTTATTATCATTTTGTTATTATTATTAATAATAATAATAAAACAAACTATTTAAAATTAATTTTATTTTATTCAATATTATTTTCTCACATTATTCCAAGAATTTTACTTACTGCGCCATCTATTATTAGTCACATTTCAAATTTCACTTTTCCGTTACCGACATTGTCCATTCTGAGAGCACGCATGACATTCTATACATTTTATTTACATTGCCATATGAATAGCTCTCTGAATACTGTCAATAGTGGTCAATTCATACTTTGGTAAAACAAAACAAGGGTAAAATCACAGACTACCTAATAAAGAACATTTCTTTTGTTTTTATCGTTGTGAATCGTATCGCGATTACGAACGAGAACTCGTACTAAAGGGGGTTATAACAAAATATGACAACTGTTAATTGAAATTTTATTTAATAATGGAATCTCAAGATAATTTAGAAGTTGCTTTGGAAAGTAGTAGCACGCAAACAATTGGTTATATTTTTATTTTTTGAATATTCTTTATTTTTGTAAACTTATTAAAATTTTTCATATAAATACCTATATCAATTATGAAACTGATATATCACCATCAACTGAAGCTTTTAAATACAGAAAGCGCAAAGCAAGTGGAAAATCTTTAGAATCTTCATTTAAGTATTCGATTGTAGATGGATTGAAAGTCGTTACCTGCAAATTATATATCGAAAAAACAATTATTGTTAAAATGAAACATTCAAATACGACAGATTTAAAGAGACATCTTAAAAATTTTCATCCAGAAGAATTCGAAGAAACTTATCCTAATTAGAAGCAAAAAGTTCATGTAAGTTTTATATTACTTTAAAAACTAATTTAATTATATTAAATAGATCTTATGATTATAAAAATCAGATTGTAAATGTATTGGTATTAAAATTATATTATTATGGGTATTTATTACTATTTATTATTTATTATTTATTATTTATTATTTATTATTTATTATTTATTATTTATTATTTATTATTTATTATTTATTATTTATTATTTATTATTTATTATTTATTATTTATTATTTATTATTTATTATTTATTATTTATTATTTATTATTTATTATTTATTATTTATTATTTATTATTTATTATTTATTATTTATTATTTATTATTTTTTATTTATTATTTATTATTTATTATTTATTATTTATTATTTATTATTTATTATTTATTATTTATTATTTATTATTTATTATTTATTATTTATTATTTATTATTTATTATTTATTATTTATTATTTATTATTTATTATTTATTATTTATTATTTATTATTTATTATTTATTATTTATTATTTATTATTTATTATTTATTATTTATTATTTATTATTTGCATTTCTTAAAAATATTTTTTTGAATTTTTATAATTTGATTTATTCTATAGACTTTTGATCAAGAAACATTCAATAAAATGACAGTAGACTGGATAACACTAAAATATTTAACCTACTCCTTTTTTTAAGATGACGAGACACAAGAATTTTTTCATTATTTAAATCCTGAGGTTAAACTCCCGATGCGTAACTATTTGAAAACAGAAGTGGAATTCAGATTTCAACAGAAACAAGATGTTGTTATGAAGATCTTGAGTTCAAATTTATCTCGAATATCTTTTACAATCGATGGCTGGTCTTCAATAGCACATCGATCATACTACGGTATCACAGGCCATTTTATCAGTGATGACTGGAGTTTAAATTCTCTTGTAATTGATTTTGTTCCGTCCAATGGTCATGATACAAGGCGCGATATCGCTGAAATTTTTGTTAACTCTTTGGAAAAATATAACTTACTTTCAAAACTACAAGGCATTACTGTTGACAATGCTTCGTTAAACACCTCATTTATTGAGAACTTGTCTATATTAATACCTGAATTCAATGCTTATGAACAACATTATCGATGTTTCGCTCATATTTTGCATCTGGGTGTTATGTCGTTCCTTGGTGTTCTCAAAATTGATAACATACCCGAATCAAATGAAAACGGAGAATTCGAAGAATTCGACAGCGACATTGAAGATGAAAATTTTAATTCTGATGAAAACGAAAGAAAATCGACACTTTCAAAACTCAAAGCTTTGTTTTCTCTACTCAAAAACTTCGAACAATGAAAAAACAAGTAGCATATTTGCTGTAATGTCTGTAACGTTAAGGCCTTGTCACCAAATATAGATGTTGGAACAAGATGGAATTCAGCATTAGCAATGTTAATGTTTAAATAAATAAAAATATTATTTTTTACTTTACTATTTTTTCTATTCTCGTATATATTGTGACGCGGCATTTTGCCACGCACAAGATTGAGTAAATTAATTCAGTTTGTTGAAATATAAAGATTTCGACTATATCAGCAGATAGTGACATCTATTAGATGTCATTTGAACTCTTTGGTTTAGAGTTAGGTGTTACAAATGGTAATTACTTTCGATATGGTTGTCGATAAGTAATTAATTTTATTAAATTAATTTTGATCTGAAAAAATAAGCTGCGTGAACGAATGCACTGTGCATCTGTGAGGACTCGAACCCCAGTTCATAGCTGCCTGTCGCGGGACCTACGCCTATCAATTGCCTTGCCTTGCTGTGTTGGCAAGGTGCATTGATAGGCGTAGGTCCCGCGACAGGCAGCTATGAACTGGGGTTCGAGTCCTCACAGATGCACAGTGCATTCGTTCACGCAGCTTATTTTTTCAGATCAAAATTAATTTAATAAAATTAATTACTTATCGACAACCATATCGAAAGTAATTACCATTTGTAACACCTAACTCTAAACCAAAGAGTTCAAATGACATCTAATAGATGTCACTATCTGCTGATATAGTCGAAATCTTCATATTTCAAATTTCCAATCAGCGAATAAAATTCTAACATTAATTCAGTTTGTTGTTAAATTAATTATTTGATAAAATAATTGTCAAACGAGAATCCTTTTCTTTTTCTAAAATAAATAAAAATTATTAATATTTTGAAATCTGATTAAACGAAAAATTTTGTAACTTAAATTAGTAAAATGAGGTGAACATCATTATTCAAACTTGCCAACTCGACAGATAAACAATTATAAAAGTAAACTATTTTGAACAAACACTGCTGTTCGTATATTTTTTTTATCAAGAGAATATCCATTCGACTTGTCAATCATTCGAAGTCATCAAGGGAAGTGCTTCAAGGTGCATATATTCGGATGAGATTCCCTAATATTCAAGAGCACCAAGAAGACGAAAACTACTTGTTTTGGTCCTGTCAAAATAATGACGGCGACCATCTTAGATAAAGGCCGACTCATAAATCAGCGACAGCGACGAATAAGGTCGCGCTCTACTTTACCGTATGTGACTGAATTACCTCGCGCGGGTAAATGAAAAGATGAAAAGACTATAATTTAGTATAATTGTCGTGCGCCTGGGACTCAGCCATTTTTCTCTTCATTCTCGATTTGATAATGGTGTTCGGCGCATCACGCCAAATTAAATTTTTAAAAAATATAAATAAAATAAAATCTGTGCTCTCAGGGGTCGGCATCGCATCGACGGTGAGTCCATGTAATTTATAAATAGTGATTTCTCGCCGTGTTAAAATAGGATTTAGAAATTACACAATTAAATTTTAAATGATTAATTTTTAAAACTTTAACTCACGTGTCCATCGGACAAACGAAATTGTTAAGGTAGTGGATCCCCTCTCTAGTTAACTATTATTCAGTTAATCGGTTGAGATCCTTATTCTTAAAAAACGGAAAAGGGAATATAATTTTAGGTTATAAAAACTTTAAGGGGTATTCTGGTGTTTCGGTTTCAAAAAATCGATTTTTTGCATATTTCGGAAGTACTATATTTGGAGAATTCACTGTCTAAATATTAGCCCGAAATACCAAGTATTATGGAAGTAACATCTCATAGTCGAGATCAGGTTAGGACCGCACAGTGGGGAGGATCGTGAAAACATACCAAAAACATCAAAACATTCTTCGATTTACATAATGCTTGGTAGTCTTATGTTTTCCGGGTTGCTGATTACGAATCCGATGTCAGATTTAAAAAATTCAAAATGGCGGATCCAATATGGCGTCCGAAATATGGCCCCCGAGTAACGAGTTTTAGGTGAATCTAATAATTTTTAAATTTTTTCGTCCGACATATTTGATCCGCCATTTTGAATTTTAAAAACTAACACTGGATTCGTAATCAGCGACCCCGAAAACCCCCCGAGTAACAAGCTTTAGGTGAATCTAATGATTTTTAAATTTTTTCGTCCGCCATATTGGATCCGCCATTTTGAATTTTTAAAACTATCACCGGATTCGTAATCGGCGACCTCGAAAACCCCCGAGTAACGAGTTTCAAGCAAATTTAACCATTTTTGAAAATGGTTTATAGTTAATTACGATTGTTTAACTTTAAACGCGTTTTTTTCGAAATGACATTTTCTATAGCTGCGGTGGTGATTAAAAAAATCTATTCGTCCGATTGCTCTAATTTTTTACAGCTTATTCTACACAACCATGGCTATGGTCCGTACTAGAATCACGTACTTTTAATAACAACTTTGTTTTATTTTTAACTTTTTGTCAATAAAAAACAGACGATTTTCGTACCTTTTTGTTTATAAGTCCGCCATTTTGTTATTTTTTAACAAAAATGTTTTATTCTAGTACAGGCCATAGCCATCGGCATATAGAACAATAATAAACTTGATTTTTTTGTTTCTGATGACGTCATCGGATGTCATCATCACCGCAGGCCACGTATATACATATTTTATTGTTAAATTAATTGTTTAATAATTAATAAAAAATTTAATAAAAGTATAAAAAAAATTTTTTTTTCAACAGTTGTTAACATAAATAAAAAGTTAGAAAAGTATTTAATCAGATTATATTTTATGTTGTATTAAAAAAAATTTTTAAATAACCTTCCAAAACAGGGCCGAACACCAGAATACCCCCTTAAACAAATTAAGATGAAAATAATAATTATATTTTACTTAAGAAATCCCCTAATACAAATAACTTATAATTTTTGTGTGTGTAGAAGCGAGTACTTTATGTACGTGTGAATGAACGTGTAGTGTAGATTATGTGGTGTAAGATTTTTATACTCACTACTCAGGAATTTCCTTCGACTTGTCACTTTAATCCAATGTAGTTGTTTCATTTCGCGACGAAATCATGAATAACTTTATTTTTATCTTTTCAATTATATCACTTTATTTATTCTTTTAATCATATATTCTTTTAATTCAACTTTCTTTTATTTTTATTATGTGTGTTTATTTACTCTCCCTACTACTGTAGGGTTCGAGACTCCATAAAAATACATTGTTTCTTAACCTAAAATACAAATAATTCCTTATTACTAACGCACTTATATCTACGCAACTTATTAGCCTAATCTCTACCAATGTGCCCGGGCTTCCGTTTCCCGTTCCTTTTGCCTTTTGGCTTCATCCGAATTTTTCTTTTTTCCTTATTATTAAAATGAAAAGAACCATTATTCCGTTCTACAAACAGTAAAAAAATTCCCTCCCCATTTTACATTACCCCAATCATTCTTTCCTTTCTCGCTTCTTCCAATCCAAACATCCATCTTTCACCTTGTCCATTTTCGTTCAATATCCAACTCACTCTTTCACCCACACTTTTTTCATCCATTCTTCCTCCCACACATCTTTCCAACACATGCGCCCAATCTTCTCTTTCAAACTCACATATTCTACACTTCTTTTCCCCCTCATCCATCCAGTATTTACATTCATTCACACCTTCCCCCATTCTAAATTTGCACACTCTGCTCCACCTCTCTTCCTTCCTAATCTTTTCTAAATACTTCGGCATTCCCTCCCCCCTTACCATCCTATACCATTTGTTATAACGCGACCCCTCTATTCGTTCCCACCTTTCCTCAGAATCCTTTCTTTCCATCCCTTTATAAACTCCTGCACTCCACCCCATTTTATTCCTTCTTCCAATGCTACCCTTCTGTCCTTTTCCCACTTCGATCCCCCTTTTCTCTTGCCTTCCTACTCATCTTTTATAGCTTTGTAGCATTTTCTCGCCAACTCACTCCCTCTTCCTTGTTTTAATTTTTCCTCCATTCCCAATACCCTTTTCCTTTGCCTACACACCAATTTCTCCCTTCCCAATTCCTCCCTCAACATATATCCCGGGCAATTCCAGCTTACCCCCATCGTCCATCTTAAAAACCTTTCATGTATTCTTTCCATCTTTCCAATTTCATTCCACCCCCATATCTCCACCCCATAACTCATTACCGACCATACCAACACATCAAACAACCATATTCTCCTCTTCCAGTCATCCTTGAATTTTCTTTTTCCAATTCCCCACACTTGACCCATTACCCTTCCTGCTCTTTCTACTCTCATTCTTACATTCATATCCGCTCTTCCATTATAACTAAACCAATATCCCAAATAACAAAATTCATCCACCTCTTCCACTATCTTTCCATTCATCTTCCATACCTCATACTCCTTTCTTTTTCTCTTTCTAAATCTTAACACTTTTGTTTTATCCACATTCACGCTTAAATCTTTTTCCCTTACATACTTGTCAAACTCGTTCAATAATAATTTCATTCCATTCACTTCCTCCGCTATCAAAACAACATCATCCGCATACGCTAACGAAAAAATCCTCTTACTCCCTAAAATAACACCGCCTTTACCCCTTTTATACATTTTCTCCTCCAAATCAGACATCAATAAATTAAATAGTAATGGACTCAGAGGGCAGCCTTGCCTTAACCCTCTTCCCAGCCAAAATACTTTTCCCAGTTTCTTCCCAATTTTTACCCTTTCTCTCGTATCTTCATAAAACTCCTTTATCCTTTCCACTAACCCTTGCTCCACCCCTCTTTTCTTCAACACTTTCCATAAAAGACCCCTATTCACCGATGGAAACGCTGCCTTTATATCGACAAAGGTTGCCATTAATTTCCCCCCTTTTCTTCCCAAGTTCCTACTCACTAAATAATTTAAAACATAAATATTGTCTAACGTCCCCATACCCTTTCTAAATCCCGTCTGATTATCCGGTATACACCCTAACGCTTCCACCTTATCCTCCAACCTTTTCCTCACAACCTCCGCATATACCTTATAACCAGCCGGCATAAGCGTCACACCCCTATATTCCCCTACCTTATTACCCTCTCCCTTTTTTATAATTGGTACAATTAACCCCGTCTTCCAATCTTCTGGCCATCCCTTCCCTCCCCATATCATATTTATTATTCTCCACATTTCAATCTCGACCACTTCCCCACCAAACTTTATACTTTCCGCTTCCATTTCGTCTCCCCCCACCGCTTTCCCCTTCTTTAACCTATCTATTGCTTCCCTTACCTCTTTCCTACTAATCTCTGGCTGTGACATCTCCTCCCCTCTTCTTCTTCCCTCCCCCCTAACTGCCTTCTCCATTCCCCCACTTAATCCCTTGAAATATTCCGTCCATTCCTCTATTTTAATTTCAGTATTTATACCCTTCCCCCTCTTCCTCCCCTTATTTATAACCTCCCACTCTTTACCCTCTTTTGTCGCTTGTTGCACTTCCTCTATATACCTTTCTTTTTCCTTCTCACGCTTTGCCCTTATCAACTTGCCATGCTCCCTATGCTTCTTGTTATATTGCTTCTTTTCGATTGCTCCTCTTCTCCACTGCTTTATAGCTTCCCTAAGCCCTTCCCTACTCTTTTTACATTCCTCATCCCACCACCCTCTGTAGACATTTTCCTTTTCCCCTTCCTCCTCTCTAATTTCATTCACAACCCCATTAATTACCCTTTTTAATCTCTCTATTCTAAAATTTACTTCTCCTTCCTCCTCAAAATCCTTCTCTTTTTCTTGCATCCTATCTTCAAATTTCCTTAAACTTTCCACTTTCCATTTCCCCATCTTCTTTTTTCTTTCCCCACTTTCTACGCTATGACCCACCCCGAGATTTCCCTTTCCCGTCCCCAATAATTCTACTATTAACGGAAAATGTCCCGAGTCAATCTCTCTTCCCACTTCCATTCTTTTTTATATCCTCCCTTGACTTTTCGTTCGTGATGACATAATCTATTACCGTTTCCCCCCTCCCTATAAATGTGTATTCTCCTTTCTCATCCCCTTTAACATTCCCATTGCAAATAAACCACCCTCTTTCCCCTATTATACTTAACATTTTTCTCCCCTCTTTATCCACTTCTTTATGTTTCGATTCCCTCACATGCTGTTGCCTCTCTTCATCCCACTCTTCCCCTCCCAATTCCCCCGTCCATGCATTAAAATCCCCCCCTATTATAACCTTTTCATCTTTCCCCTTATCCATCCATTCCTCTAACTCCTCCCACCCTTTTCCATCCCCCCTCCTTCAATATGTTCCCACAATATTCAACCTATCCCTCCCTACTCTTATTTTCCTGACCATAACCCCTTCTTTATTCCCTTCATTCCCAACTCCTTCTTCCTTAATATTCCATCTTACCCCCGAAATCATACCTCCCGCACTTCTCCCTCTAACATGTTCCCTTTTCGCATCTTGCTGCACCCACTTAAATCCCTTAGGCAATTTCCTCTTTACTATTTCCCATTCCCTCCCTTCCACCCATGTCTCACTTAACATTAATACATCCCACCTCTTCAAACTTGACCAGAAACCCTCTTCTTTATTTCTCCACCCAGAGATGTTCCAAAAAACTACCTTAATCCCCTCCCTTTCCACTCTACTACTTTCACCCCTTCTATTTAGCCTCCATCTTGGCACTGCCCACTCGAACGCCCCCCCATTGCTTCATCCAATCTCTCTTGTTTCTCCATTTCCTGCTCTCCCTCCCTACTCTTTTCTACCTGTTCTTGCCACCCTTGTTCGCTCACCACCATCCCTGTCGCTCTGTCCACTACCCATCTCCTTCCATTTACCCATATACAGTCCCTTCCCATTCTTACTATGTTCCCTTTATACCTTTCCTCCCACGCCTTCCCTTCCAAAAGCCATCCCCTTCTTCTTTCTTCCCATGTCTTAACCTCTTCTATTCTCTCTTTTCTACCTCTCAATTTACTCTTATTTCTCAAGACCTCCTTTCTCTGCTCCTCACTTCCCAATTCTATCACCCATACCCTTGGCAAACCATTCTCCCCTTTACTAACCCCTTTGCATTCTTTCACTTCCACTGCCACCCCAATATCTCTAAATAATTCCTCTATTCCTTGCCTTCCTTCTATCTTGCTTCCTTTCACTACTACTCTACTTTTTCGTTTTTCCTTTTCCATCTGCTCCATTCTTAAACTTAATTCTCCCAGCTTCTCCTCCAAATCCAATACTCTTTCATTTCCTCCCCCTCTTCCCTTTTCCATCTCTTTCACCCTCTCCCTACATTGACCCACTTCCTCTCTTACCTTTTTTACCTCCTCCTGACACTCTTTTTCCATCACCTCCAACTTTTCCCACATCATTCTCTTTTCTTGTCTCCATTGCTCCTCCCACTCCTTCCACATACCTTTAATTTCCCCTATTTCCTCTTTTATTTCCCCTTTTACCCCTTCCAACCCTACATCCAATTTTTTCCCTAACCTCTCTATTCTCCTATTCGAATCCTCCTGCATTTTTTTTAGCATTTCAACTATTCCCCCTTCCTCCATCTTTCTTTTCTTACTTTCCCCCTCATTGCTATTCGGACTTGAACTTTCCTCCTTCTCACTTTCCAACCCCTCACCTTTCTCCCCCCCTTTCTTATCATTTTGTCTCCATGACGCCATTGTTGCTGGTGAATTTCCCACATCAACTTCAGCTAATTTCTCAAAATTCGATTTTCTTCCCCTTTTTGTACCCTTTGCTTTATTCTTTTTCTTTTCTTTTTCCCCTTCAAATACAATTTTCCTCCTGAAAGCTTTCGGCGTATTCAACGCTACTTCCTTTTCCCCTTTTCCCCACGCTCCTGCACTCACTACACTAGAAAAATCACTTTCAATCTGATCTTTCTCTAAAGCTGCGTCTTGTCTCCCTCTGTTGTTTTCTACGCTAACTTTTTCCCCAACAGACATACCTAACTTACCGACCCACCCAACTTCAAAAACCCTCTTTTAAAAATTAAAACTTTTTACCAAATTATCCTAAAAATACCTTATCCTCTTACTCTAACCCTTTCTACCCTTATTTTACTCCCCTTCCCCCTTTATACCCCTAAATCAAAAAACACTTACACTCCTCTACGCTTACCCAACGCTTACCTTACACTCCTAACCTCACTATACACATTTAGATTTCACTCTTGTTTAATTCCTTTCACACTACTTTTTTCACTTTTTACCTTCCATATACCTTTCACACTTTTCTGCAACTTTCACACCCACTTTTTTCCCACCCTTTAAATCACTACTTCTATCAAAAAATTATAAAAATCGCACTAGATCAATTTCCACGTGTTATCTATCACGGTACCGGAAACGGAAGCCCCCTTTTATTTTTATTATTATTTATTTAATTCTCAATTAAATTCACTTTCTTTACTCAAACTTTTTATTCATTTCTTTAAACTTCTGAGATTATTTCACATCAACACGGCGAATTTGCCGGACTTAAACTTCAGGCTTCTATTGTCTAGACAGGTTAAGGGTTAAGCCCAGGCTTAACTGCCTGGGCTAGCTGTCGGCTACACGGCCTAAACTCAACTGCCTAGATTTCCTTGTGTCAATCAATTTTATTGAAAGACGATTTAATGGGGAAATCGTATGTTAAGTTTATTGCACTTGACTGTTGCCAAGCCAATTCTGCAAGCTTGCAGATTTAGGCAGTGGCGTGATCCGAGTTCAGTGACTTGGATGCACCACTCCTTATATTGAGCAATTTACTTTACTTTAATATTTTCTAACTATTTCTCAAAAAGGTTAATAAACTGTTTGTCAAAGAAAAGGAATTTATTAAGAAATATGGTATTGTTTTCTTTAGGGTTTTCACCCCGAAAATTGCAAAACGCGAAGAAATGTTAAACTCAATTAAATCTCTTATTTAAAATAGAATTAGATTTTTATTTAATTGAAATGCATTGGATTAAAATTATCCAAGCGAAGAATGTGCCTTTTGTAAAATTACAAAGGGTTGTTTTGTGTAAATGTTTTAAAGTTTGTTAACAAAATCTCATGTTGTGTAATTTGTTGTTTATGATTTTAATTTTCAGGTATTGTAAATAATTATTTATGATATAAAAAGTTACGGAGTTTGTCCGTAACACGCCGTTTTGGCACTTATTATTTTACAATTCGAAAAGTGATATTTTTGGAATAAATATCAAAACTAGTAAGGAGGATACATAAAAAATAAAATAAAGGTTAATATATATATATATATATATATATATATATATATATATATATATATATATATATATATATATATATATATATATAAAAACAATTATTTTAATCATAATGATTCTTAATTTATTAGGTTAACTCTAGCATTTGAAATGAAACCAGCGATAATCAGGCTCTGCGAAAATAATATTTAATTAATGAAGTATTGCTTTTAGATCTTAAAAAAGAAACGTTCTAATTAACGCAATGGGGAAAAGAAATGGCGAAAGAATCTGTGAAGAAATTTGAGCAAACCTATAAAACAACATACTACAATAAACCACAAGTACTTAGCAACTACAAAGTCTAAACTAGGGGACCATTTTCAGGGTTGTAACTAGTTTTAGTTTACCAATTTCCCTGACAATTTGCTGACATTAAAATTACTTTCCCTGACAAATTCTGTCTCCACGAGACGATCATAAACGATAATTTTGACAATTGAACGATATTCAGTCTCGTAAAGGTTTTTTCTCGTTATATCCCGCTCGTATGGGTAGTCTGATTTTACCCTTGTTTTGTTTTACCAAAGTATGAATTGACCACTATTGACAGTATTCAGAGAGCTCTTCATATGGCAATGTAAATAAAATGTGTAGAATGTCATGCGTGCTCTCAGAATGAAAAATGTCGGTAACGGCAAAGTGAAATTTGAAATGTGACTGATAATAGATGGCGCAGTAAGTAAAATTCTTGGATTAATGTTAGAAAATAATATTGAAGAAAATAAAATTAATTTTAAATAGTTTGTTTTATTATTAATAATAATAATAATAAAATAATTAAAATTGTATTTTAATAAATGAGTTTTTATTGATTTAGTTATTATATTTTTATTTATTAAAATTAACAATAAAAATTATTGTTTCATGATAATGATACTAATAATAATAATAATAATAATATTAAAATTCAGCAATTTTTAAATTAAATATGATGAATAATAAAAATAAAAGATGAATTAGGTTAAATGAAAAGTAATAATATTAATTAATGTAATTTAAAAAAATTATATTATATTTGCTTGAAAATCGGTACTCGGGGGTTTTTGGGGTCGCTGATTACGAATCTGACGTTAAATTTTTTATTGATGACCCCTAAATATTTCTAGTAAATAAATTCAAGCCGATTACATTTATTGTGTGTCCAGTACTTAATAGTATTAAATCTATATATATATATATATATATATATATATATAGAGATATATATATATATATATATATATATATATATAGATATATATATATATATATATATGCTATTGCTAATTCATAGTTTAGAATCTCTCTTTGTTAGCATTTTTCGCCTGTATCTGTAACCAGGGCACCTCCACGTGGTGACGGTGGGCAACGGATCCATACTGGCAGAGTCCCTGGGTAAACGGCGTTCATGCGTGTCATGGCAGATACAAATACTTCTAGAGAAAGTGAATTACGAAAAACACAAATGGTTAATTTGTGGTGATTTTAAAATTATAACAATACTACTGGGACAACAATCAGGTTTCACGAGAGAGCCATGCTTCTTGTGTCTGTGGAATAGCGGAGATCGTGCAAACCATTACAAGAAAAAAATTTGGCCTCCAAGAGTATCGTTACAACCAGGTTCTTACAACGTCATTCACCAAAGTTTGTTAGAACCCGACAAAATTATATTTCCATTTCTTCACATTAAGCTTGGTGGGATTAAACAATACGTGAAAGCGTTAGATAAGGACGGCCAATGCTTTAAGTACATAGCGAAAAAATTTCCAACTGTTTCTGATGCTAAATTAAAACAAGGTGTATTCGATGGACCACAGATTCGAGCGTTATTTAGAGACACTAATTTCGTTTCTCAAATGACCGACACTGAAAGGGCAGCTTGGGTAAGTTACAAAGAAGTTTCAACAAATGTTCTAGGCAACAATAAGAGTCCCGACTATAAACAAATTGTAGCTCAAATGCTGAAAAACTATAAAAAATTAGGATGTTTAATGAGTTTAAAACTGCACATCCTCGATTCACACCTGGATAAGTTTGCCGAAAATTGTGGACATTACAGCGAAGAACAAGGCGAGCGATTTCATCAAGATATCAAATTGATGGAAGAACGATATCAGGGAAGATGGGATGAAGCAATGATGGCTGACTTTTGTTGGATGTTGAAGAGGGAAACGAATAGGAAAGGAAAGAAACGTAAGCGAAACCCTTTACATAGATCCTTTGAAGAAAAAAGAACACGCTACAGTAGTAAGACAATAGACTGAAGGGGTGTTCTAACGGTAACAGAATTAATAAAGGTATTATATTTTAAATATGTTGAACGGAACAAGGGGTTATTTACTGAAGAGTATATTAGAAAACAATTCGTAAGACTTTAAGATTATAAAAATTGATGTAGGATTCGTTATCAAAGCTCCCGAAAAACAGCGAGTAATAAATTTTAAAAGATTGTAAAAACAATAAATACCGCTATATTGGATCCGCCATTTAAAATTTTTAGAAGCCGACAAGGGATTCGTAATCAGCGACCCCGAAAACCCCCGAGTACCGATTTTCAAGCAAATCCGAACAAATTTTAATAATAATGTCCGCCATATTGGATCCACCATTTTGAATTTTGATAAACTAACACCGGATTTGTAATCAGCAATCATAGAATCACCTAAGTAGTAACTTTCATGAGCTTACGTATTTTTTATTGCGCTGTGTATGGTATAATCTGTTTGTTTGGAATCTTAGATATGTTTTTGAGGTTAGGTTCGATAGATTTAATGTTTTGTATGGATTTTCAATTGAAAAACTTATAGAATAATTTATTTAAATTAAGGGATCTTAGAAAATTATCAATATGCGGTTAGATTCAATTTTGATAATTCAAAAGTGACCATTTTAACGATTTTAGGGTATTTTTTGAGGTTAGGGCGAAACCAGGACCCATTGGCCAAATTCTGACAACGGATTCGGATTCAGCGCATCGAAATACGTCGGAAAACATATGTCTCGACCCCAGATCAAGACACTTTTTTTTGTGTGGTTGTGTTCTCTAATTCCTTTTTCAGTGCAGCCATCTTGCTTAATTGTTTCTTTGTAAGGTCTCGAGAGAGACGCATGTTTTATATGGTAGGTCTGTGCCCATTGCTCTTCTTTGCCTTGAGAAACATCAAGTGCAGATCCTTCGCTTTGCTCTCCAAAGCGCAGACTATTTTAAAGGGTCTCGGATACTTCTGCGTCTGTGCAATAACACCAAATCTTGAAATTTTCAAATTAGTTAAGAGGTCGGGTTTGCAAAAGTTTGAAAGCAGTTTTAGGGTGGCGTTAACAGTAGCGTTATTTTTATTGTCTTCAGGACTGTAATCTTCGGATAAGCCAAAAAGAATTAAATTAGAAAAGCGAGAGATACGATCTTGAAACTCTAGCATGCAGTCACAATTATTCGATTTCATAAGTTTACCTTCAATTTTAGAAATTCTTCGAGAATGATCATCTAGTGTAGTCACAACATCGTCCACTTTAGAAGTGACAGTATCCACCTTAGTTGATGGATCGTTGATGTTAGAGGTTAGAACATTAACATGTTTGGCTAACCTAGCGGTAAGACCATCAACAGCTTTATTGATAGCTTTATTAATTATAATAATATCAATATTGTCCAGTGTCAAAGCTGGAGTCGTGTTCAGCTTAGGCGGAGCAGATACGTCTGAGTCAGATTGGAGCAATGTACTGGGTGACCGAGGACGACAACACTTAGCGTATCCACCATTCGAAATTAAACTTGTTTTTTACACAGCCAGGATGGTACGCTGAAGGAGGAAGATAACTTATCCTTGTCCGCCATACTTTCCTAGCCAAAGATAGGTTAGAAATCAGAAGTTACACGAATGAGGACAAAAATAGACGAAAAATCTTACATAAAGTTATTAAAAACTACGTTAAACACTAACTGCTTGTCAAGATATTTAAAAGAGTATAGCGAAGAATGAAATAATGTAAAAATAACAAAAAGTCACTGAGAGTAATAGATTCACGCGACAATAGAGAGCGACCAGGTCCGTATAAAATTTTTCATTTTTTTTATTATAGGGGAGACTGGGGTATACCCGCGCACAGGGTAAACCTGCTCACTAGCGATTTGACGCTATAAACTCAACTTAAGATGGAGATATTTTTACTTGTGAATAGTACTTAACATATAACTAATGTTAACGAATTTTCGTTTAGTTTCATGAATTCGTCATAGAATCTGAGGCGGTCAATATTTAATATTTTAAATGTCCCGCATTTCGCGATTTGTGACGATTTTTTTTAACAGATGGCGCCGAACTATTAATATTTGTTGGCAACATTGAGCGGAATCATGTATATATTAGTGATTATTAGGTTATAACGGTTATAACAAACAACGCAAACAAATAATCAAAATTAGGTGCTGTCTTTTTCGGCTAAAAAAAGGCATAAATCTAAGTTTGTCTTTGTTTAGTTCACGCTTTATCATTGTTTATTTTTAAATTTAAAATTTCGAATTTCATTTGATATATTTTATCAATAATAAAATCTAAAACTTGTTACATCAAAAATTGTAACTATATTTTAATTTTCTCTTAATAAAATATTATTTAAATTCACAGTTACAATTTATGAAACCTATACTTATTATTTATTAAACCAATATTTATATTGTTTATAGAACTCATAATTTATCATTAATAAATCATACTGAAAACGGAAATAAGGAGAAATTTAATATATACAAAATAAAACTGTCGGGATTACCTTTAATTCTTAAAAAAATCAAGTGATCGGGTTTACCCCGATGGGTGAGCGGATTTACCCTGGAAAATTGTGATTTTGAAATTTGGTATATGTGTATTAAAAATTTTCCCTAAGTAAAACTAAGAAAGATAATTCAAATTTTTTTTATTTTGTTAGTAGAAATCATAAGCTGTCGAATTATATATTTTAACCTGGATTTAGAGAACAATTTCCTAGGTTTTTATCGTTCTGAAAAAAAGTGAGCGGGTTTACCCCAGTCTCCCCTACATTTTAAATTTTTACATATTAGGGGTAGTTTTTTTAATATAAAAACACAGTAGATGATAAAGTAATTTTGATATTGCTTTTGAAATGTTGAAAGAGAAGTACATAAATTTATTTTGTTGTTTTGAAAATCAATGTGGATTTTTACTTTTAATATTATAATTTTGAATTTTTACATTTTAAGTGTAGTTTATTCGATTTAATAAAAAGGGTGTTTAAGCAATGTTGACATTGTTTCTGAGTTGTTGTAGCAGAAGTAGATAAATTTATTGCTTTGTTTTAAAGAGCAATCTGGTATTCAATTTTTTTTCTTTAAAATTTGAAACTAAAGGTAGTTTTCTTGATTAAAAAAACAGACAACTTTTTTTGTGTCCCTGTGTAATTAACGTCTTTTATGATAAAAATGTAAAATTTAAAAAAATCTGGCATATTGGATCCGCCATTTTTAATATTAAATTTGTGAAAAGTATGTGACGTTTGAAGCTGCTCTAGGCAGCATAATGGGGTAAATCATCTGGCGCTGGTGCCAAAGTTGAATTCAAACTTTCAAATTCGTAAAAGTTGTCATAACATTAAAACAAATGGATGAATGAATTTTTCTCAGGAATTCGAATCTGCGATTTGTTTTTCGAAGAATTTATAAACAATGTCAAAAAATTAATTATTAAAAAAATCATTTTTTTGTTTTTTAATTAATTTAAAAGAAATTCAATTTCTTAAATAATGAAAGCAACACTAATTAATTACTTTCACATTAAAAGAATTAAGGTCATAGGAAAAATGCTTTTAACAGAACTTTTTTCTCATTCCAAATTGAGGTATTTTAGAAATATATACCAAATTATTAGTAGAATATTGTTTATTTACAGATATTTAATCAATATATGATTTAGTTGAAAACCAAGAAATATGTATTAAATATCCTTAACGAAATATGTACATATATTAAAAATAATTGAAATTCTAACAAGAATTTTATTAAAATATGTCAGAAATGTTTGAATATCTAAGAAAAATTTTATTATTTATAAAAGTAGTTAAAAGTTGACGACAATTTTTGTAAATTTTTTAACAAAATTGTATTTTTAAAAAGAATTGTATTACTTTCGAAAATAATTAAATGTTTACTCTCAGAAGTGAACAAAAATAGTAATATATTTTATGAAAACATTCGAAATGTACTATTTTTCATTCAGAATCTTAACGAAATCATTGGTAAGATTACACTGTGTAACGAAGTAAAAAAAGTTGCCAGCACTTTAATAGAGACCTAGTAAAAGTTGTAGGTCTAGTATTATCTGTTATTCTTTATTTGATGATTATAGAATAGATTTAAATCATAAATAATTATTGAAAAACATTGACACACTTGTAAACAATATAAATCTAGAAAACTTAAAATTTATCCGAACATCCCCTCTGAATACGGACTCTGTCTTTACTTACATCTATCAAAAACAAGTTTGACATCCATGCCGTTTTAGATAAACTATTAAATTTAGTGAACACAATACTCAAAGTGCCCTGATATAAATTCCACGGTAAAATTAAAATATTTTAATTAAAAAAATTTTAAATCTCAAAATTCACGTATCTTCCTCAATTTATATTAAAATTTGTTTAAAAATTACTGATTTTATACAAAATTTAGTAAACTTTAAAGAAATTATTATTACAAAATCAGTAATTTTGAATACTATTCTAAAAACCTGGTTAAAGTTGGAAAAACAGAATAAACAACGATAAATTGAAAATATTTTAAACTGCGGTTTCGTCAATTTTTATTTTGAGTAAACGAGCAATACACGTTTAGAAATTAAAATTAAAATAATAAATTATTCTTTTTTGGGTTTTAACTAAATCTTATATTGATTAAATATCTGTAAATAAACAATATTATACTAATA
This sequence comes from Leptopilina drosophilae, assembly GCA_032873175.1. Taxonomy (NCBI): domain Eukaryota; kingdom Metazoa; phylum Arthropoda; class Insecta; order Hymenoptera; family Figitidae; genus Leptopilina; species Leptopilina drosophilae. The sequence goes on along the minus strand of CM065478.1, from coordinate 45,460,388 downwards.
ATTTGATATATATTTCCAAAATACTTCAATTTCCAATAAGAAAAAAGTTCTGTGATAAGCATTTTTCCTAAAACCTTAATTCTTTTAATATGAAAATAATTACTTAGCGTTGCTTTTATTATTTACGAAATTGAAATTTTTTAAATAAAATTAATTAAAAAAACAAAAAAATTTTTTTTTAACCCTTTCGTGCCTCCGGGACATATATGTCCCACTTAAAAAATTATATGTAATTTTTATAAAAATTAACCAATTAATTTGCGCTAAATTGATTTCTATTCTGAATGGATGAGGCTAAAATTAAAAAAATAGTAAATTACGAAAAGTTGTAAAATTTATTTTAAACAATGGAATAAACATTGACTGTTCTTAAAAATAACAATTATGTAACAAACTATACATTTCATTAACATTTTGTGAATAATTGTAACAGCACTTCGTTTTTTAATGTTTTTGGGTCTTTGATTACGAATATTAAGTCAGATTTAAAAAATTCAAAATGGCGTATCTAATATGACCGACAAATTTTTAATCAAATTAAATTTTTTTTTAATTTCATCAAAATTACTTCCAAATTGTTACTCGGGGTTTTGCGGCGTCACTGATTACGAATTCAATATCAGTTTTTAAAAATTCAAAATGGTGAATCCAATATGGCGGAAAAGATTTTTAAAAATTGTTTGAATTTGCGTCAATATCGTTACTTGGGGGTTTTCGGAGTCGCTGATTGCGTATCAGAAGTCAGATTAAAAAATGTTTTAAATTTAAAATGGCGGATCCAATACGGCGGATAATATTTCAAAAAATTGCTTAAATTTGCTTACATATTGATACTTGGGGGTTTTCGGGGTCGCTTACTACAAATCCGATATCAGTTTTAAAAAATTCAAAATAGCGTATCCAATATGGCGGACAAGATTTTTAAAAAATGCTTGAATTTAGTTCAATATATCTACACGGGGGTTTCTGGGGTCGCTGATTACGAATCTAATGTCTGTTTTTAAAAATCAAAATGGCGGATTAAATACAACAGTTTTTGAGGTCTTTGAGTACGGATAGAATTTTAGATTAGAATTGCAGAAAGCACGGTTTTCTACAGCACCTGAGAGGTTCCGATAAAGGCGATTTTTTCTGCAACATTGTTTTAGCCGCACTTACTTGCCGTGAAATTTTCGAAAACATTTATAATGAAGCTGATACAGTCTTAGGGAATTTACAATGGCCAGATCTATAGAAAAGTAGAAAATTCTATGCTTCAGCGTCTGCCAATACTGTATTCGCCATACTGGATACGCCATTTCGAATTTTTTAAAAGTGATATTGGATTCGTAATCAGCGACCCCGAAAATACCCGAGTTGATGCTCGGGGCAAATATGTAAGCAATATGTAAGCAAATTTAAGCCATTTTTTGAAATATTGTCCGCCATTTTGAATTTAAAAATTTTTTTAAATCTGACTTCTGATTCCCAATCAGCGACTTCGAAAACCCCCAAGTAATGATATTGACGCAAATTCAAGCAATTTTTAAAAATCTTGTCTGCCATATTGGCTTCACCATTTTGAATTTTAAAAAACTGAGATTGGATTCGTAATCAGTGACTCCGAAAATCCCCGAGTGGCGATACTAAAGCAAATTTAAGCATTTTTAAAAAAATCTTGTCCGCCATATTGGAACCGACATTTTAAATTTTATAAAACTGACATCAGATTCGTAATCAGCGACCTCGAAACCCCCCCAGTGCCAATTTGGAAACAAATCAAACAGCTGAATTTCATTGGGGCACGAAAGGGTTAATTGTTAATTTTTTGACATTGTTTATAAATTCTTCAAAAAACAAATCGCAGATTCGAATTCTTGAGAAAAATTTAGCCTAGTTTAAAGAATAAATTATCAAAATTCATTAATTTGTTTTAATGTTATGACAACTTTTACGAATTTGAAAGTTTGAATTCAACTTTGACGCGAGCGCCTGATGATTTCTCCTACTATGCTGCCTAGAGCAGCTTCAAACGTCGCATACTTTTCACTAATTATTTTATGAACAAGAAGTGCATAGATGTTTGGATTGATTTTTTTATAATTAGTATGACTAATCAACTAAAAAATTAAGAATAACAATGGGTCAGACCAGCTCAACAGTTTGAAAAAAAATTATTGATTTTCTAAAATGTTTAAACTAAAAACACTTTTCCTTGTTTTTTGAAATTTGAAATTTTGGTTATTGTTTTTGCACAAAAAAAATAATAAATTTTTGTTAAAAAAATGAATAACTCAAAAACGGTTTACAATAAATTAATGAAACTTACACTGCTTACACAAAATTGTTTACTCTTTTAAAAGAAAATATTTGCAAGATTGTAAATTTAAAAATTCCATATTTTTAGTAACAATTTTATAAACGATTTCAATTATTTACGTGCTCTATCCCTTCAATTGCAATATTAAAAACAAATAATATTTGTATTTTCTAGACTGAATTTTCCATGACATTAAACTTTCTCCCTCTGTGGAGTTGGAGCGCGTTTTTAATAAAAAAATTGTTATTTACAGTCCAAATTGAAAATACCAAAATTTTTATGTTGCCTTCTAGAAGAGACTACTGAGTACACTACCTATGAGACTACTTATGAGATTAATTTATTTAAAACGGCTTTTAAGTTATTAATTTTTTTTAATTTTTTAAATTTATTAATTTATTAATTTATTAAATGTTAAAAAAACATATTTAAAATTTAAAAAAGATCCAGCTCAAAGTATTCAAATTGCCTTAAATACTTTACTTAAAAGATTTCTAAATAAAAATTTTTTTGATAAGAACATATATGATTATCTAAATTGTACCAATGCATATGCACCTAGATTTTATGGTTTGCCAAAGATTCATAAACCTAATATACCTTTAAGACCAATTACTGCTTATTATAGTAATGCTAATTACAGATTATCACAATTAATTTCTAAACATCAGTTCAAAATCGATAGAATATTATTAAAAATTATACAACTTTTTCTAAAGAAGAATTTGTTAAAGCTTTAGATTTTTGTTTATTATCATCTTATTGTACTTATAATAATAAATTTTATAAACAAATATTTGGTTTACCCATGGGATCTCCAATTTCATCTAGTGCTGCAAATTTGGTAATGGAAGATTTAGAGGACAAAATACTTCAATCTTTCAATTTTAAAATCCTCTTTTATGTTAGATATATAGATGGTATCCTTATTTGTGCTCCATCAAACAAAATTTAGGAAATTTTAATTAAATTTAATAGGGGAGATCGGGGCTAAACCGGACACGGGGCTAAACCGGACAAGTCAAATATTTCCGAAACCGTGAAGAATTTCAAATCGTGTAAATAACCTATGAACGCGCAATTTCGTGATGCATATGCTGCATGAGGTTTTAGGGACGTGTAATTTTTCTTGTAATAATAGTTGCCGTTAATATATGAAAATGTCATTTTTTGAAGTAAAAGTAAAAAAAATTTTCTCATTTTTTTGGGTTTTTATCGTTAAAATTAAAGTGCAAATATCATACGGACATTTTTCTTTCAGCTCAAGGTGTACTGAGTTTAGTAGAAAAAAAAGTTAAATGGAAAACATTAAGAATAAAAAATATATTGGAGGTTAATTATTAGATGACGGTGTGGGGCTGAATCGGACATCGTGATTAAAAACAACCAAATCTTTGAATTCTTTAATCTTTTTTTTAAATTAACTATTTTATATTATATTCTTTGCTTAGAACCACTTTATAAATGAATAAATAAAGAATTTATTTTAAAACTCGAATTCGCAAGCGAATTGCTACAAACAGACAATCCTGAAAACTGTAATTCATTTTATATTATATTAATTACCGATTTTACATATTATATTAATTGTATAGGACTATCTACAAATAAATAAAAGATGAATTGATTTGACTTTTTTTACAAAAAAAAAGAAAATTTGTATCTCATTCTTTAATTAATTGGTCGTGTCCGATTTAGCCCATGGGGTGTCCGCTTTAGCCCCACCAATTTTCGGATTTTCGTTTTTGAGGTAGTCACCTTCGAAGCAATATACCTATAAAGCTATTGTACTTTTTTTAAATCGAACAAGTGCGATTTGTAGGTGAAAGTACAAGCTTCAAAACGGTATATTACACTTTAGCAAAAAGTATGTTTTTGTATGAGTTTTCTGGTCGAAGACAAAATCCGTCCGGTTTAGCCCCGGTCTCCCCTAATTCAATGTGGGGACTGTTTGAAAGATTACATTGGAGAAACTAAAAGACATATATTAAATAGAATTAAAGAGCACAAAAGAGACATAACTAGTAAATTAAAAAATACTGGTTTGTCTACTTATGCTTATAATACTAAACATTCAAACACTTAAAAATGATACATATTTAAAATAACAAAATTAATCATGTTAATTTTTATACAGATGTTGATAAATTAAGTAAAATTTATTTTCCATTAATACAATCTCTACATTATATATATATATATATATATATATATATATATATATATATATATATATATAAATAAATTAAATTCCCGCTTAACGTAATATATGATATATATAATTCCTACTTTAGCATTTTAAAATTTAGCCTATAAATTTTTTTTAAATTAACCTAAAAATTTGAATGTTTCTCACATGGTGTTCACCATGATTTACATTATGTTGATTTTTACCATGAACTTTCTTATTACCATGAACTTTCTTACCATCATGTTTTTCAAAAAAAAAAAATATTTTTAACTTTTTATTATATGATTATTAATGTGATCAAACACAAGGTGAGTTTTTTCTCCTTAATGAAGTCGAAATTTGTAGCAATTTATATAATATTTTGATAAACGAACATATTTAACCGTGAAAGGCCTCTGAATACTACTATCAATATTATTAAAAACGGTTCTAAAATATATTTATTAATTTATTGTTTATTAATGTTATTATTATTTACAGAAAATAATTAAAATTATATATAATTTGTGACAACCCTGATAGTCTTATTTTTTCAAAGGATAAGTTGTTCTTTTACCCGAGTTCATTCCTCGAGCGCATTCAAATTCGCGCGCCAAAGTAGCGCGCATGACTGCACTTAGCTTTTTGTTAAAAAATTCTCAGTGAACGATTCATTTTTTTGGATTACTAATCGACGTTGTCTAGGATTAGCCGCCACGAGAACCATCCGTCGACCGGTAAGTTCGCTCCGTACCATTCGCTCTTTCTTCTGGCCGATTGGACGACTACTTCACTGAAAAAAAAGTTCTGGTTGGAATAACCAGAAATCCTAATTTTAACTAGAATTTCGTGTTAAATATACCCTAACCAGAACATTTCTGGTTAGGTTAAACAGAATTCTAGTTAATATAACCAGAATTCTGATTGTTTTAACTAGAATATCGTGTTAAATATACCCTAACCAGAACTTTTTTTTCAGTGTTGGCAGCCTTTCTCAATCGCCGCACTTGCTTGCTGCTGGAACTTTCGCTCAAGCTTTGTGCCTCCCGTCACGAGTCGTTCCCATCCCCGAGAACTTTTTAATTAATATTGCTCTAATTTCAATTCTCGCGACCGGGTTGTCACATTTCTGGCGCCCAACGTGTCTTAGTTATTAGAACTAAGATAAAACTAGATTACAACGCCAAAACTGTGCTCACGCCACATTTTTGGTGCCCAACGTATTTTTTCTTAATTATTATTCTTCTTTTATTTATTTGCAGATACTTCTATACAAAGAATAAACTGTAAAATCGGTAATTAATATAATATAAAATGAATTACAGTTTTCAGACTTGTCTGTTTGTCAAAGATTTGGTTGTTTTTTACCACGATGTCCGATTCAGCCCCACACCGTCATCTTATAATTAACCTGCAATATATTTTTTCTTCTTAACGTTTTCCATTAAACTTTTTTTCTACTAAACTTAGTACACCTTGAGCTAAAAGAAAAATTGCAGTATGATATTGCACTTTAACTTTAACGATAAAAACCCAAAAAAATGAGAAAATTTTTTTTTTACTTTTACTTCAAAAAATGACATTTTCATATATTAACGGCAACTATTATTACAAGAAAAATTACACGTCCCTAAAACCTTATGCAGCATATGCATCACGAAATTGCGCGTTCATAGGTTATTTACATGATTTGAAATTCTTCACGGTTTCGGAAATATTTGACTTGTCCGGTTTAGCCCCGGTGTCCCCTACTAAATTAAAAATTTTTTTGATTGTTTCCTAATTTTTAACTCAAACTTTATTAAAAAAAGATTTTTTCCCTTTTTTCAAAAATAAATGCCAATAAAACACTCTACTACTCAAGGAGTTACTACCAGGTCACAAAGCAAACCAGCAAACATGTTGACAACACCACCACCATAGAAAAATGGTTCTCAACATACAGCAGAACCCAACTAACAAACAGTTGCCAACCCGCACCCCACAGCGAGCGAACAAAATCTGGAAGCCACTGGCCCCCCCAGAACCAACCCAGTCTTGAAACAAGACCCTTGGATAGCCTTCAGACCTCGACTGAGACTACACCACCGCGCCACCAAACTTCCCACTACTATCTTAGGAAGGCTTATTGCCAGCGATAAAACCGAACGTCCCCTTAGAGACACTCGAAACGATTCAATCGAAAATGTTAGCGCGTTGTTTGATTTTTCTTCATTTACAGATTTTCCACAAAATACCCTTAAGGCAGGTTCAACTTTTAGAACAAACGCGGGTGCGATTTCCAAAGTCCCAAATGCGCCTCCACGACATCAAATTTCAAAACGCACTTCTTTACTTACAGAACTCAGACTTACTAAAACAATAAACACCCTCCGTTCTGAACAAAAAAATCACCTCGAAGAAATCAAAGAATTAATTCAGTCATCGACTCAGGAACAAACCCGAACATCCACCGATCTAATTACGTCATTTCATGCTAAAACTTAAACCGAAATAAATAACTTTAAAAAAGAAATTTTTAACCCTTTAACGACCAAATGTGCTGATTTCTAACTTCGATATCAAACTCTTATTATTGAAAGAAAAAAATTATTAAAAATTCTGCAGGCACATACCCATATGTTTTTGGGGTCGCTCTTTCGAATGGCGTTGTCAAAATTCCCAAAAAGTGCCATTTAACCCTTATTTTTTTCAAAAATACTCAAAAAATACAAAATTTTGGAAAGTAATCTTTTTTTAGATCCAATTTTAGTTAGTATATTAATTTTTCCAGGTCACCTAAGGTATACAAAACGTGTTCCCGATAGTTCTAGTTTGAAAATATGCTTTGCGTTTTAAGATTTTTTGTTTTTATTAATTCAAAATGGCGCCTGAAAATAAATTTTTTTTCAAAATTTAACACAGGATGGACAAAATTTTCAAAAATTGTTGAATTCGCTTGAAACTTGTTGCTCGGAGGTTTTCGGGGTCGCTGATTACGAATCTGAATTCAGATTTTCAAAATTCAAAATGGCGGATGCAATATGGCGGACGACAAATCTAAAACTTTATCGTATTGTTTTCAAATTGGTTACTCGGGGGTTTTCGGGGTCGCTGATTACGAATCTGAATTCAGATTTTCAAAATTCAAAATGGCGGATGCAATATGGCGGACGACAAATCTAAAACTTTATCGTATTGTTTTCAAATTGGTTACTCGGGGGTTTTCGGGGTCGCTGATTACGAATCTGAATTCAGATTTTCAAAATTCAAAATGGCGGATGCAATATGGCGGACGACAAATCTAAAACTTTATCGTATTGTTTTCAAATTGGTTACTCGGGGGGGTTTTGGGATTTGAGAATCATTTTTTATGTAAAAAAATTTTTTTGTTTAATGTTTAAAGTTTTTTGTGTTTTAATTTTCAATGGTTTTGAATTAAATTTTGTAATAAAAATAGATCCTTGTGGTCGTGTGAAGGTTGTACAATATTGTAGCATTCGTTATTGCAGAATGTATCATCCGCACAAAAATTGTCAATACATTGATACAAATACGTTGATACTTATACGTTGATATTTATGCATTGATATTTATACATTGATACTTATACATTGATACTCATACATTGATACATATACATTGATACTAATACATCGATACTTATACATTGATACTTATACATTGATAGGAATACACTGATACTAATACACTGACACTAATACATTGATAGTAATATATTTACACTAATACATTGATACTAATACATTTATACATATACATTGATACTGATACATTGATACTAAACCACTGACACTAATGTCAGATTCGTAATCAGCGACCCCGAAAACCCCCGAGTAACAAATTTGAAGACAATACGATAAAGTTTTAGATTTGTCGTCCGCCATATTGGATCCGCCATTTTGAATTTTGAAAATCTGAATTCAGATTCGTAATCAGCGACCCCAAAAACCCCCGAGCAACAAGTTTCAAGCGAATTCAACAATTTTTGAAAATTTTGTCCATCCTGTGTTAAATTTTGAAAAAAAATTTATTTTCAGGCGCCATTTTGAATTAATAAAAACAAAAAATCTTAAAACGCAAAGCATATTTTCAAACTAGAACTATCGGGAACACGTTTTGTATACCTTAGGTGACCTGGAAAAATTAATATACTAACTAAAATTGGATCTAAAAAAAATTACTTTCCAAAATTTTGTATTTTTTGAGTATTTTTAAAAAAAATAAGGGTTAAATGGCACTTTTTGGGAATTTTGACAACGCCATTCGAAAGAGCGACCCCAAAAACATATGGGTATGTGCCTGCAGAATTTTTAATAATTTTTTTCTTTCAATAATAAGAGTTTGAAATCGAAGTTAGAAATCAGCACATTTGGTCGTTAAAGGGTTAATGTCATAAGCAGCACCGAGTCGAAACCGCAGAAAATATAAGCGTATCTCGCTTGGAATCAAACAAAGCCATTGACACCTTAAAACACGGCATAGCCAATTTAAATAGAACAATGACCTCCCTCACACAAAAAGTAAATGCATTACAAATAGTGATGCATTACGAGCGAATATCGTCTCGTGAGAACGAGAATCTCGCGAAAAATACATTGAAAACAATTGAAAGTTATAGTTTCATCTCTTTCTTTTTATGAAAGGACAGAGTCTCGTTATGCATCACTAATTACAAATGCACCAAGCGCAGTCACCCTGGAGAGATTCCCGATGGTCATTCGACGAGAGCAGGGACCACCTGCTTAGTCTCACTAGCCAACCCACCACTTTTACAACCACTACAACTACGACGTCAATATAAGGTACAAGCACAGTGACACAGACGAGAGCGACCTCTCATATCGTACCCCCACTATCACACGCAACACCAGCAAGGCTCATTTCCCCCCCTAATCGTACCTTACACTTCGACGACAACCCACAGTATCACGACGCCCCCTCTCAAAACAATGGCTACAACAGACAAAACCGTTATTTTGCGCATCAATTCCCACCAAACTTTCAGTTCGGAACACAACCGCCGCAACCGCAGCCACTGCAATTTGCGCAACCAATGCAACTCGCAAAACCAACGCAAATACCTCATCAGCCTTGGTCCGGTAATTTTAACCACGATTTCCCTAACAAATTAGGACAATATATTCCCTTGCAATCAAAAAACGATGGGAACGCCAGGAGTAATTAAATCTCCCTGGCGAAACACAAAACAAAAATATCGCTCTTCCTAACAACGGTTCCCCTATAAATCAAAGTTACATCGAAAATCGTGCAGTTCCTGACTGTCGCCACACCACTGTCCAATCGTGACGCGTCCTTGAAAATGCATCAACGCTTTATCAAGCTTTCGCTACCAAGGATGACGTCAGCGATTCAGACTGTGAGTGGGGTGACTGCTACATCACGGAATCCGAGACGGAGTACGAAGACGAGGAAACTCCTCCACCGACCAAATAAACTCGATGAAAGCGTGCATCTCCTCGCTCTCTTCACTACCCTCACCATCTACCAGCAACTTTTTACTGGCGTCAAAAGAAAAAACCGAGAGTAGAGTACAAAAAGGGCCTGTCACGCCCTTACCCTCACAAAAACTGTGCACGATAACAACTTCGATTAAGATAAATAATAAAAAATATACGGGACTCCTCGATACTGGTAGCGACCGCACCTTTATGTCAAGAGAATTATATGACGAAATTAAACAATTCGTTAACGGCGAACTCGCGCAACGCGACCACGTGGCAACACCCCGTTATTCCGCGAAATTTTATATTGAGATATCGGACTGCAACGGCGAAATGTGGTTCGCAGTCCTCGACGGGCTCACCACACCCATTATCTTAGATATGGATTTCATAACCTTTTGGCGGATTACTATTGACGCCGACCAAGGCTGTTTGTCCATTGAAGGGTCAGACATTTTACACCCCCTCGTCTCCTACGATAAAATTCAAAGTCTCTTGAGCTCAGCTCAGTTAATAGAACTGACAGCTGAACAACAAAGTACACTTCAAAAATTATTAGATAACGAATTATCTGACTTCGCCGATTACACTGGAGTAGTTAGTGACCTGACGACTCACGTCATCAACCACACTGACCCAACCCCTTTTAAAATAAAACCTTATCGCCGCAGCATGGAAGCTGAAAAATAATGAATTTACAAATCGACAAATATATAGCTCTAAAATTTTTAGTACCTATCAATGGCCGATTTGCTAGCCCCGCACAGCTAACTTATCGAAAAGATGTCAGACCGCGACTTTGCGTTGATTACCGTCGGCTCAATAGAGTTACCATAAAACGAGCGTTCCCGCTACTACGTATGGACAGCATATTTGACGCGCTTTCCGACGCCGTAATTATCAGCACGATGAATCTTACCGATGCGGACAATTCGAATGGGTCCGAATACCTTTCGGTCTCACTAACGCGCCAGCCACATTTTAAGCTTTCACTGATAGGCTGAAACAAAAGTTTGTCGAGCACGTACGTAAACACATCCCTGAAAGGTTAATCAACCAAGTACATACATACTTGGATGATTGTTTTTAGAACCTTTGGCGTGCACTTTTAATTGTTGAAAATCGTGTTCACCATTCTCAAGGAGGCTGGAATTTCTATCAATCGCGAAAAATCCTTTTTCGGAAAATCATCGATCGAGTATCTAGGTAATATTTTTGACAAGGACGGCCTTAAGCCAAACCCTAAACGATTAGAACCAATCCTCGAGAGACCAACAACCAAAAACCGCAAGGAACTGCACCAGTTCAACGGTTCTGTCAATTGGTACCACCGCCATCTGCGCAACATTGCGCGAGTGCAAGGACCGCTTAATAAATTAGCGAGTCTAAAGGTACCATGTCAATGGACTGAAGAACACGAGGCCGCGATTATGACAGTCAAAAAGGAATTAAAAAATGGCTTGACTCTAAGCGCCACGGCCCGGCTTGACATTTATCCTCTACACAGACGCGAGCGATACAGGAATCGGCGTTACCTTAAACCAACAAGATAAGGATCGGGAGCTTCTTATTACATGCGTCAGCCGACCTTTAAGGAGTATGAACTTAATTACCCACCACCGAAAAGGAGTGCTTAGCACTGGTCGATGCAATGAAAAAGCTCCGTTTCTATCTCGAACTTACTAAATTCACAGCAATCACGGACCATTATAGTCTGGTCTGGCTCAAGGGCATTAAAGACCCTAGAGGCAGGATTGCGAGGTGGACTCTAAACGGACAAAGTATAAATAGAGCATCGCAAGGGAACGCTCAACGAAGCACCCGATACCCTCTCTCGCCTCTACGAGAGTCCACAGGAAGACACGCCCCCGCGCATGTCAACTTGTTCGTCAATCGGTCGTGGTACGATGTCATAAAAGAGAAAGTCAGTCGAGATCCCGTGCGTTATTAGCGATATGGAATAAGCCCAGATGGCGAACTATTTTATTACAAGCCCAATCACCTGAAAGAAACAATAGGTGACAATAACGCCTGGAAAAAGGTTCTTCAAGAATCTGAAATCCTTGCTACTCTCACAGAACATCACAATTCTCCACAATCCGCGCACCAAGGAATTCATAAGACTTATCATTCAATATTGAATTCTTATTACTGACCCGGAATGCGCGAAGATGTAAGGCGCTATATCAAAGAATGTGAGATTTGCCTTCGCTGCAAACCTGACAATTCTCCGCCTCCAGGCCTGATGTACCCACGCAAATTTACAGAACTATGGAAAATCGTATCACTCGATATTATGAGCCCCATGCCGCGATCGAAAGTCAAGAATGCGACTGTCCGGACTTCAACACACAAGATTGTCCATGGCCTTATTGCAAAAAAAAGAAAATTCCCTCTTTGCCGCCGCATCTTCGTTTGCAAGCGCTGCTGGCAACCAAAAACCATCTCAACCTCTGTTGCGCGCAATGCAGGAAAATAATGATAGGGAAGGCTACCGCCAAGAAGAATAACCTCGCCACAGAGATGGAAGACAAGGCTCGCATACAAACCGCATTTACTACTTACACTGGCACCATATCAAAAGCACCCGCTGTCGTAGCACAGACCCCTACCTCCAACAGAGGGACTGAATCGCTCAATTTGACGGTTAACTCCAATTCAATGCAACCTGACAATCTGGACACAGCTTCCACCACCTCTAAAGATATCGACTCACAGGCCACCAGTAAAGGATGATCATCGCCACCACTCCAACCGCCCTTGCGCTACTTCGAAACCTTTCTCTTATCCGCGCCGTTGCGCTATTTCAAAAAAAATTCTTATTTTTTCTATAAATCATTTAGTCGCGTCGTTACGCGTATACAAAACAAAAAATATACTTTTATTTTCTCTCAACGATCATGCCACAAGGTTTTTTTCAAAATTTTTTCACAAAAAAACGAATATTTAAGTTTAAGTAGATTAATTATAAGGTGAATTTTGCAAAAAGAGAGAACGGCTGCCGTTGTCCATTATATAAAACAATCTAACCTTATTTTAAAAAAAGAAAAATACCTAATATTTTATTTCACAATTTCAAATGACCTCTTTTTATTTAGTTTTATTACTCGACCAGAAGGGATGAGTGACCTCTTATGGTCAAAGCGAATGGGAATGAACCCGGGTTGTAACTTCAACCTAGAAGGGGGGAGTGTGACGACCCTAATAGTCTTATCTTTTTTTCTATGAATAAGTTGTTCTTTTACCCTAGTTCATTCCTCGAGCGCATTCAAATTCGCGCGCCAAAGTAGCGCGCATGACTGCACTTAGCAGACGACTCGCACGACGCCAGCGAGACTTGTTACTCTCGCTAGATACATGCGAGCCTTTTGCGAGGTTACATCATAAGATTACTGCGTTATAATTATCGCCAACGATACTGTATTCGCGCCTTTTCTTGTTACTGATAACCAATAAACATTTTGTTGAATATAATTCTCAGTGAACTATTCATTTTTTTGGATTACTAATCGACGTTGTCCAGAATTAGCCGCCACGAGGACCATCCATCGACCGGTAAGTTCGCTCCGTACCATTCTGTCTTTCTTCTGGCCGATTGGACGACTACTTGGCAGCCTTTCTCAATCGCCGCACTTGCTCGCTGCTGGAACTTTCGCTCAAGCTTTGTGCCTCCCGTCTCAAGTCGTTTCCATCCCCGAGAACTTTTTAATTAATATTGCTTTTATTTCAATTCTCGCGACCGGGTTGTCACAAATTATAAATAAAATTGCACTAAAAATTAGTGTAAGTGTTCTAGTTAGTGTTCAATATCTGAAAACACCATATAATTTTGATGTGTGTAAAAAGAGATTTCAAGTAATTAATTTCTTTTTAATTTAATTGAGCATAAAAAGAAATAATAGTCTATTCAAGTCATCATCTGTGCGTTTGTTTAGCAGGCAAAGAAAAGTGAAATTTGATACTTTTCTGGAATTATTATTTTCAATAATTCAGATTTAAAAGAAATTTAATAATAATAAAAAAATTTAATAAATAATAAAATTAGAGAGAGAAAAAAATTATTTATTGTTATTATTAATAAATAATTAAAATTATATATTAATAAAATTGCACTAATAACACAGCCACACAAAAAAAGTTCGAATCTGGGGGTCACACTATGTAGACTTTAAGTTTTTTGGGTCGCCTAATCCGAATCCGAGGTCCATTTAACTCCATCAGATCGGATTTTGACATAACCTCAAAAAACAAATATGGCGGACACGTTTTTGAAAAATTTATCGGATTCGCTTAAAAGTAGTTTCTTGGAGGTTTTTGGGGTCGCTGATTACGAATTTGATGTCAGATTTTAAAAATTTAAAATGGCGGATCCAATATGGCGGACACGTTTTTCAAAAATTTATGGGATTCGCTTTAAACTCGTAACACGAGGGTTTTTGGGGTCGCTGATTAAGAAACCGAGATTAGTTTAATTTTATCAGAAAATGCTTTTGACATAACCTCAAAACCTACAATTTGTGCTATTAAACGCATGAACAATATAGACGTACTGTCAGCATTAGCGTTACCCGATATACACCGCTAGGAGGTTGCACGATCGGATTTTGTACATCATGTATCTCTTAAAAGGGCTGATTGGTATTACTATTGCGAAACATATATATTATTTTAGTTAATGTTAGAAATTATTCGCTGATAGAAATTTTGAAATATGAAGATTTCGACTATATCAGCAGATAGTGACATCTATTAGATGTCATTTGAACTCTTTGGTTTAGAGTTAGGTGTTACATGATAATTACTTCGATATGGTTGTCGATAAGTAATTAATTTTTTTTTTAAATTAATTTTGATCTGAAAAAATAAGCTGCGTGAACGAATGCACTGTGCATCTGTGAGGACTCGAACCCCAGTTCATAGCTGCCTGTCGCGGGACCTACGCCTATCAATGCACCTTGCCAACACAGCCTGGACGTACTCGCTTCTTATATTCTCAGATCAAGCCCATCACTAGTCAAGAGCTATATAGTTAATGTTAGAAATTATTCGCTGATAGAAATTTTGAAATATGAAGATTTCGACTATATCAGCAGATAGTGACATCTATTAGATGTCATTTGAACTCTTTGGTTTAGAGTTAGGTGTTACATGATAATTACTTCGATATGGTTGTCGATAAGTAATTAATTTTTTTTTAAATTAATTTTGATCTAAAAAAATAAGCTGCGTGAACGAATGCACTGTGCATCTGTGAGGACTCGAACCCCAGTTCATAGCTGCCTGTGTAAAATTAATTTTAAAAAAAATTAATTACTTATCGACAACCATATCGAAGTAATTATCATGTAACACCTAACTCTAAACCAAAGAGTTCAAATGACATCTAATAGATGTCACTATCTGCTGATATAGTCGAAATCTTCATATTTCAAAATTTCTATCAGCGAATAATTTCTAAAATTAACTATATAGCTCTTGACTAGTGATGGGCTTGATCTGAGAATATAAGAAGCGAGTACGTCCAGGCTGTGTTGGCAAGGTGCATTGATAGGCGTAGGTCCCGCGACAGGCAGCTATGAACTGGGGTTCGAGTCCTCACAGATGCACAGTGCATTCGTTCACGCAGCTTATTTTTTCAGATCAAAATTAATTTTAAAAAAAATTAATTACTTATCGACAACCATATCGAAGTAATTATCATGTAACACCTAACTCTAAACCAAAGAGTTCAAATGACATCTAATAGATGTCACTATCTGCTGATATAGTCGAAATCTTCATATTTATTATTTTAGTTGTTCTCCTTCTTTGAGCTGTATCGAGTTCTTTTTTCTTCGAATGATCTATGTATAGGATTTCTTTTTCGTTTGGTACCTTGTCCAAGCGTTTCTCTTTTTAACATCCAGCAAAAATCTGCAAGCATATTAGCATCCCAACGTCCCTGGTAAAGAGTTTCAATAACTTTAATATCTTGGTGAAAACGCTCCCCCTGTTCTTCACTGAAGTGTCTCAGTTTTTCCGGGAATTTATCAAGATGTAAGTGCAGAAAATGCAGCTTCAAGTTCATCAAGCATCCTATTTTTTTATAGTCCGTGATCATCTTGTTAACTAGTTTTTTGTACTGGGGACTTTTTCTGTTTCCTAGGAAGTTTTGGGCAACTAATCGAAAACTCTGCCAGACTGCTTTCTCCCTATTATTCATTGTTTCGATGGAGTTATTATCCCTGAAGAGTACCCGAATTTGTGGACCATCACATAACCCCTCTTTAATTTTAGCATCGGAAAGTTTAGAGAAAACCTTCTGTAAATAGTTGAAACATTTACCTGTCTTACCAAGAACTTTGCCAAACTGCTACATAAGACCTAGTTTTATATGAAGAGGAGGAGGCAAGACATTTGATAAATCTACAAGGGATTCGCGAATGACATTATGTGAACCAGGTGTGAGGAATTCCCTAGCTGGACAATCTTTCACCTTGTAATGATTCTGCCTGTCTCTACTGTTCCATAAACATAAGTAGCAGGGGTAGGGGAGACTGGGGTAAACACGCTTACTTTTTTCAGTACGATAAAAACCTTTTAAATTATTCTCTAAATCCAAGTTAATTTATATAATTTGAAAGCTTATGATTTTTACTAACAAAATAAAAAAGAATTTTTGATTTATCTTTCTTAGTTTTACTTAGCGAAAATTTTTTATACACATATACTAAATTTTAAAATCACAATTTTACTGGGTAAATCCGCTCACCCCTTGGGGTAATCCTGATCACTTAATATTTTTAAGAATTTAAGGTAATCCCGACAGTTTTATTTTGTACATATACTGAATTTCTCCTTATTTCCGTCTTTAGTATGATTTATTAATGATACATTATAAGTTCTATAAACAATAAATATTAGTTTATTAAATAATAAGTATAGGTTTCATGAATTGCAACTATGAATTTAAATAATGTGACGTTGTGGATTGTCGTCTCCTGTGGTTCGACAATCTGAATCGTCACGTCATCTGCCGGATTTATCCCCGAACCGTGATCGTTAATTGGTATGATAATTTAAAAAGTCGGAACTGCCGAGTGACTCACTATCAGTAGTGAATGTGTGTCGCGCAGTTAGTTAGTAGGAGAGAAAGTGACAGAGGGCAGGGCCCAAGTGAGTAGTAAGAGACAGAGAGAGGAGAGCCAGTGGAACGAGAGAGAAGAAGAGATGAAGAAGACGAGCACATGGGGAGAGAGCCAAGACACAAGAGGTGTAATACTTTCGCCGCCATTGAGTAATCATGTGTAATATTGTTTTGAGAGTTGTCATAAGAGACGTGTAGAGATAGTGTGTCAAAACATAGAGTCGAAAAAGTGTGTTATGGTCGGTCGAGTTAAGTGTTTCGATAAACAAGAGTTTTGTGTTGATAGAAGAATTAATAAAGAGTGTGAATAGAAGTAAAGGGGTTTTTCTTGGATTATTCCCTTAGTTATCCTCGAAGGAGATAGCAGCCGTGGAACCAGCCAGAAAGAGAGATATCGAGGAGCGTCTTTGGGTGAGTCAGTATCGAGCCAGTGTTGTGCCAGTCGTGTCTCGACGTTGGCTTTTCTGCGGCCAATTTTGTTTGGGCAGAATTCCCTCTGAGCGAGAGAGAAACTCAAAGGTTGAGAGGTTTGAGTTGTTGGGCCGAGTAGAGCAAAGTTTATTAATTTAACTTATTTAAAAATTATTTGGCGCCTGACGGCGAAATTTATTTAATTAAATTTCATTTAAAATTATTATTGTTGAATGCGTCAGATTTTGCCTGACGTTAGCAGAAATTTTGAGCAACTTTATTAAGCTTTCAAAATCATACGTCACAATAATATTTTATTAAGAGAAAATTAAAATAGAGTTACTATTTTTTATGTAACAAGTTATAGATTTTATTATTGATAAAATATAATAAGTGAAATTAAAAATTAAAGAATAAACAATGACAAAACGTGAACTGAATGAACACAACAAACTTAGATGAATGTCGTTTTTAGCCGAAAAAGACAGCGACAAATTTTAATTATTTGTTTGCGTTGTTTGTTATAACCGTTGTAACCTAATAATATCTAATAATGACTAATATAGACATGATTCCGCTTAATGTTGCCAACAAATATTGATAGCTCGGCGCCATCTGTTGAAAAAAATCACCAGAAATCGCGAAATGCGGGACATTTAAAATGTTAAATATTCAACTAATTGCCCAATAATTTAATAATATTGTTAGAAAATGAATATTATTTATCTTTTAATAAATATTTTTAATATTAAAAATTTAAAGATCGACAAAAAAAGAAATACTGTTAATACTGATTCGGCTTCCTACACAAATTTAATAAATGAGCGGCTTTACCCCGACTTCAAGTGAGCGACTTTACCCCGAATGTATTTCTCAAATTTCAGAATAAATTTAAATACATATTTTTTAAATAAAACAAAACTACATATATCTTTCGTAATGCCAGACTGTTTTTCGAGTAATATGGATATAATTTTTAAATCTCCACAAATCTTCCATCTGTGTTGCTCGTAGTCAAAGGACCCCGCACAAAATGCATTGGAATTGGCTTACCGTTAATTTTGTTCAAATTTTCAGAATTAGTAGTTCTAAGTGTCCTAATTAAAGATATAATTTTGTTAAACTCAAAACTTCACTTGTTTGGCTGAAAACAGGGGGTGAAAGTACCCCCTGTCTAAGGCATGAAAATGAACATATCAGTGCTTTTAGCCAAATAAACCATTATTTTTGGTAAGTTTAATGTCAGAAGTCACTAATATACATAAAGAGAGAACTCTTAATGTTAAACAAATAAAAATGTAAAATATCAACCCTCAAAAACTACCCCTTGTACAGTTAAAACCATATAGAAAAGGAAAAAACTATTTTAATCACAGAAAATATTTTTATAAATAAAATATTGACTTTTCATTTACTAATACATATGAGATGTCATATTTAACCTTACAAACAACCCCAACAACAACAACAACAAAAAGCAACCCCTTTTATATTTTGTAATGATATAGCATTATTTTTGACGTGAGAATTTTAAAGTTTCTGAAAGAGTAAAATCCATTCAGTTTTGTACGCGTAGTATATCTATATATATTACTGAGCTCACTGCTCGGCGGACAGGTAGAGAGTACCGATGGCGCACTCATTGCCGCGCATCACGTGGGTCTCTCTCACCTCACGCTACACCTCTCGCGGGCCCAGCGATCTATAATACTTGGTTGCTCGTACAATTTCCTCAGTTCGCCGTTGACCAGACTCGGGGCTTGCTCCGAGGCAGATCGACAGCAACTCTCTCTTCTCTTTCTCCTTCTTACCTTTACGATCTAACGCCGAGGTTGAGGTACGACTCTCCCAAGGAATGAGATCTTCCTTTCTCACCTAGTGTAAGCCGGCGGTAACTCAGGTACAACTGGGGCTGCTTGCTTGTACTTCCTAGAAGGAGTTGTACTCAAGACTCAGGTACAACTGGGCAGTAGTAACACCCTTCGCCTCTTCGTTTCTCTCTCTCTTTCTATTTCTTTTCATCTGTCATTTCCTACGTGAGAATGTGAACCAACCCTGTGAAGAAGAGGTACATCTCTACCTTCGCAGAGTTGATGCACCAGGTAGATTCTTCGATCCAAGGTACAACTTGGGGGAAGATGAAGCTTGCATTTCGACTCTTATCTCTCTCTCTCTTATACGCAACTATTTATCGTGACGGGCATGAATACCGTGAGAATCGCGGTATCTAGTCTTTTTCGATTTTGCTAAATCGACCTAGCGTGCACGACCCTAGTTATCGTCCGTACCGTTATTTAGGGGTAATTTCTAGAGTCTACCCTCGCGTATAATGAGAGTCTGTCGCGGGTAGGAATTTGTCATTTTGGGAAATAACTTATTATCATTCTATTCTATTTTAGTTCGTTTAGTTTTTGCTGCTTTGTAATTAGCTAGTAAGGTTTTGATTGATTTCTGTTACACTAAGTTTTGCATTATATCGAGTCATTTATTTTATTTGATATTGTTAATTTTTTTTTAAAATTCATTTTAATTTCATCTTCGTTAATAATTATTTTTGTAATTATTTCTTATTTATTTGAATATACTTTCTTACGAAGGTTTAAAACTCTGCTTTGTTACTGACTTCAACCTGCCTATCGATATCACTAAATTGACTAACTAGCTTGCTTAAATTCTGTAATGTCGCTTTTCGCCATTTTATTAATTTATTTGATAAAAGATAAGTTGTATTTTAACCCGGACTCCATCCGGCGAGCAAATCCTTTGGCAATAAAAATTAAGATCATTACAATTTTAAATAAATCCAGTAAACCAGATAAATGAACAGTTTAAACAGAGAAAGACTTTTGAAAATCGACTGGAAGTAATTATTTAATCTTCCGTGATTTTCAGTGCAATGTTCAAAATAAAAAAGTACCCTTATGAAAAAAACAACCCCTTAAGATTTAAAGTGAAAAAAGTAAAAAATCCATTTCAACCAAAGAAAACTATTAAAAATAGTAAACAGTTTATTATGTTTGTAGTTGTTAAAGAAACTACCTCCTACATGTAACAAAAATAAAATATTATTTTAAATATTCGACGCTATTTATAATAAACATCCCTCTAAGTATTAGGCTCATAGAAAGAAAATAACTCATTGAAGATATTGCATGTCTTTAGGCTTGTGAAAACTCTCAAATGTTTTGTTTCAATCTTATTATATTTTTCAAAAACATGCCTGCATTTGCTAGAAAAACATTTTCTACCCAGAGTACGCCACGTGGAGGCTGCAGGTACAAGATTTTGTACTCCTTTTCTTGTTAAAAAAAAAAATCTCACCTATTTACATATCTCACCTATTTACATATCTCACCTATTTACATATATACAAGTTGCACTTAGTAGCAAATCTTATTTTAAGGACTTTGCTGCAATGCATCCAAAAAAACTATTCATTGACAGGGTTGTTTCTGTTTCCTGCATCTAACACGCTGTCCAAAAGATCCGTCCAAGAGTATTTCACGTGTTCTTCGTGACGAGCATATCCGAAGTACCATAAAACACTTGCAACGTGAGCACAAGTACCTAAAGTTCTTGCACCCGACTTACAAGTGCAATAGTAACCACGGATAGGTTGCTGCTGTTCACCTCTATTTTCTTCAAGATCATAAAGTATCCATAGCTGATGTCGCGTATCATTTCGAAATCTGGAATAAATGCGCATTCTTATTAAACCAGGTTCATTCATCAAAGCATCTAGTTGTAATTCTTCATTACCATCTCTATGGACTTTATCCTGAATATAAGATGGTGCCAAGTTTACTTGGTATACCCCGAATGTCAAGTGACGCAAATACTCCATAGAAAGATGAGGAAAATATGGAAGATCGTTTTCGTTTAAATGCACCCACTGTGCGTTTCTTCGGAAAAGTTCCTCTTCTTCAACCCTTGTTTTTAATTCATTTGCTGTTTCAGCTTTTAATAACATTTCTGTTGCTAATTCAACTGTAGCTACTTCCATTTCTATTAAACCACGATATTTAATTATTATCGCGCCAGCAATGCGATAAAAATCACCAAGATGAGGAACATGTGTCATTGATATGGGTTTACCAAATATTTTAAAAATAGATTGCAAGTGCCCGTTTCGCGATTCTACTAACCATCTTATTTTTGTGATTAACCGAGCTTCGTTCGCATCCTCAGTAGAGAATTGTCGTTCATTACGACCCAACAACGGTGGCATTTTGGGTATTAAACCCATCCGTTCAAGAAAAGGAATCGCATCGCGATACCCTCTATCAACAATAATTATATCGCCTTCGTCTAACCATTCTCTGATTTGAGCACCATCTCTTTCACATTCTTGTATTAAAATGTTGGCGTCGTTATTTCGTGCGTCTGAAAAGTATGGTCCGTGAATGTCAAGAATGTATCCATTCGTTGACACCAAAAGAATGGGCTTAACAAGATGACAACTCTTGTGAAGATTAAACGATTGTCGTAAAGCTTGAAAATTGCTAGATTTCCCAATTTTTGCGTAAGTACCGTCGATGATGACAATTGCTTTACGATTTTCTGGTGTCGGATTGTATAATGTATTTGCAAAATCAGGTACATATCTTTCAATGAATTCTTGTCTCGTTATTACGTTAAGTCCAATGTTTTGAGGAACAAATGATTCCATTAAAAATATTCTTACTTTACTAACAGCCATACTAACACTTTGTCTGCTGGGATAATTAAAAACAACTGAAAGAAATTCATCTGGTAGACCTTGCCGCATTTTGCATAAAAATACTCAGAGGTCTTTCTTTGAAATATATCTCTGACCTGGTACCAGTTGCGCTGGATCGAATAGAGAATATAAATCTCGAAATTGTTCCTTAGTTATTGGAGAAAATGATTTGAACTGATCGTCCGAAAAATCGCTTTCATCTACGAATTTTTTTTTCGAATTTTTTTCACAGAACCGCTGAGACCATTTAAAAACTTTAATAACTGAGGACCTTTAATACAATAAAATCTATTCATAAAACGAAGATGTTGCATGAGATCTGCAGGGATGAAATTGTGTTCATCTAAAAGCTCTGGAGAACACCTAACATTTTCTTGAACGTAAATGTCTTTCAGGACAAAAATGTTAACACGACATTCGTCTGAAAGTCGTACTACATTATCTATCCGATTGCAAATAAGGCACGTATGGCTCGATGTTTGCGTTAAGACATTAAGTCTTAAACAAGATGGATTATTTTCATTTTCATTAACTTCAATATTAATAAGTCGCTTGCATGTTATGCATACACGTGTATTAATACCAATTGCAAGCGGTGGAAAGCCTCTTTCTTCTCGCCAACGAATTGCAATTTCGCTCTTATCAACATTTTCTT
Source organism: Leptopilina drosophilae (assembly GCA_032873175.1). Classification (NCBI taxonomy): domain Eukaryota; kingdom Metazoa; phylum Arthropoda; class Insecta; order Hymenoptera; family Figitidae; genus Leptopilina; species Leptopilina drosophilae. The sequence continues at coordinate 45,437,542 of CM065478.1, read as the reverse complement.
CTCCTTCAATAGATGACATTTGTCTAGGTTGAACAACTGCATTACAAACATAGCAACGCATTTTGTTTATATTATTATTTACTTCAAGGTAGGAACACCAGTGCAATTATCGAAATGTACAATAGTATAAAGTAAGTATTGCAAAATACCCGCAATCTGAAACATCGATGCTATGCTAATATCTTTGAAAAATCAATCAAACTCTAAAAATGTGTTTAAATAATGTACTCTACAATATTTTAAACAATGATTAACATATTCTTAATCCAGATATTGTAGGATATACAGTAAGCTGGTAACAAATGTTGCCTTTCAAGCGATGTCATGAGCTGATGAAAGAAATCATATATGTGACGCTCCAAAGCGAAAGGGACCATCTTCAAAATAATATCAGGCGCAGTCTTCCGTGCGCAGAACACGACACAAAGACGGAGCCATATGATATTAGGAAGATTGTATGTACTGCTTATGCTATACTTACTTTATACTATTGTACATATCGATATTCGCACTGGTGTTCCTACCCTTTCACCATTTGGCGTCATTCACACGAAAACACATATATAGTCAATACAGTTTAAAGGCAAGAATTACATACTATAAGATTTTTAAACATAATAAACTGTTTACTATTTTTAATAGTTTTCTTTGGTTGAAATGGATTTTTTACTTTTTTCACTTTAAATCTTAAGGGGTTGTTTTTTTCATAAGGGTACTTTTTTATTTTGAACATTGCACTGAAAATCACGGAAGATTAAATAATTACTTCCAGTCGATTTTCAAAAGTCTTTCTCTGTTTAAACTGTTCATTTATCTGGTTTACTGGATTTATTTAAAATATAAAAGGGGTTGCTTTTTGTTGTTGTTGTTGTTGGGGTTGTTTGTAAGGGTAAATATGACATCTCATATGTATTAGTAAATGAAAAGTCAATATTTTATTTATAAAAATATTTTCTGTGATTAAAATAGTTTTTTCCTTTTCTATATGGTTTTAACTGTACAAGGGGTAGTTTTTGAGGGTTGATATTTTACATTTTTATTTGTTTAACATTAAGAGTTCTCTCTTTATGTATATTGGTGACTTCTGACATTAAACTTACCAAAAATAATGGTTTATTTGGCTAAAAGCACTGAAATGTTCATTTTCATGCCTTAGACAGGGGGTACTTTCACCCCCTGTTTTCAGCCAAACAAGTGAAGTTTTGAGTTTAACAAAATTATATCTTTAATTAGGACACTTAGAACTACTAATTCTGAAAATTTGAACAAAATTAACGGTAAGCCAATTCCAATGCATTTTGTGCGGGGTCCTTTATTCAAAAGTACTACCATATTCTCATAATTTTCCTTCATAACAGTCGAATGAGCTATGGGTATAGGAGCATAGACGTTAGTATTATGCAGTAACACTGCCTTAATACTGCTTTTAGATGCATCTATAAAAAGTCGCCAATCTGTTGCATTGTAGCAATTTTCTTTCATCTCATTCATGAGTCCATTAATGTCGGTGCAATATGCTAGATCTTCATCCGTAGCAAAATATTTTCAAAAGTCTAACTCTTGATTTCGATACACAGATACCTTCGTACGTGGTGCTAAGAATTTTTGTTGCTTTATAAACGAAGCTGAAAACTCCGCTTGGTCCTTAGCCAAACCTAAGTCGCGTGTGAGATGGTTTAATAAGGGTTAGGAAACCAGCTTTGCGACCGAATCTTTAGTGTCTACAGAATAGACAGTAGGGCTATCGTCATGGTCTCTCTCAGACTCGTATTTATCATAAGTGCAACTAATGTAATTTAGCCAAGAATTTATGAAAATTGGATAGACAACCAAATAAAGGAAATTTATTTTAGTGTGCCTAATGGAAAAATTTGTGACTTTCTCTCAAAACAAATTTTAGAGCCGCTATTTCAAATTTTTTAAATTTTAAGCGAATTCCATAAATTTTTGAAATTTCAGTCGCCATATTGGATTAGCCATTTTGTCAAATTTTACCCCATATCTGTACACTTTTAATTTTATTTAAAAAATTTATCATAGGGATCAAATTCAAGCTTGAAACCTTTATTTTTATTTGCACTTTTTGCTAAAAAAACATGAATTTAATAGTAAAAGTAGAGACACCTGTTTATTCCCGTTTATGCAAATGCTCCAATAGTCATTTGATCTAAGTTAAAGGTTATAAATGTTAAAATGATCTAAAGAACATTAAATATAATGTGATTTTATATAAAAGTCAAATTAATAAAATAAGTTTATTCTATAATTTATTTTTAAGACAATAAACAAAATATCCAATTCGCATTTACTATAGGGGAGAGTGGGGCAAACTGGACCCCCTAAGGGTTTTTAGACTATTGTGACTAAACCAATCAACCGATTTCATTTTTCGATGGCTTGTTTGAAAGGTCATTTAATTGCTCAACTTTTTCCCAGAGACACCTATACTTAATCTTTTATTGATTAGTTGCTGTGTAAACTTTAAAAATTTTTGCAAACGGTCCGGTTTGCCCCACCCCCTGGGGTAAACCAGACCGTTTGGTTTTTTTATTTATAATATTGCATTTACATAATCTACAATAATAAAAAACATAAAGAATCATGTAAACAATGGTTGTAGTAATGAAAATAATAATTCAGGATTTAATTTTAATTAAATAAATATTTTTTAAAATAAATAAAAAAATGTTTGTCATTATCAGAGAAACAATATTAAAGGGTCCAATTCTTATTGGAAGACAATTTTTTTCATTATAAGTAAATATTTTAATAAAACAAACATATTATTCAAAAATAATTTTTATGAAACTTTAATTCAATGGAAATATCCTATGGCCGGTTTGCTCCACCGAAAATGGTCTGGTTTGCCCCACAGGATAATTTTGAGAATAAATGTTTGTCAAAAAGAAACGCTTTGTAAATTCATCAATGTTTTTGGTGGTAAATATTCCTGAGGTGTGTACCTTTAAAACCCAAGACCTAATATTTGGAAATATTAAACGATTTTCTCAGGATTTCCTTAAGAAAAAATTCGTAAAAATGTAGAAAAAAAGCGTAAAAAAACTTGTGCTTCCAGCGTTGCACAAACAAAAGTAAAAAATGTCAAATTGAAAAAATTAGGTATACTACACATGGTTGTTTCAAATTTCTAAATAGCACTTTTGCCAATTTCGCCTTTTCGGAAATATTGAGAGGGGTCCGGTTTGCCCCACTCTCCCCTAATCATAAGCAATGATTAAATTTTTTCACGCAAACTTTCAACTGATAAAATAGTTGTATAAGCTAAAGTTTCTTTTTTATAATTTTATAATAACCTAATTTTAAAGTGTTATAATTTTTAATTTGTATAAATTGTAATTTAACAAATGTCTGTCAAATCTAAATGTAGAAAAATATAATTTATTTCAAGAAAATATCTTTTTTAAAGAATAATATTTCTATATAAATGTTATACTTACTTTAAAAGTTTTTAATCATCATTATGATATAGAATAGTATGAATACCGTCTAATCTTAAAAAATATAAAAATTGAATTAATAAAATTGTTGTTTAGTCATATGTTATTATTTTCTAGTTGACATTTATTCAAATGTTCAATTTTTCAAAATGTTAATGAATTAACGATTTAGGTTATAAAGACTTTATATTATCTAAATTTTATTAACTCAAAGTACGATAAAATATAATTTTTAATTTTTATAAATCCCATATGATCTAATGTTTACTTTAACAAATGTTGAATGCAAATAATATTAATATAATCTAAAAGTCACGTTTTCAAAAGTTAAGAAACATAAACATGCATTTAATCAAAAATATTTACTGCTATTCTGCCGTACTAAGGAAAAACTTACATAAGTGCAATCCCTGTCAAACTGAGAAAATAGAAAAAACTGTTTGCTTCAAGAACTCCGTTTTAGAAATAAAAATTTAATAATTAATTAACACTTCTCTAATGAAAGTGTATGCGCTGATTCAAATTTTGTAAAAAAAATTAATTATTTAAACAAATTCTATGCAAAATGTGACTTACGATGTCTACGTTTTGAAAATAAGAAGGAAAAACTTACACATTGTCACTTGCGTTGTTTCTCTTGCACGGGCACTCGAGCTAGGCACGACGATCAGAATTAAAAACCTACACATTTTCTATGTCGCTTGGTGGGGAGCAGTACAAGGTGATGGAAATAAAATTAATAAAATGTGGCTAACATTATAGGCCTACAGTATTATTCATTTGCATATGGAAATATTATTATTTAGGAAATATTTTTTAAACTGAAAATAATGTATTATATTTAAGTGGTTTTCATTTATTGCCTAGTTATATATGCAATAAAAACTACTGTATAAATTTAAATTAATCATTCAATGCATTTTAATTCGTATTAGTAAATACCATTTTACCTCTCCGAACATACCCGACAAATAATGGCGAATGTAACCGAAGTGCAGTTACGTGGTGCCTCGGCCAACTTTACGATAGAAGAACTTACACATGTTTCGGGTAATGCAGATGCGTGGTTTTCATTTCGTACGCAACCGTCGTGCTCGACCATGTATTCGATTGAAAAAGAACATATATCACTTTGTGTATGTTTTTCCTACGGATTTGATAGTCGAGTTTGATGATTCGTACGACTTTCAGAGCACGCAAAGTACTTCGTATCACTTTTTATCAAGTATTTCTTAATTTTCTTCATATTCCTCGATTTTTAATTATCGTTTTTTGCAGTCATTAATTATTATATTTAATTTTTATTAACACAGTTAAATGCAGTTTTTCTTTCCGAGTTGATTGATACCAAAAACTAAAATTTCACAAAATTGTTAGTTATGTAAGTTTTTCCTTAGTACGGCAGTATTTATGATCAATTTTTTTAACAAGTTTCTCAGCTTTGCTGATTAATGGCAAATCCAGATGTCACCACTTAATATTTCTGGAAAATTATAAATATCGCATTATATTTAATGTTCTTTAGATCATTTTACCATTTATAACCTTTAAGTTAGATCAAATGACTATTGAAGCATTTGCATAAAAGGGAATAAACAGGCTTCTCTAAAAGTAGTTTAGGATTAGCACAAAAATTACTGTTTATTGTTAGACTTTATTTACTCTTATTGGCATAAGAGAAATTGCAAAATAGCGGACATAATAAAAATTTTGGTCAATTTTTGCAAAATTTGCTACTATAGGGTTATTTGGGTCACTGATTATGAATCTGAAGTCAGTTTTGCAAAATACAAAATGTTGCATCAAATGTGGCCTTAAAAAGGCAGATTGTCATAATTTTGTACTTTTCAATAATGCAGTGCTCTTAAAAAAGGCCGATGGATAATATTTTTTCTGGCATATTGGATCCGCCTTTTTGTATTTTGAAAAACTGACTTCAGATTCATAATCAGTGACCCAAACAACACTATAGTAACAAGTTTCGCAAAAATTCACCAACAATTTTTTTGTCCGATATTTTAAAATTTCTCTTATGTCAACAAGAGTAAATGAAGTACGCACAAACAGTAACTTTTGTGCTAATAATAAACTACTTTTACTATTAAATTTATGTTTTTTTAGCGAAAAGTAGAATTTTGTTATACTCTACGGCTTCATTAAGTTGACGTACAAGTGCGCCATCTTGAATTTTTAAAGAAGACCACTATGCAAATAGAAATAGAGGTTTCAAGCTTTAATTTGATTCTTATAACGAATTTTTTTGTTATAATAAACAGTATATATATATATATATATATATATATATATATATATATATATATATATATATATATATATATATATATATATATATATATATATATATATATATATATATATATTTGTTAGTGTCCAACGGAAAAATGTGCTCCACCAATTTAATTTCTTTCTTTTTGATGCTGCAAAGGTTATCGGCGTCTATTTTTATTCTTTGGAGGAGATAGAAATTTTGGAAAAGATGAGTCAGCCCGGTCGACGGAAGAAGTTTGCAGTTACGACTTTTATAATATATCTTAAAACCAGGAAGGCTGCTTTGCGTAGGTTGAGGGCGGAAGCAATTTCTGATTCTAGGGAGATGACAAGCATGTTTAATTTATTATTGTAAGTTCTTCTTTTCTCTTTCTAATAAAACCTTTTGTCTTTTATATATAATTTTTGTTCTTGTATTCTAGTCTTTCTGGCCGCCAGGAAGGATGTTTTTGTGGACAATGCCAGATTCCGATGGTTAAATATCACAATCGTAATTTACCGATTTTGCTCCATTTGAGAAAAAGTAAAGGTTAGTTGTCTTCCTTTTTCTTCTTCTATTTGTTTGTTTCACTTATAATTATGTGCAAGTTAATTAAAATATTTTTACTGATTGTTTGTAAATACGCAAAATGTTGCCTTATCTGATGGATCACATTTTATGTCGGAGTTTGTTGAAATGCCGGTTAAAACTCTGTTTGGTGTCTCACCTGAGCCGCTATCAGGACCATCTTGGGAGCCACAACCAGGTAATTAATTTTTACTTCTTTTTTTGTACGTGCATTGTTTGTTTGTTCTCTTTTTATTTTTAAACTGTAGTATAATGTGAATTGTTTTTACTTTAGTTTCCAGAGTCAAACGAGAGCCCGTCGATGCGTTGGAATGTCTAATAATTGAACTAATTACATAATAATTTAAATAATTTCATATTATTCATTTATTTTTAGAGAATGGGGTTATTTAATAATAATTTATTGTTAAATTTGGACAATTTAAAGGTTTTGTACCAGAATTCTTATTAGGAGTATATATTCTATCGAGAAGTATGAATTACATACAGAGATGACGATTGTGACGCAATGCAATGCTACACGTTAACGCGGATGACAAAGCGAGTTGCACGGTTCTAGCTTTACTCGGTGTGAAGAGAAAGAAGACCCGACGTGCGAGTACTGGATAGTGGGTATAGGTCTAACCACTCTTCACTTGGCACGTACGCTCTTTACTCTTCCTAATCGCCTGATACTCAAGACTATACAACAGTTCTTTTCCATCATGCTATTTGTTTATAATAATTGTTTAATATATGAAAGTTAAATTTCTTTTTGTTTCTTTGCTCGTTAATATTAAACTTATTCTTTTATTTATTTTTTGTCAATAACTAAACAATTAGTACAAATTGTTATTAATTAAACGTTATTAATATGTTTTAATAATATAATTATAAATAAATTAAATAGATTATTAATTATTGTTTTATAGTTAATTATTAGTTTTTTTCGTTTTGTTAGTTAATTTATAATATTAGCATGAATTAAGAATTAATATTTTATCTATGGCATTATTACCATGATTAGCTGTTATTTACTAATATTAAGGAAGCAATTTTTAGTAATTAATTGTTTAAGCATAGTATTTATGGATTATTTTTAATTATTAAGTATCTTAGTGGATTTATTTATATTTTTTTGGGGGTGATTATTATTATTCTAGTACAAAATTGTTTTAATATTAATTTAAAAGCGATCTTTACTAAAATTCTTAAATATTCTTAAATGTTAAGTTATTTTCTTTAAATTTGTACCATTTTTGGTATTGGTTTATAGTATACTAAAATTATTAATCAATAATAATAATTCTGTAATATCAATTTGTAATTCATTTTTAATAATAATTTGTTTTTAAGCAATAAAATTGATTTAAAATTGTTAATCTCAATAATAATTTATAACTATTTGGTTTGTTAATTGCTAATTAAAGCAATAAATTATATTGTTTGTTAGTAATTTTTTGTTTATTTATAGTCATTATTATTATTATTATTTTCGTAGTCGGAAGTGGAAAATCTGCGAATTCAGATACCTGAGTAATGAATTCCCAGGTTATGTAGGGATGACCGCTCTTGTTCTGGTCGACCCACTAAAACCCACTCCCGTTTTATTCTGGAACATCTAATCCACTTGCGGAACATTAACCACCAGAGGGGAGTCGCGGGAGTGGGAGGAGGAACTAAAACTATTTCCTCCTCTCCCTTCCGCAAATTGCCCTCAGCGATTTCTCCATCTTAACCTCTTCTTCTATCCACATCTTTTGTCTTCATTACCGAAGTAATGAAGACAAATCAAGACAAATGAAGACATCGAGTTCTTACTCGATGTGGCGCCAAGAGTCCACGCTTTGGAGCATAATCGAGACCATGTTATCAGCGGTGAATTGAGTTTTCACCGCGTCAAACATGGCCCGCCTCAGCTCACTCCATTGCCCGCAGGAGAAGAGAGTGTGTACCGCGTCGTCAATTTCAGCGCCGGAATACACACATTTTGCCTCTTTTCTGATCTTAAATCTGTGAAGGTACTGTCTGAAGCAGCCGTGACCAGTCATTGCTTGCGTAAGGTAGTAGCCAACCTCTCCGTGCTTTCTTTCTAACCATGAGACTTCAGTTCCACCTATTTTCACCTTAGGGGCTTCAAAAGCTCTCCGGACTGTAACGAGCAAAGCCTCGGTCTTCTCTAGGGCCATTTGCAGCCCATGACGATATAACCAACGCTCTATTCGCTGCTGACTTTCATTGAGTTTTATCTGAAGAAAATTGAAGTCTTTCTAGAACCATAGCCTCCAGAAGTTTTCCCATCGTATCCAACAGACAAATTGGTCTGAACGATGAGACTTCATCTAGAGGCTTATCGCCTTTTCTTAGAAGGACCAACTTTTGCACTTTCCAGTCGCTGAAGAACTCTCCAGCTTTTAAACATGTATTAAAGACGTTGAGAAGCAACTCCGGATACACTGCGATCACCTCTTTTAATGTTTCGCTCGGTATTCCATCATTGCTGGCGGTTTGCCGTTCTTCAACCTCCTTGCCTCCTTTATAAGTTCTTCCTGCTTGAAGAGCTCCTCCATCTGTACTACGCAAGTATAGTCCTCCTTGGGGCTCGGTTCCACGTGGGGAAATAGCGCTTTTATGATCTTCTGGACCCATATCGGATTGCCTAGACCGGGGGTTTGTTGCCTTGAAACTAATTTCTTAGTAACAATTTTAAACGCTAAAACCCATGGATCGGTCTCGGTCGTTCCGATTAGGTCCTTCCAGCACTTACGTTGGCTACTTCTTATAGCCCGCTTGAAGATGCGTCTGGCTTTATGCCAATCTTCTTGCAGCGCGAGGTCTCTCTTAGAATGGGTATATTTTCTTCGCGCCGAGTTGCATTCTCTTCTTAAGCGGGCTAGTTCCTCGTTCCACCAGTACAGAGCACCTTTCTTTGCTTTTGTTTGGTGCCGACAAGGCATGGAGTGGTTGCAAGCATCCACTATTATTTGCCTCGCCTCACGCACTATACCCTTTAAAGAAGTTGGCTCCTTCTGCTAGTTGAGTCTCTTAATAAGGCGAGCCTCAACCAGAGATTTTGCCAACTTCTCCCTGTTCAGTCTCCTAAGGTTCCAGGAGGTTTTATTCTTACCCTTTTGTGGGCGAATGTGCCCTCCCGCCTTTTCCTCGGAGACTGAAAACTCAATGTACTGGTGGTCGCTCATGGTCACCTGGTCCAGCACCTACCAATTTCTTACTCTGCGGGCCAGGCGGGGAGATGCTAATGTCAGGTCAATAATTGATCGTGTCGCTCGATACCTAAAAGTGAACTCTTTCCCCCGGTTCATCACTACCAGGTCATTCGTCGAGACCATGTTCGTGACCAAGACCCCCTCCTGTCCTGACGGGTCTCTCCCCATTCCGGCGACATACTATTGAAGTCTCCCGCAATGAGGACATCCCCGTGGAAAGCATTTATGCTTTCTTCAAGAGAGCTGATCTCGGCATCGAACTTCTTAATGGGATCATTTGGGGAGAAGTAGCATCTGTATATACGAACACCCGCCACCTCTACCCAAACAAAGCCCTTATCGGTCTCCAAGAAATCACTGACAGCGATGTCCGGGTTGAGCACTTGTATCCCGGACCTTCCTGATGAGTCCTGAAACCAGACAGAGAATTCTGGCTGTCTACACTGCTCACTGAAGATCAGTATATCAGCCTTTCTCTGTCTTGCAGCCTGCATCAGGAGGTCCAGCGCGGCTCTTTCTCTTCCGAGGTTAACCTGGAGAACCCCGTATTTTGGTTTTTAAACCGGACAGGATTCCCCAATAAACTGGGCAAGCCCTGCTTCCTGGAAGGTGGCTTGTCTCCTTCGACCCTTTATCGGAGCAGGTCATGCAACGAACTGGGCCCCTGCAAGACTTGCTCTTGTGGTCCACACCACCACACTTCCAGCAAGCGTTTCTTCTATCTGGGCCACTGCAGCCCCGTGCCAAGTTCTAACGGCGCCCTTTTCTATTAGGCCGTCAAAACTTACGTCAAATTTGACCTGGACGTCAAAATTTGACAAACAATTTTCGCTACTCTTAAAATTTAGATCAATTTTGAGGACAGTTTTGACCTAAACGTCAAAATTTTATAAACAATTTCGCTACCCTCAAAATTCAGGTCAATTTTAGGGCAGTTTTGGCCTAAAAGTCCAAATTTGACAAACAATTTCTGCTGCCCTTAAGATTTAGGTCAATTTTAGGACAGTTTTGACCAACGGGTAAAAAGAGACCCACAAACATTCACGGTGAGCTTGGATGAAATTCAACCCAAAAGTCAAGACTTTTTCTGGTTTATTTTTGATATCATTTAAGTGATGTCTAATAATCATTTTAAGATAAAAATTAAAATAATCGTTGGAAGGAAACTCAAATTGAGGGGACAGATGCAATAACGGACGAGGCGCTCGGACTGATCCCCCACTACAACGAGATAACGTGAAAATTATCTGAAAAATAAATTTTCTCGAAAAAGAAAAAGAAATATATAAACGTGTAGAGAATTACACAACGCACAAGTTTTCTTAATATTATTTTCCTTAATTTTCAACAGTTTTTGCAAAAAAAAATTAAAAACTGCAAAATTTTTATAACCTGAAATCAATAACTTTTTGAAACATTATTCACGATATATCCTTTTTTTGTAAATACATAACTTGTTTGCAAATTTTTGTTTACATTTGGTTTATCTTTTTTTGATTTTATACTATTATAATAATTGTTAATAAATGGAAAATAACGAAAATACCGATAGCCAAAAAGGGCGAAAACGAACGAAAAATGAAGATTCGTGGCAAAGAAATAAAAATAAAATTGCTAGAAATCTGGTATATTTTAAATACTTTTTTCTTTATTCTAAAATACTAATAAATTATTACAAGTAGTCTTGTAGAATTATATTTCTTTAGTGTAATTTTTCTTTTTTAATTTATTTAAATTTATAAAACAAATTTCTTTAAATAGTTTATTTATTTCTATATTAAAATAATTCTAGGGTCAATCTTATGTTTCTAAATCTAACATTGAAATACCAGAAAAGAAATTTGTTCCCGTAAACGATTCTTGCTGCAAAAAAGAATGCTTTCGTACTATTAATGAAAATAACCAGAAAGACTTGCATAATTTTTTTTGGAAATCCGGTGACTTTACTCTACAAAACATGATAATTGCTTCTGGACTTATGAAAAAAACCGTCAAATGCTGATGCCAAAAGAGAGGACTGGGTTTATTTCTATAGTCACCCCTTATACGACCTTCGAGTGTCTATTTGCCAAAATTTTTTAATTAAAATGTTGAATGTTAGTCGGAGAAGACTAATTACGATTCAACAAAAAATGATGTCGGAAAAACCTTTAACAGACGAACGGGGAACAACAAATCATTTTCAGAAATTGACAAACGATGTTAAAGATTTAATATTACAACACTGCGAAAGCTTACCTCACACCGAATATTACTACGCTAATGAAAGAACAAAATTAAAATACTTTGAGAATCCTGAATTAAATTTAAAGCGTTTGTATGAAGATTTTCTTGATTATTATTCAGCTGTAACTCAAGACTGTAAAATTTTGATCGACTTAAGTACTTATAATAATTATTTTAATCATCATGTAAATTTTACTTTTCGAATACCGAGAACTGATGTTTGTAACTTTTGCTATGAAAATGAAATTAACAAAATTGAAAGTGAAGAACTCGCGAAACATAAACAATTTGTTGAAGAATATAATAACTTAAAGCATATAATTTTTTCAAAACAAAATATTCTAGTTTGTGAATTTGATTTTGGTCAAAATTTGGCATTGCCAAAAATTCCTGTATCAGATCAGTTTTACAAACGGCTAATGTGGCTACATATTTTTAATGTTCATGTTCATAGCAGCAATCGTAGTTATATGTATCTCTTTATGGAAGGGTTATTTAAGAAAGGATCCAACACCGTCTGTAATTTTCTTTTAGATGCTATCAACAAAGAAAGAGAACATAATGTGTGCAATAAAATCTATTTATTTTCGGATGCGTGTGGGGGTCAGAATAGAAATTATTTAATGTTAAAACTTCTTTCACTACTAGCATCCATTTGGCAAGTAGAAATTGTGCATATTTATCCCGTTAGAGGCCATTCTTACTGTCGGTGTGACAGTAATTTTGGTTCATATGCAAAAAAGAAAAATAAAGCGGAAAAAATTAAGACAGAAGAAGAATATATTGATTTAATAAAAAGTGCAAGGTCAGAAAATCCCTTTATTATTGTAAAAAGCGACGAAATATTTGTAAATGATTTTGAAAACATTTTGAAAACCGCTCTCCCTAACGAGATTAAGATTAGTAAAACAGTAGAAATCGAATATCACCCGAATGGAAATATCGTAATTTTCGAAAATTACAGTCGTGAGAATGGCCAAATGTATTTCATTGACCAAACTGATTTATCTCTAAAAGATTTAGATAATGCACAAAAGGCAAAATCGGTTGGAATTACGAGGGAAAAAATCAATGATGTAAAATCATTACTCCGGTATCTGTCACCAAATGAACAGAAATTTTTTAATGAATTTTAAAAAAAATCTTCGACAAAAAAATCAAAAGAAAAATTGTAATGTTTTAAGATTTCAGATGACTGAAATCTTTATCGAATTCATTTTAATATTTCTTCCACAATTCTTCAAGGAGTTACTTTTTGTATTTTTAATCGTTCGTTAAAGTAAAATAAATTATTATCAAGATTAAAAGGTTAGTTTTACTGTAAATATTTTAAATATTTAATTAAAAGTTTTTTTTTCTCAAGACAATTAGGTATTTAATCAATTTAAATTTGTTTTGAAACTGTTAGATAATTTATAAAAAAATGTAAATTAATTTTTTTTAATTTGGAGTTTCAAAAACGAAATGATTTTGCGACAAAAATAAAAATATTTTACAGTATTATTTTTTCAATGAATTTAATTTTTTTATTTTTTGTAAAACAGCAATATTTTACCGATTTTTTGAAAATAAAAGTTTGAATCAAACTTTTTCTATTTTTGAATATTGTTTTTTAAAATTATTTTTTGCAAATTTTAATTAAAATTGGAACGAAATGATTTTACTACCAAAATGAAAATATTTTAAAGTAATATTTTTGCAATGAATTTAATTTTTTTTTTGTAAAACAGCAATGTTTTATAGATTTTTTGGAAATAAAAGTTTGAATCAAACTTTTTCTACTTTTAAATATTTTTTAAAATTATTTTTTACAATTTTTAATTGAAATTAGTTAAAAATTAAAATTTAGAATTAAATAAAAAGAAATAAATACATTTTTTTCCGTTTATTATTTGATTTCCAATATTGTATACTTCACTTCGTTTAATGTTTTGGTCTCATTTTATTTGCTAGGTTACTTACTTTCTGTACAATGCATGCTTGAATATAAATGTTTATAATTTCTACAGTTTTTAACTAAACAGTCTGAAATTGTAGGAACAACTTCTCCATACTATAAGGAACAACTTCTCCATACTATAAGGAACAACTTTGTCGCTTGAAGTTTTTCCTTGATAAAACTTTCTCGCATACTTTTTTCTCCAGAAGTCACAGAAGACCAAAAGGTTACATATCGTATTTAATATTAAAAAATAATACAAAGTAGTAGGATTCTTGTAATATTATTAAGCTGAACGGTTTTGTTGACTCAAAGTTTATTTAGGTGTGAAATAACAAAAAATTCCATTTACAAAAAAAGGAGATATCGTGAATAATGTTTCAAAAAGTTATTAATTTCAAGTTATAAAAATTTTGCAGTTTTTAATTTTTTTTGCAAAAACTGTTGAAAATTAAGGAAAATAATATTAAGAAAACTTGTGCGTTGTGTAATTCTCTACACGTTTATATATTTCTTTTTCTTTTTCGAGAAAATTTATTTTTCAGATAATTTTCACGTTATCTCGTTGTAGTGGGGATCAGTCCGAGCGCCTCGTCCGTTATTGCATCTGTCCCCTCAATTGTATTGATTTTTTAATTTTTTATCTATGTTATTGTACATATTTTCTGAAGGATAATGTTTTAAACAATATTTATTGCTTCAAAAGATATATTTTAACATTAAAAAACATTCTATTTAGTAAAAACAATATTTTAATATATATAAAGCTTAAAAATTGTCGAAAAAGTCGAAAAAGTGTGAATTTTTTCGTTTTTATGAAAATTACTCTTTTATAAGTCATTAAAAATTAATATTATGCAAATGTAAATTCAAGTTCATAAAATTTCCTGGAAAACTAAACAAGAAAAACTATTTTATCTATTGTCGTTACAGAAATACTATGATTTAAAGTTCGTTTTTAATGAAAAAGTAATTGAAATTTGTCATTAAGTCCAGTTTCTTTGGTGAAATCTTTTTTTCTGGACCTTACTTTAAACCATATAATAATATGTTTAAAAAAAGTTTAATTTTAAACAATTTTAAATAAATGAACTTTTTATTGAACTAACAGAAATCATGTTCATTTATTTTATTCAAACAGTGACTAAGAATGAAACATGAATTATATCAACAGATTATTTGATTACCATGGAAACTAATTTTACAGAGCATCCAATAAGAATAACTCAAAAACTCTTCCAGCGCTAATTTAAAAAAAGTGACTTTCGATGCTCAAGATATAAAACAAGTTTTTTTTATTTAAAATTGTTTAAAATTAAACTTTTTTAAACATATTATTATATGGTTTTCAAGAAAGGTCCAGAAAAAAAGATTTCACCAAAGAAACTGGACTTAATGACAAATTTCAATTACTTTTTCATTAAAAACAAACTTTAAATCATAATATTTCTGTAACGACAATAGATAAAATAGTTTTTCTTGTTTAGTTTTCCAGGAAATTTTATGTACTTGAATTTACATTTGCCTAATATTAGTGTTTAATGACTTATAAAAGAGTAATTTTCAGAAACACGAAAAAATTCATACTTTTTCGACTTATTTGACAATTTTTTAGATTTATATATTATATTAAAATATTGTTTTTACTAAATAGAATGTCTTTTTAATATTAAAAGATATCTTTTAAAGCAATAAATATTGTTTAAAACATTATCTTTCAGAAAATATGTACAATAACCTAGAAAAAAAATTAAAAAATCAATATAATTTGAGTTTCCTTCCAACGATTATTTTAATTTTTATCTTAAAATGATTATTGGACATCACTTAAATGATATAAAAAATAAACCATAAAGGGTCTTGACTTTTGGGTTGAATTTCATCCAAGCTCACCGTGCGTTTGTTATATTACGTCGAAATCTACAAGTAATTTTATATTCTTCTTTTACCTACATGTCATAAATGACCAAATTATGGCCCTTAATTTATGTCAAAATTTATGCCAGATTTGATTTATTATTAAAGCTGCAAGTAAACAGGGTCGTAATAATGCCTTTGATGATAATGCAAAATCTATGCCAAATATAACAAATTTGTTTATATTTATAGGTATAAAGATCTAACGCTATTGCTTTCTTCCTCTTTCAAAGATAAGTAACATTAAACTGTCTCTCTCCACCTAATTTGCATATTTTCTCGTTTCATAGAAGGATTTAATAACTTTTTTGTCTAAACTGCACGGAAAGTATATCTTTGAGGGCATGATCAGTGAATTCTTTTTAATGATTTTTTCGATTTACCTAATCTTGCCCTAGCTATGACTAATATAATGTTTTTAAGTTGTTAAATAAAGTGACGTAGCACGCGGTATGTCCCAACATACCAGATACCCTATTCAGACCCAAACTATATAATAGAACAAAATGTATTGTTTCCAAGTGACTGTAAAGAATTTAACTATTTATCCTATTCGAAATTACTCTAGAATAAATACTGAAAAAGATCCCAAAAATTTTATATATTCATAAGTTGATTAATAACACAAAAACTTAAACTACATCGAAACTTGTCGAATAATGCATCTCAATTTTAAAAATTGTATTACAGAAAACAATACTCAAATGAGGTTGCATTTTGATTAATGTCCATGTAGAAATATTGACAGGGCGCTGGCCGGGTCAAGTCCGGGCTTTCCCAAACTGGGGTGAAATAATAAAACCGGTCGTGGTTATAGCGAAAAGCCCGATTTGCCGAGCTCCCAGTTATGGCAACTTTTACACAAGTGGTTACGCGCGCACGGTTTTTACGCTCATGCACGGAAAAAAACTATTTTCTTAAAAATATTTTTTATAAAAGTTAGGGCAAAATGAATTTTATACAAGTTTTTAAACAAAATTTTATATCTCTGAAATGAATAAACCGATTTGTCAGTATGTATTGAGTGTATAAGTGTAAGTATACATGTGTATATGTTGTGTGCATATGTGTGAGTATACATGTGTATGTGTTGAGTGCATGTGTGAGTATACATGTGTATGTGTGAGAGAATACATGTGTATGTATTGGTCATTGTTCAACGAAACGAAATCGCAATAATAAATTTTCTGATCTTATTAAAGCAAATTTCTCAAATCCTGAAGCTTCTCACATGGTTTCATTTGAACGTCTCTTTGCGCAAACCAACACCTTCCGTCAAAACATTTTAAGTCCTAAAAAGAAAGTTTCGGAAAATTACACTATTTCATAGTGTTCAATCCGAAATTTCCGTTTCACAGAGGTACAATTAAGAACAATCACGACTTGAAAAAGCTCTCTTTAACTTTTGTGCAATCTGCTGACATTCTTACGGACACCCCCACCCAAAAACTAAGAGTCAGGTGTACTGAAAATTTTAATATCCAAATAGTAAAATTGAAAAAATTCTAATAATTTACACCAGAATTAGAAATCGCTGTGAGAATGTAAGGCGCGTAAACCCAGTTTTAGATCAAAGAGAATCCAAGAAATAACAATTTTATTTTCATTTCTTTATGACTATCTCTGGATTATTTGTCTAACTCTTATACAATTACCATCACTTTAAAATTTTTGAAAAACGAAGTGGTTAATGCTACTTTAAACACTTCTCATAAACATAAATACATCTGCCAAACTGTTTTAAAACCAGATTGTCCCGTTATAGGATTCCCAACCGGTGACTGCGTAAATAACACTTACGTAGATATCCTAGGCGTGGTATATTTGCCAGTTAATAGTCAGAAAGTTAGTTTCTTTATGGTGGACATATTCTATTCAGATACCTGTATAATGATACCCCGGGCATACTTGGGCGAAGTATCTGTTTTGATTTGGGAATTGTCGAACACTTTAATTAAAAAAAATATATATGGGACGTTCCACGTCAACAGAAATAGAGCTGTGGCCAAAAATTAGCGCAATGAAAAAAAACGTTTAAAGGCTTAAAAAATACGTACACTCGTGTACTTTTAATAGAAGGTGAGCGTTTTTAAAAATCCAATATGTCGGCTTAATTACAAGCGAAGAAAGTCAACAAAAATTCAAATCGACAAATAACATCGTTAGTAAAAATTACAAAATCCAAGGAAAAAAAAGAACGAAACTTTTTAAACTTTTCTGGGGTCGTTTAACGGCGTTGAAGGTCGAGAACTGGTCAGTGTTGCCAACCCACTCTCCCCCACTTTCTTGTATTTTTTCACTTTGATCACTTTTTTTAAAAAAACTAAGCACTTAATCAAAAAAGTGGGCCTTCAGCGTAAAATAAAATTAAATACATATTTATAAAAAAATTTATTTGGTCTTGATACGATGTTTATACTAGCCAAAAAACGATTTCTGCGATGACAATTTACAGATGTAGATTGTAGGTGACTTGAATTAGGGATAACATGGCCGCACAACAGAAAGGTAAAGTGAAGCGGGTTGCCTACGTAAAGGCTTAACAGTATGATAAAATAGGGCAGTAACTTTTACTTTGTTGAAAATTAAAAAAAATAATATTTTGCAATAATAAAAACTAATGTAAAGGATATAAATTAAAGAGTTTTTGTTTATAAAAATATATTTAATACAAAATATGTTTAATTAAAACGAAATAAATTTTTTTTTAATTTGTACTAAGTTTCATTGTTATTTATTTATTATTGTTAAAAATATGGTAGAAAAAAAGATTTTGACGCTTGAAAATAAATTTTTCAAGTCTTTGTTTTTTTGTTATATCTTTTTCAAAATTTCTTGTAAAAAAATTTTGGATATCAGGTTTTGAGCTTTAAACATTTGTTCTTAAAAAACAATTGACATTTTTTGTTTAATACTTACGGTATTCATAAAAAATAACGAAATTTTCAACAAACACCTCCGGGGTTTAATGGATCACTTTGCTTATCCTATTAAAAAACGTTTATATGTAAAATATTAATAAAAAAATCCTGTCAAGTTTAATTTCTTGTAATTTATATATTAATGAGTACCAATGATAGTCCTTTTAAAAAAAAATAAGTAGAGAATAGATTTTTTAAGAAAATGGATTTTATATTTCGCTACAACTTTTAAAAATTAGAAAATTGCATGAAAATGTTTAAAGTTTAAATAAAATTTGTTCCATTTTCAATATTCTTTGTTATAAATGTACAATAAAAAAAAATTTTTCAATACTGTAATAATATTTCATGATCTAAATTATAATTTCATTGCTGATCCATTACGCCCCGGCCAGAGGCGAAAATGCTTACCTTGCATTTCTCAAAACACATTGTTCTAAAAAAATAAGTATAAGTGATATTAGGGCGTACTCTGATTTTTGTATAGAGAAAACAATATTGGCGCTCGTAGAAAAATCGTATTATTTCAAACAAAATTTTTTAAAAAGTCTTATTTCATAAATAATTGCAATAAAAAGCCATTTTGTATATAAGTTTTTGCTTTTTCTCTTTCCTTTTAAATTATCACATGCTTTCTACAGATTTTTATAAAACTTTTTATTTTGACAATTTTTTAAAATGTAATTTGACACTTTCTCAAAAAGAGCTCTTTATCGTAAATGAGTATTAAAGATGAAAAATGTTTAAAATAAGAGTTCTAATAACATTATATTAATTACACAGCCACACAAAAAAAGAAAAGTGTCTTGATCTGGGGTCGAGACAAGTATATTCCGATGTATTTCGATGCGCTGAATCCGAATCCGCCATCAGAATTTGGCCAATGGGTCCGCCCTAACCTCAAAAAATACCTTAAAATCGCTAAAATGGTCACTTTTGAATTATCAAACTTGAATCTAAGCGCATATTAGTAAGTTTCTAAGGTCCTTTATTTTTAATAAACTATTCTATAAGCTTTTCAATTGAAAATTCATATAATAAATTAAATCTATCGAACATAACCTCAAAAATGCATCTAAGCTTCCAAATAAACAAATTATATCTTATACAGCGCAATAAAAATTTTGTAAGCTCAGGAAATTTAATATTCAGGTCTTTCTGCGATTACTAATTACGGACCCTATGTCAAGTTTCCAAAATCCAAAATGGCGGATCCAATATGGCGGACACAATTATAAAAATTTGTTCGGATTTGCTTGAAAATCGTTACTTAGGGGGTTCCCGAAGTCGCTGATGACGATTTTCCATGTCCGTTTTTAAAAATTCAAAATGGCGGATCCAATATGGCAGTCTTTATTATTTTAACGATTTTTTTAGATATATTACTTGCGGTTTTTTGGGAACATCTCTTCAGTCCATTGTCTTGCTACTATACCGTGTTCTTTTTTCTTCAAATGTCCGATGTAAAGGGTTTCGCTTACGTTTTTTCCTTTTCTACTCGTTTCTCTCTTTAAGCATTTAGGCTACAATTTGTTTAGATTCGGGACACTTATTGTTTCCTAGAACATTTGTTGAAACTTCTTTGTAACTTTCCCAAGCTGCCCTTTCAGTGTCGGTCATTTGAGAAACGAAATTCGTGTCTCTAAATAATGCTCGAATCTGTGGTCCATCAAATACCCCTTGTTTTAATTTAGCATCAGAAACAGTTGGAAATTTTTTTGCAATGTACTTGAGGCATAGACCGTCCTTATCTAACGCTTTCACGTATTGCTTAATCCCACCAAGCTTAATGTGAAGAAATGGAAATATAATTTTTTCGCGGTCTACCAAACTTTGATGAATGACGTTGTGAGAACCTGGTTTAAACGAATCTCTTGAAGGCTACTTTTTTTTCTTGTAATGATTAGCAGGATCTCTGCTATTCCATAGACACAAGAAACATGGCTCTCTCGTGAAACCCGATTGTTGACCCAGTAATATTGTTATAATTTTAAAATCACCACAAATTAACCATTTTTGTTTTTGGTAATTCACTTTCTCTAGAAGCATTTTTATATTATTATATTCTTTTTTGATTTGTGTAGAATGAGCTATTGGAACAGGAGCGTAGACATTTGTATTGTGTAGTAAAACGGCTTTTATACTACTTTTGGAGGAATCGATAAAAAGTCTCCAGTCTTCATCTCTATACACATTTTCTTTTAAATTGTCCATCAAACCTATTATGTCAGTACAATACACCAAAGATGTCTCTTCATCTTTCGTAAAATATTTTTGGAACTCTTCATCTCTATCTCTATAAAGTAACACTTTCGTATTCGGATGCAATAAGTTTCTTTTCTTCATAAATGAAGCAGCAAATTCTGCACCATCTTTTGGTAAATCTAGATCTCTAATAAAATAATTTAGCTCCGGTTGCGATACTAATATTGGCTTTTTTCTTTATTGTAATACGCAGTGAAGTCATTTTCCTCATCATCATTGTCATTTTCTTCACTGTCACTACTAAATTCTTCTGTTTCATTGTCGACTTCTACTTTTTTGACATATTTTTTAAAAGTAACATAAAGTTTTCCCGCTTTTCGATTAATTTCAGTAGGTCTGAATACTGTTGACACATTTATATATGTAATGGAACTCTTATTTTTTGAGGTAATTCCTTTGATGTCATTCATACAAAAATAGCAGTCTTTTAAATTTCGTGGTTTCTTCTATATCGTGGGTGTAGAGAACTTTAGATATTTTTCATCTTTCGAATTTTTTGAGCGATACAACATAAGTCTACAGGAGTTACAAACAATATGAGGAACCCAATTTGTTTCTTGGTGCAATAATTTACGACCGAAACAATTTTCGTACAGATCTTCTACTTCTTTATCTATTTTTTTCCGCAGGGAGCTGACTTCATATTTGCCACAAATGTAACAAAAGGAATCGGGACTTTTGTTACAATTATGTATTAGAGAAGTCACTTTTCTTGTAGCATTGGACTCTTTATCAACCAAGTTACCCATCAATGAAGAGCTACGGTTGCCGGATGACGACGTCGGAGGGCCCGCTTTCCCAATCTGACTAGACGCCGATACTGGGGTTCCTAATCCCTGCATCGTAAAACATTTTCTTCCTGTATCTGCCATGACGGCATGAACGCTGTTAACCCAGGGACTCTGCCAGTATTGATCCGTTGCCCACCGTCACCACGTGGAGGTGCCCTGGTTACAGATACAGTCTAAAAATGCTAACAATGAGAGATTCTGAACCATGAAGAAGCAATAGCATACATTTAAAGATTAAATACACACAATAAATATATCGACTTGAAATTAATTACTAGAAATATTTAAGGGTGAACAATTAAAAATTTAATTTCAGATTTGTCATTAAAAACCCCCAGAGTAACGATTTTCAAGCAAATCCGAACAAATTTTTATAATTGTGTCCGCCATATTGGATCCGACATTTTGGATTTTGGAAACTTGTCATAGGGTCCGTAATCAGTAATCACAGAAATACCTAAATAGTAAATTTCATGAGCTTACAAAATTTTTTTTTCCCAGTGTATGATATAATTTGTTTGTTTGGAAGCTTAGTTATAATTTTGAGGTTAGGCTCGATAGATTTAATGTTTCATATGAATTTTCAATTGAAAAGCTTATAGAATAGTTTATTAAAAAAAGGACCTTAGGAGCTTACTAATATGCGCTTAGATTCAAGTTTGATCATTCAAAAGCGACCATTTTAGCGATTTTGAGGTATTTTTTGAGGTTAGGGCGAAACCAGGACCCATTAGCCAAATTCTAATGACGGATTCGGATTCAGCGCATCGAAATACATCGGAATATATATGTCTCGATCCCAGATCAAGACACTTTTCTTTTTTTGTGTGGCTGTGTTATTTATGCTTCAGTAATATAATTGTAATATAATTTCATTATTACTCTTGTATTAGGGTCATTTGGGGTAAATGTAAACAAGGGGTTGTTACGTAATAATTATAATATTCTTCGGAGTTGTAACAAAAATAACAAAGAGAATATCAAAATAAGAATTGAAATTTTTATACTAATTTATACCACTTCTCTTTGTTGATAATTATGGGTTATGGAATCCCTCTACCAGAGGTATTAATGCCAATAAAAGATTTTCCTTTTCTACAATATTTATTATAGTTAACACTTGTATTAAACTATACAATTTAACCTTACCCTATTCCTTATTTGCTACCGCTGCAAGAGAAATCCACTCTTGTATTTATATTTATATAATTTTACGAAACGCACACTATACACGGTGACTTTCGGGCAGCCGGAGTATTTTTAGTTATAAAAAAAGGAATCTTGCCCGATTAAAGATCCATCAATTTTTACGTTTGCCGATCGTTTTATCTTATACGAAAATACTCTTATCGATTGTAATTTCCACAATTCTAACGCTTAAGAATTTCTTTTCGTATAAGTAAACTATGTACTCTCTGTGAGGTTTTACCCGTGACTGCGAAAAGACCTGGTCTTTAATATTATTTATTGTCGTTAATTGGATTTTATGGAAAGGTGGAAAATTAGAATTAATGTTGGCAATAGTTTGATGACCGTTGCATTATTTGCAACTTCAATTCATTGGGAAATTTGAGACGAATTTTTGACATATGTAATGAAGGAGGTTAACGTGTCATCCTCAATTTCCAAATCTCCTATGTGCCCCTTTCTTGATAACAATATTTAACTGATGTATATTATGCTCATTCATTCATGCATACGTGGTACAATTCTTATTCGTATTGTTCTGCGGTCGACACCGTATCAACATTACGTATACTCACACATATACATATATATATATATATATATATATATATATATATATATATATATATATATATATATATATATATATATATATATCATGCATTTGGTTTGTAAATTTTTTTTGTGCTACATAATAGTGAACCAGTGTTATGAATACATTGATCTTATTTCTATTATAATACCTCTTTTTTTGAATAAAAGTGGAAAGAATCATGATTATGAGTCAAATCTTCGAACAATGGACAAAGATTTAATTGCATTCTTGAACAGGTGTTCTCATTGTTTTATTGTTTTAAGAAGCGAAGCAAGTAAGGTAATAGAGTGAATCTTTGCTTAATACGGTAACAACAATAATCTATTAGTAAGAATATAAATCAATCGATATGATCGATGAACCATATTGATACGTAATAAGGTAGTATTGACAATTTATATACATATATATATTTCGTTACAATAATAATTAAATCTAATAAGTCATCTTTATTAACATAAAATTATAAAGTAATTTAATTCAATAAGATTAATTATATTGACGACTTATAATTACCATAATAATTTTAATGATTACAGGTCAAGAAATCCAATCCAAAAAATCCAGACCGAAAAACCCAAGACAAAAAGTCTAAAGTACGAAAAGTCCAAAGGAAAAATTTTAATGATTAATTTTAATGATTACAGGTCAAGAAATCCAATCCAAAAAATCCAGACCGAAAAACCCAAGACAAAAAGTCTAAAGTACGAAAAGTCCAAAGGAAAAATTTTAATGATTAATTTTAATGATTACAGGTCAAGAAATCCAATCCAAAAAATCCAGACCGAAAAACCCAAGACAAAAAGTCTAAAGTACGAAAAGTCCAAAGGAAAAATGTCCAAAGTCAAAAAGTCCAAGATAAATAAAAATGTCCAAAGTAAATAATGAAACTTGTATATTTAAATGTGAATATGGTGTCCCAATAATTTAAAGTACTGTAATTCATTTTCTTCAGCGACGTATTCCTGGTAAGCTTTTACAATTGCAGAAATGTGATCATCCATACTCTTTTGCTTTCGTCGCGGTAAGTTCCTGATTGCCTTTCCCAACCTCAGGTCCCGTAACATGTACTCGACATCTGCTTGTTCCTTTTGCAAGTCATTCAGAAAGTGATAAAGGCTTGGATGACTTCGTCCAACTAAAATTTGGAAACGATTGTGCCACCCTTCCGACGCATTGTTAGTCCGAGCAGACCCCTGAAGCACAGATTGGTAGTGATTCCAAAGAGATGGATTATAACGTACTTTTACTGCCTTTCTTCTTCCGGTAGCACGTATACCGCGAATATAACTAATTTCAAAGAAATTTGCAATTGGGGTGAACTCTTCGGGAATCTCATTGTAGAATATATCAAATATGTTGACAACATCTTCTGGGGGTACAAAAGCTAACGCGCACATGCTGCGTGCAGCATCTCAATTTCATTCAACGTAACTGTTTCAATCTTTTTTTTGGATTTTTCATTCTTTGGATTTTTTGACCAGGACAAAAGTCCAAGAAAAGAAGTCCAAAGTTAAACAATTTTTTTTTTTGGATTTTGGATTTCATTTACTTTGGATTTTTCGGCTTGGACTTTTTGTTTTGGACTTTTTGACCGGATTTATTTGTATTAGTAATTATTTACTACTATTTAATCATTAATTAAATCTGGTTAGTCATCATACTGACACAGTTGTAAGTAATTTAACTCAATATAATTAATCATATTAATGGTTTATAGTAACAATAACAATATAGTTCCTTTTGTGAGAATATTATTTAATTGATAAAATTATTAAATTATTTTGATTCGAAATAAGGTAACATTGATGACAACAATAATAACAATAATTAAAGATTATTGTTTTTATACTAATACGGTTTATAATTTTATTCCTTTTTATTATTTAAATATTAAATTCGAATGAAAATCTTTTTATTATTATTGTCATCAATTTGATCCTTAATTTGAATAATATCTCTAATACAATTATTATCACTATCTACCATTATTTAATAACCATCTTACTATATATTTTACATGATATACATGTATATATACATATAAGTATATTTCTTTTTATACTGACAACTTATTGTAGCTTGCATTGGTTGTAATTATATATAATCCTGGATTTTCACATTGGTTGATTGGTGTGGACGTTGAGGCCGTGAATATCCCAGGCGGTGGATCATTCTTAATTGAGTCTTGCTTTATTGTGGATGTTTCGGGCAATACTACTTCGGATGCAAGAACTGTCCTTGGTACGGCTACTGGACTATTAGTCTGTGAGGTAGTATAATCTTTTTAAGGTTCATTAAGAATTTTTAATTCCGGTTCTAATTTAGAATTTTTTTATTAATTAAGGGAAATCGAATTATTGAAGTTTTTGTTGACTGGTTATTGGGAGTGTGATTTAATTTTCCTTTTATGCAAAAGTGATGCAACATACAAGTAGACATTATCATTATGCTCCCTATTCCTAAGAACGTTTTTTGTGTCCAATGGGGAAGTTGGTCCTTTTCTTTTCTTTCCAAGGAAAACTCATAGAGTTGTTGTTCCAATTCATCTAGGTTTTTCGAACGATTAGAAAAGTCTATTAGTGTGGTCGGTTTGATTTCTAAATCTGGCAGATTGGTTTTTAGATCTACTATTTTTAATGATATTAAAGTTAAATTTAATTCTGCTTCTGATTCATATATAACTTCAGTAGTTCCACAAGTTCTAGGTATGGCAGTCAATGTATTATGCCATTTGTAGTATTCCTTTTCCTTCAATTTGAACCTTTGACGTGGATGCAGGGGTAGAATACATATTAACAATTGTAGGATTTTTTTACAGAATACAGCCATCCACCTAAGGTGTCCAAACAAGTCCAATGCTCATCTTCTTCGGAATCTATTTGTATGTTGCAATTTCTTAATGTCTCCAATGTTGGGTTGATTAACAATGAAATTTCACATGACGAGTCTTTTTGAATATCTTTTACAGATATTCCACCCTGACACAATTGATATTCTGGTGTACTTTTACATAACTTAATATTGTCTTTTTTATTGGTACATATGTTCTTAACGCTTCATCTACTGCAATATGTGAATACTCAGATTTAATAAATAATTTATTGGTTTTATTTCCAAAAATAGTTTGGTATACAGGAAATGAATGTAATTTATATAATGTGTAGTCAGTTTTCTCTAATAAGGGAATATCAATAAGGATTTTTAAGTGTTCATTATCTAACAAAACCGTTGCCTTAGAGACCTGAATTATCTCTTCTAAACTGTAGTTTTGTCCTTTGGTAGGGATGGAACCTTCTGACTGTTGATCCTGGATATCTCGTAGTACTGACATTAGTTGTTTTATAGAAATAAGATTTAGATGCATAAACCCTTTTTTTGATAATCTTATTATCTCGAGCATTTTGGATCCAATCCTAATATGGTGGAGGAGTTGTGTCCTTAATTTGGAAAGAAATTCATTTAAATCTTCAAAAAACTTTTTGTGAGCTGCTCCTTGATGTGCTTCTTTAATGAGGCTGGTTAAATTATTTAATCTTTCCCCCATTAATTTAATGTTGGTTTCTTGGTTTCCTGCGCGTTTATATAATGAATCTAATTAGGCTCTAACTACGTGGATTTGTTTTCCCATCATATGAGAAAGATTTGCTTCGGCATGATTTAATTCATTGATATGTTCTTCTATTTGTTGGCCATCCTCATAAGATAATACGCCAATAATTGGTCCCACTACTCTTCCAATGACTCCTAGCAGAGGGGCGCTTCGTCTTATTCTTATTTTGCCCGGAATCTTTATGGGTAGGATATTTCTATTTTTTTAGTTCCATAAGTTCTTCTTCTTTAAGATCTACTGCAGCATCCCAGCTATCTAACCAATCGTATCTCTTAATGTGAAGAGGACAGTCAGGTAGTTGAGGGGGACAATTTTTGTATATGGAGTTGA
This sequence comes from Leptopilina drosophilae, assembly GCA_032873175.1. Classification (NCBI taxonomy): domain Eukaryota; kingdom Metazoa; phylum Arthropoda; class Insecta; order Hymenoptera; family Figitidae; genus Leptopilina; species Leptopilina drosophilae. The sequence goes on along the minus strand of CM065478.1, from coordinate 45,410,236 downwards.
CCTTGTTCTTGAGTTCTTGTAACCATAGAACTTGTCGTTCGATATTCAAAAAAACAGCCACTCGTCAATTGGAAACGGAGAGCTTTAAGGTTCCTTCATGTTCGTAATATATCCCATTACTATTTTTAAGAGTGGTAATAAGAAACTCTTCATTTGTAGTAGTGACTACTTGTATAAGAAATATAGCATCTAGAATACAAGTGTAACAATATATCCGGTCCATTCTCCTCCTAAAATTACAATACAATTATGTTAAAAAAAATATGTATATTTTTATTTTAACAATAAGTGGGTAAAACCTTGTCCTTATGCTTCATGAACCTATCACAAGACTCATTTTCCAATATTACATTGTTATTTTCGGTGAATTTGATAATGACAAAAGGGCCGTCAACTCGCATGTCGAAATTGTTTGTTCGTACTTCCGTTTGAGTATACTATATCTCCTACCTTAGCTTTTAAAGGTCGGGCTTTAGTATCATAACAAATTTTTGATTTAAATTTTGAGTCAATAATATTTTTAGAAGCAATGTCTTGAGTTTCGTTCATTCTGGTGATAAGATCACAAAGATAAGTTCCATAGGTTTCCAATTCGGGACCTTGGGGAAAGGCACTAGGCATTCGAGCTAATTTTCCGAAAACAAGTTCATGTGGCGTAAAGTTCGTCGCAGTATGTACTGAAGTGTTATACGCTAACATACAAAAGGGGAGCAACAGATCCCAATCGTCAAAACCAGTAGCATAACACTTGATATAATTTGATAACACTATATGACTCCTTTCCAAAGATCCATTTGTCTGTGGTCGATAACCGGAAGTCGTTACTTGTTTTATGTGGAATAGTTTTGGGTAACACTCCGTCAGAAAATATGCGATTTGCATAGGGTCTTTAGATTAGGCTGTAATTTGGTGAAATTGTACTATTGGATACTAGAAACAAGTGTGCCAAATATTCTTTGAAAAATTTGAAATTTGTTAAAGTTACGCCATTTAGAATTTTTTTGTTATAATTTTTTTTAATCTTAATATTTCCGAAAGTTTTCAATGAAATTTAATAAAATTTTGAAGGCTTATACTTGACATCATGTTTCTTCTGACTATCACTTTAAAAAAACAAAAAACATTTTTTTGCCTAAAAAAGGTCAAAAAAAATTTTTTTAGACCGTCTTATCCGAGCGGGACCGATTTTTGAGTTTTCTTGTCAATTAATAAAATATCCCTTATAATTTCACCTTTTATTTAAAAAAAAGAAAATCGATGATGACTCAAATAGTTTTTGAGATATTGCAATTTTTGTGGAAGCGCGACCACGTTTCAGTGTCAGTAATGTGTGAGTGCTCGGGAATCCTAATTCTTACACTTTACTGTTCAAAATTGTCTAGAACCTACAAATTTTATCCGATTCTGATTTTCATGGTCTTAAATGGAAGGAGATAAATTTTCTAAAAGTTTCCCCGAAACCCGTTGTTTCAAATTTCAATTGTTTACATATTTATTGATACTCAAAGTTAACAATTTACAAAAAATTAAAAAAAAATCGTGTTTATTTTTTTTCCATTCCTCATGATCGAAATCAATTTAAATAAGTCTAGTTTGATCCCCCGATAAATAATAATGCATAATTCAATTTATTTAAATAATTTCGATAATTAACAAATAGATAACTCTGGTCCTTCTTAAAAAAATTGTATTTTTGCAGAGAAATTTATGTTTATTTAAGTAATTTATGTCTATTTTGTTACAAAATAATTTTAAAGTTAATAATTATTATTGTTATTTGTAAGATAATGAATATTTAATACGGTCAAACACACAGAAATTACAATTATTATTGTTATTAACAATTATTTAAAAAAATTAAATTTTTAGAGTCAAATTTATGCTTATTTAAATAAAGATATAAATAAGTAATAAAAAATTGATTTATTAATTTTTAATCTATATTTTATATAAATATAATTGTTAATAACAATGAAACTTATTACCTTTAAAATTATTTTGTATTATTTATCGGGTGGTCATACTAGACTAATTTAAATTGATTTCGATCATGAGGAATAGAAAAATAAAAAATAAACACGATTTTTCTTAAATTTTTTGTAAATTGTTAACTTTGAGTATCAATAAATATGTAAACAATTAAAATTCGAAACAACGGGTTTCGGGGAAACTTTTAAAAAATTTATCTCCTGTCATTTAAGACCAAGAACATCAAAATCGGATAAAATTTGTAGGTTCTAGACAATTTTGAACAGTAGAGTGTAAGAATTAGGATTCCCGGGCACTTACACATCACAGACACTGAAACGTGGTCGCGCTTCCACAAAAATTGCAATATCTCAAAAACTATTTGAGTCATCATCGATTTTCTTTTTTTTTAAATAAAAGGTGAAATTATAAGGGATATTTTATTAATTGACAAGAAAACTCAAAAATCGGTCCCGCTCGGATAAGACGGTCTAAAAAAATTTTTTTTGACCTTTTTTAGGCAAAAAAATGTTTTTTGTTTTTTTAAAGTGATAGTCAGAAGAAACATGATGTCAAGTATAAGCCTTCCAAAGTTTATTAAATGTCATTGAAAACTTTCGGAAATATTAAGATTTAAAAAAATTATAACAAAAAAATTCAAAATGGCGTAACTTTAACAAATTTCAAAATTTTCAAAAAACTTTTGGCACACTTGTTTCTATTATCCAATACTACAATTTCACCAAATTACAGCCTAAACCAAAGACCCCATGCAAATCGCATATTTTCTGACGGAGTCTTACCCTTTTTCTAAATTTCTCATCATAGAACTAATGAAATTAGCATCTCTGTCTGTTAGAATACATCGGGGAGCACCAAATTTTGATATTAATTCAGTTACTACGGCATGTGTAATAGTTGTAGTCTTTATATCTGAAATGGGTACTGCGATACAGCATTTACTAAAATTGTCCTGCATTGTTAGTATGTATCGATTTCCATCTGGGGTAGTCCGGAGTTTTGCTACAATGTCCAATGATACTTTAATGAAGGGTTCCAATGGAGTGTCCGTTATGAGCATGGGTTTACGCGTTTTGGCCCTAGCTAATTTATTTTCTCTACAAGTCTTACAATTCCTTATATATTCTGTAACGTCTTTTCGTAAACCTAGCCAGGTGTATCTTTCTCTAATGCGTCTGTAAGTTTTGTCAACTCCTTTATAGCCGCCAATTAGACTCTTATGGAACTCTTTAATAATATTAATTCTTTTTTCAGGTGATGGAACTTCTATGTTTCCGTGGCAGATAAATATGGTAGCATCGCCACCATAGAATATACTTGCTAAAAGTTCCCTTAGGTAGCCTTGAGAATATGGGCCTAATAAATCTGTTGATGAGGACAGTCTGCGTGTTAATTGGTTATCTCGTCGCAAGGCCAATTGAAGACCCTTTAAACCTAATTTCACATTGTTTCAATCGAGCGGATCGTAACGTTTATTTTTATGATCACGGAATACACATTGTATCTACCTTGGGGAGTAACTAGGACTTGACCCAATAATGGATGTTTTTCTGAAAGGTCTTTGAAATCGACATATTCGGTAGCAATCAAAAGTTTGCTAGTTTCATCGCTAAGTTCACAATCTTGAGACATGAAATGCACATAGTTGTCTCGTTTAAAGGTGAGTGGCTCTGACCATTTATTTTGTATAATATTTTTAAAATCAACTCTTGATTTATTAATGTCTTCTATTTCTTTATTATGTTTTTGCTTGTCAAAGTAATCGCAAGGATCAACAGTGAGATCCAAAAGGACATCGGAAGCATTAATTGATTTGGATGTATCAACATTCATTGTTTTTGTCAACCGACGTGGTTTTACATTCGTCTTGGAACGAAATAACTCTCCTGGATCTTGAAACCTATTCGAGTGGATAGATTGAAGGGAGGCAATTGATTGTGCATAGGAGTGAATATTGGTTGTAGGTGTTTGAAAGGTAACATTTCGTTTGGTATTGGTTGGATGATTTTCTTGAGAGAATTTGGGCAGATCTGCAACTTCATCGCGCTCTGATTCTTCGCTTTCTGTTGTTGAATTCGCCTTTAAGTGATCATCTTTCTCCAAGGTAGGCATCCTTTCTGGATTAATAGGTATAGGAGGATTCTTGAGTCTTTCTAAAAAGTTCTGGATTCTAGATGAGAATAATTCATCATTATATTCTGTACAAGGATCATGTACTATCAATTATTCTTCTTGTTCTCCTTCTGATATACAATTTCTCTTAGATCTTTGAACTTCATCTAGTCCTTCATGATCCCAAGCAAGAGATTTGTTTGTGTTATCATGGGGATCTATTCCTCTGGCTTTTAGAGATTCTTTAAAATTGTTGATTGATTTTTGTAAATCCATTCTTTTAAAATCATGAAGATTATGTTCTTCAGAGCTTGAGTCGCCAGAACTCATTGGTCGAGAGATGTCAATGATATCTGGCATGACTTCTTCGTCTTGGCCCATTACATTGGTTAACGGCTGTTGAATGGTGCTGGATTCAATGGCTTGAGTAGCTAAGAAATCAGCCATTTCATCAGCCATGGATTCCTTGGTGACTAGGGACATGTTCAAATATCACGTCCACAGGAGACATCACTTTTTCTAATTCTTTAAATTTTTCTTTATTTTGTACAGGTTTATTTGTTTACGTTTTCCAGTCATTGGCCTTCCAGCGAGGCAACCATTTATTCATGCTATCTATCAAAAACTTAGAGTTGGAAATTAATTTTAAAAGTTTATATCCGGCTTCTTTTGCTCTTGAAACGGCTATGATTGCAGCTTCAATTTCAGCAGAGTTGTTTGTTTGTTTTCCGGTAGCACGTTGCGATACATTCAGAGGGTGATTTTCTCCGAACCATACACCAACTCCCGCCGCTGATTCTATTCCTCCATTGTCCTTGCAGGCCCCATCTATATATGCTTCTATCCTTGGACTGGAATCCTTGAAATGAACGTCTACTTCTTGATCAAAATTACTTGTTGATGGAAGTTTCGTGTTAATGGTTTTAACAATAATCTTTTTTGAAGATCCTAATGAAGGCAAAGTACTTCTAGTGGAACGAAATACAGGTGGATCAGATTCTTCGGATTCTGCGATAGATGATTCGTCTGTTGAGGAGGATTCTTCATTTTTTGATGTATCCTTTTTATCTAATTGTAGTTTTCTGAGTTTAAGTCTAGAAGCAATAGTATCTTCACCTGATGTACTGGCAACTGGCTGGTCTATTTTCAAATTTTTATCTATTAATGGTTGCTTTTTGGTTTCTTTAGTGTTTATATGAAATTAACCCTGCACGTGTTAAACTTCATCATACCTGCTATTCCACAAATTTTTAATTCTAAGAATTAAGTGTGAAAAGCAATCTTAAAGAACAACTATAGCTTCCTTCTGTCTCTTTTCTTTATATGAATACGAGACTAACCCTACACGGGTTAAACTTCATTGCAATGTGATAGTTGGTTTTGAAGATGTAATTTATATTTTTATGTTCCAACACTTCTTTAATTTTAGTATAAAAGGAAGGAAAATAGGGGAAGATTGGTATACATGCATAGTGCATTGCTTCTTAAGAATCTCCAGCTACGTTGTCAATAAGCATAGATTATGATTGTGTGCGTACAGTACCAGCGTCGCATGACTCAGTGCACCTTGCCGCGAAGAAGAAGAGGAGAAAGAGATAGTGGTATGAATTGAATTACGCGAATATCCTCCCCTTTTCACATCTTATATCTTTTTTTCTTTTCAGCAAAATTTTGTATTGATATTTGGCTAATATTTTAATCATTTACTCACTACATATATTACATTAATGTTCGAAATTATTTATTACAAGCCAAATTAATTATAGTCTTGTTTATTAATATTAAAAAAATTCATTATGAAATATGAATAATTATAATTATAATAAGAATAAGAATAGTCAATTATGACTACTATATATACAATTGATTATTAATAAAATATGCATATTGTATAATAAATAAGAAAGAATAGAAATTATTCTTTCTATTTTAATTGCTTTAGTTGATTGTATGTATATATGAGGCATTCCATGTCAAGTGATCCAGGTGGAGAAAAATTTTTCTCCAATCGTAGCAAAACTTGGGGCTTTTGTAGTACTAATAGATAGAAATTTTTCGTGAAAATATTTTTTTATCAAGTCCAATATTTTCCGAGGGGGAGGGGGTTAAATTTTTGGGATTTTCAGTACAATGCTTATTTCAATAATTTTTTACTCTTAAACTATTAAACATGAAAATTTGGCAAGGTACATTTTGGAAAGGTTTTTTCATGCTCTTTCGATTGAAAATAGGCATTTAAAAAAAAAAAAATTTTTGGCCAAAAAAAAACCAAAATTAAAAATAAATTTTATTTTTTTGGAAAAAGGGCAGCTTTTTTTTTTTTTTTTTTTTTTAAACGAAAGCTGAGGTTTTTTCCTAAAAGGACATTTAAATGAAAAAGTGGGACAAGAATGTTTAAACATTGAAAAAATGAATTTTCTCGTAAAAACCGGGTTTAGAGCGCTCCGGTGAGTAGAAACCTCTGTTTTTCAATGTTTAAACATTCTTGTCCCACTTTTTCATTTATATGTCCTTTTAGGAAAAAACCTCAGCTTTCGTTTAAAAAAAAAAAAAGCTGCCCTTTTTCCAAAAAAATAAAATTTATTTTTAATTTTGGTTTTTTTTGGGCCAAAAAATTTTTTTTGGCTAAATGCCTATTTTCAATCGAAAGAGCATGAAAAAACCTTTCCAAAATGTACCTTGCCAAATTTTCATGTTTAATAGTTTAAGAGTAAAAAATTATTGAAATTTGCATTACACCGTAAGACACCTGGGTCACTTGACATGGAATGCCTCATATATATATATATATATATATATATATATATATATATATACATAATGTATCTTCGAGACATCAATGCGTATCGGTTTACGTATATCAACGCACGTGGCTGCCGGGGACTGTGGTAGTTAAGTGTCTATGTATAAATAAATTTCAACATTAACACTTTCCCACCTTTATATTTAATTTAATTTTTTTTTAATTTATGAATTACTGAAATTGTTAACGTTACGATTGTTCGTAACATTTTCTTTCACAAGACGCAACGGTCCCCTTTTCTTCATTTATAATATAGGTGACACAACGTTGGAAAGAGTTTTTTCAACATGCGATCTTGGTGTGACATATGATGACCGACTGTCATTTAATGATCACATTTCGAGAGTGGTAGAATCTGCGTCAAAAGCTCTTGGTTTTCTCATCAGATCGTCAAACGGTTTTAGTAATATATCAACATTAACAACACTTTTTGAATCACTAGTTCTTTCTCGTCTAACTTTTGCATACAATATCGCTATCGCTCTTTTCCAAAAATACAATGACGATCTGGAGAGAATTCGAAGAAGATTTTTAAAATTTTTATCATTTAAAAAGGACGGTTGCTATCCACCTCAAGGTTCTGATTACGATTGTTTATGTGAACGTTTCGCCTTCCGCTCAATAGCAAAAAGACGAATTCTTACTTGCTACTCTTTTCTTGTTTAAAATTCTCAATTCACAAATTTATGCTCCCGAAATCTTATTCATGATTGATTTAAGAGTTCCCAGACTTTCATCACGTAATCTCGAACCTTTTTTTCTCCACACACCAAAAAAATCAATTGGTACTACTGCACCTATTTATTTTGCATGCAATCATATTAATAAATTATTTACATGAATGTCTCCGGACTTAGATTTGTTCTTTTCGTCGGCAAAGGTTTTTACATCTACCCTCAATTCTTTCATCGATTCTCTATAATTTTTAATTTTTAATTTGAGCTCACATTTATTCTTATAATTATAATTCAGTCATCCATATAAATTTTGTACTCTTGAGTCGTAGTTAATAATTATGCTATCATTTTGTACTATATTTTAGTTACCCATACATGGTCCACTAAGACTGCGGGATCTGTTATTGTAAATAAATAAATAAATAAAATATTGAGTTTAGAAAAACGTTGTCATAGAACGAAAGTTTTAGTTTTCCTTCGACTTTTAGGAAATGAAAAATATTTTTTTTTATTTTTTATTAAAATAATTAAAAAATTTTATATACAAATTAATTTTTTTGAACATTGGGTATAATAATTTTTTAATTTCCTTGGTTTAAAACGTACCTGTAAATGATAAGAAGGTTTTGCAAAAAGTTTCAAAATGGGCTTGACAAAATTAATTGGATAAAAAAAATAATTAAGCTGACCGTGCAGGTCACACGCCCACGGCACAATGGGATTTTTTTTACAATTTACTATTAAAAATTGTTTAGAGCCTACAAATTTTATCGGATTTTGATTATTATTAAACTTGTAGGCTCTAGGCAATTTTTAATAGTAAAGTGTAAAAAAATCCCATTGCGCCGCGGGCGTGCGACCTTCACGGTCAGCTTAATTATTTTTATAACCCATTAATTTTGTTAGGCCCACGCTGACACTTTTTGCAAAACCTTCTTATCATTTACAGGTATGTTTTAAAAAAAGAAAATTGAAAATTTATCATACCCAAAGTTTAAAAAAATTAATTTGTTTATAAATTTTTCTCATTTTTTTAATAAAAAATAAAACAAAAATTTTTTTCATTTCCTAAAAGTCGAAAGAAAACTAAAACTTTCGTTCTTTGACAACTTTTTTCTAACCTCAATATTTTCGGACTTATAAGCTACTGAATATAGGTCTACTATTAAAAGTGCAAAATTTCGAAAATTCATAACTTGAAAATTTTGACAATTAAACAAAAATAATAAAATACGTTTTTTTTTTTTTTTTGATATAGAATACAAAAAAAAATATTTTTGACCGATTTTAAGAGGTCGACTAAAATCTAACGTGGAATTGTCCAAATGTTTTATGTTGCCTAGTAATCTAATTTATTAATGTTACGATAAATTTTTTATTTGTTTAAACAAATTATTATTGTTAATTTAAAACAATTTCAAAAACAAAATAGAGAAAAGCAAATTTCTATATATTTAACAGCATGATATCGGTATTATTTAATGCTAAGTTAATGAATTAGATAAAACGTTAAATTAAATTTGCTATAATTATTAATTAACATTGTTTAAACAATTAATTGTTGTTATTTAATAACTTTTTTCTATTGCACCTAAGAAGGTGCAGTTTTTTCTAATGTTGCAATTTTAGACCTAAGATAGTTTATAAATAATAACAATTAACTGTTTAAACAATTGATAACATACCGAATTGACATTTAATAATTATTATCGGTTATTATCTTAGGTCCAAAATTGCAAAATTAGAAAAAACTGCACCTTCCTTGGTGCAATAAAAAAAATTTTTATAAATAACAACAATTAATTGTTTAAACAATGTTAATTAATAACTACAGTAAATTTAATTTAATGTTTTATTTAATTTAATAATTTAGCATTAAATAATACCGATATCAGCTGCCAAATTTTTAGAAGTTTGCTTTTCTCTTTTGTTTTTGGAATTATTATAAAATGACAATAATAATTTGTTTAAACAAATGGAAATTTAATTGTAATAATAGTAAAATGCATTATTTATCCTTAGTAAACAATAATATTGAAGTTCATTCATAATTCCAACTTTTTTTAAATTATACAAAAAGCAATACTCGTAGTGTGTTTTATATTCAGGGTACATGTGTTAACAATAATTATAAATAAATAATAAGAAATGAAAAAAAAATTTCTTATTCTCTATTGATTTGTTACCGTATTCAGTGCAGCTGTTAAAAATTATAGGTAAATTCATCAATTCAAATTCAAATTATAGAGAAATGAATATTGTACAGGGTAAAGTTTACCCTACCTTACGCTTGCCGGGTTAAGAAAGACAACATATCAGAGTAACTTTTTTGGGAGATAAACATTTATTTAAAATAAAAATAGGCGAATGAAACAACAGAAAGTGAAAAGTTAGCTATTACGCCCGGTCTCCCATATTGTTTAAATAATTTCTAAGAAGATGGTAGATTAATTTTTTAGAAAAATGAAATAAAGAATAAAAATGTGTATTTTTTTGCTAGAATAATAAAGGTTTAAGGAATTGCAAGAGAGGAAGGTTTCTTTTTTGTTTAACACAAACCTGGCAAGATTTTTCCTTTTTCTACTATATACCTCGCTCATTTTCTTTAAACCAAGCCTTTTGCAGATGATAATGCTCTCTTATTATCTCTTCTCTGGAATTAATGTCAGTGGCCTATTTACTACCACGAAATTACTTATTCTCTTCGGAGTGTCATCGGCAAATGCATTTTCTGTGAATGCTAGCAGTGAGTCACAATTCATCCTCTAACTCTCTCGGTTTTCGCGCCTATATTCTCATTTGGGCATGGATTTCGAGCACAGCTCTTTCAGGAGAAAGTTAATTGCGAAGCCTTGATTCATGAAGATTAAAAGCAAGCGTTTACCACAAATTAATGTAAAACTCATTCTCAACTTTTGAAAGAGTGTGGGGGAGAGATTTAATTTGTATTAATTACTAATAGAATAATAATTATTTATGAACATAGTAATTACAGTTATAAATAAAAAACATTTATAAAAAAAATTATTGTACTCTTTAAAAGTCAACTAAATTATTTATTTATTTTAAATAAGTTATATTTAATAAAATTCTATTTCACTAAAATGATTTTATTAGCTCTATAACAGCATTTTATTGGTGTCAAGTGTTATGTCAAAAACAAGAAACCTTTTCAAATATACCTAACATTTCTCGTTTTAAATTCGTTTCAAGAATGAATCTAATTTCGGATGGAGATAAGTCAATGAGCCGACAAAATGTTTTAAGAGAATAATTTATTTAAAGACGAGCAAGAAAGTAAAGCATTGACAAAATGATGTAATCTTAAATAGTGTTATGGGCTAGACGCAAAAAAGGGCCTCAAAAATTGTCCTTAACCTCTTCACAGTGTTTGACGTCTATAGAGGCAAAAATAATTCGTGCCCCCAGTGTGTATGACCGCTACAGCGGCCTCGAAAAAACAGATATTTTAAAGTTAATGAATCTCGCTAAAAATGCCTACTCGGGGGTTTTCGGGGTCGCTGAATCGAAATCCGTTATTGAAAATTCAAAATTCAAAATGGCGGTTCCAAAATGGCGACCAAAAAAATTTAAAAGTTTATGGATTTGACTAAAAATGTTTACTTGGGGGTTTTTGGGGTTGCTGAATTCGAATCCGTTATTGAAAATTTTAACGAATTTGGCTGAAAGTTCTCATTGGGGGGTTTTTGAGGTCTCGAATAGTGCTGCCAACGAGACGAGACTTTGCATGTAAAAACCGAGACAAGACCAAGATTTTGCATGGTATCGTCTCGTCTCGTGGGCAGCACTAGTCTCGAAATCCAAAAATTTAGTCAAAAATTCAGAATGGCGGCTTCAAAACGTCGACCAGAAAATTTAAAGTTCTCAAATTAGTTCTTAAAATTGAACTTCTCCAATAACTTCTCCAATAACCACATTCGTAAACTTTTAAATTTTTAGTTGACATCTTGATGTCGACATTTAGAATTATAAAATTTTAAACAAATGTTCTCATTCAATGACTTAAAAAACCCCCAAATGCGCATTTTTTGTCAAATCCGGAAACTTTAAAATTTTTTCGGTTGCCATTTTAAATCCTCCATTTTGAATTTCAAAATATTAACCAGATATTCGAAATCAGCGACCCTAAAAACCACCAAAATGATCACCAAGTGATCATTTTTAGTCAAATCCGGAAATTTTTAAATTAATTTTTTTAAAAGGTTTATATTATAACTATTTTAATGTGAGGTATTACACATCTCAAATACACTCTCAAAGTGCAAATAGAAAAATATTTTGATTTTTTTCAATTTGTTTTTTTATTTAAAAATAATTGTTAAAAAACATGTTTAAAAAAGAAAGGGGTGTGCGCTGTTGATAAAATTTTTGGCGTGGATGATCTGAAACAAAAAATTCAAACGGTATTAGATTCTGCATGTTAATAGCTCTAGGGCATATCATACGATTTTTTTTTAAAATTGACAAAATGGCAGACATTTTTTGAAAAAAATGTAAAAAAACGTTGTTTTTTGACACTTTTGGGCCCCGAAAAGATATTTAAAATCAAAATTTTGAAAATCCTTTGATATGCGCTAGAGCTATGGTCCCAAAGAATATGTGGTATAAATTTGGTAAGGATCGGTTCAGTAGTTTTGGAGATATCATCAACAAGCGGTCGAAAAACGTTGTTTTGAGAAAAACGCGTTTAAAGTTTTTGCTATACTTTTAACGCCCGATTGTTTTCAAGAAGAGAATTATCGTTTTTAGGGTTCCGTACACCGTAGGTGTACTAACGGAACCCTTATGAAATCACTCGTGTGTCCGTCCCAGCCACGCAAAATGGGCTGCCCCCCCCTAACTTCTACAAATCTTAACCTTGTGAGCTAAAATTCGGTAGGGATCTTCAGATTTAAGTGCAGATTACAGGAAAAATATAGCGAACACGATTGGCCTACATATTTGCGAAATAGAAGGGAAAGAAATTGAATTTTTTCGAAAAAATTGCAAAAAATGACCCTGTCCGCCCCCTCAACTTCTACAAATCTGAACCTGGTGAGCTGAAATTCAGCAGGGATCTTTAGTTTTAAGTACAGATTACAGGAAAAATATAGCGAACACAATTGGCCTACATATTTGCGAAATAGAAGGGAAAGAAATTAAATTTTTTCAAAAAAATTGCAAAAAAAGACCCTGTCCCCCCCCCTTAACTTCTACAAATTTGAACCTGGTGAGCTGAAATTCAGCAGGGATCTTTAGTTTTAAGTGCAGATTACAGGAAAAATATAGCGAACACGATTGGCCTACATATTTGCGAAATAGAAGGGAAAGAAATTAAATTTTTTTGAAGAAATTGCAAAAAATGACCCTGTCCCCTCCCTTAACTTCTACAAATCTGAACCTGGTAAGCTGAAATTCAGCAGGGATCTTTAGTTTTAAGTGCAGATTACAGAAAAAATATAGCGAACACGATTGGCCTACATATTTGCGAAATAGAAGGGAAAGAAATTAAATTTTTTCGAAAAAATTGCAAAAAATGACCCTGTCCCCCCCCTTAACTTCTACAAATCTCAACCTGGTGAGCTGAAATTCGGTAGGGATCTTCAGTTTTACGTGCAGATTACAGGAAAAATATAGCGAACACGATTGGCCTACATATTTGCGAAATAGAAGGGAAAGAAATTAAATTTTTTCGAAAAAATTGCAAAAAATGACGCTGTCCCCCCCCCTTTAACTTCTACAAATCTGAACCTAGTGAGCTGAAATTCGGCAAGGATCTTCAGTTTTACGTGCAGATTACAGGAAAAATATAGCGAACACGATTGGCCTACATATTTGCGAAATAGAAGGGAAAGAAATTAAATTTTTTCGAACAAATTGCAAAAAATGACCCTGTACCCCCCCCCTAACTTCTACAAATCTGAACCTGGTGAGCTGAAATTCGGAAGGGATCATCAGTTTTAAGTGCAGATTACAGGAAAAATATAGCGAACACTATTGGCCTACAAATTTGCGAAATAGAAGGGAAAGAAATTAAATTTTTTCGAAAAAATTGCAAAAAATGACCCTGTCCCCCCCCCTCAACTTCTACAAATCTCAACCTGGTGAGCTGAAATTCGGTAGGGATCTTCAGTTTTACGTGCAGATTACAAAAAAAATATAGCGAACACGATTGGCCTACATATTTGCGAAATAGAAGGGAAAGAAATTAAATTTTTTAGAAAAAATTGCAAAAAATGACCCTGTCCCCCCCCCCTTAACTTCTACTAATCTGAACCTGGTGAGCTGAAATTCGGCAGGGATCTTCAGTTTTAAGTGCAGATTACAGGAAAAATATAGCGAACACGATTGGCCTACATATTTCTGAAATAGAAGGGAAAGAAATTAAATTTTTTCGAAAAAATTGCAAAAAATGACCCAGTCCGCCCCCTCAACTTCTACAAATCTGAACCTGGTGAGCTGAAATTCAGCAGGGATCTTTAGTTTTAAGTACATATTACAGCAAAAATATAGCGAACACAATTGGCCTACATATTTGCGAAATAGAAGGGAAAGAAATTAAATTTTTTCAAAAAAATTGCAAAAAAAGACCCTGTCCCCCCCCCTTAACTTCTACAAATTTGAACCTGGTGAGCTGAAATTCAGCAGGGATCTTTAGTTTTAAGTGCAGATTACAGGAAAAATATAGCGAACACGATTGGCCTACATATTTGCGAAATAGAAGGGAAATAAATTAAATTTTTTTGAAGAAATTGCAAAAAATGACCCTGTCCCCCCCCCTTAACTTCTACAAATCTGAACCTGGTAAGCTGAAATTCAGCAGGGATCTTTAGTTTTAAGTGCAGATTACAGAAAAAATATAGCGAACACGATTGGCCTACATATTTGCGAAATAGAAGGGAAAGAAATTAAATTTTTTCGAAAAAATTGCAAAAAATGACCCTGTCCCCCCCCTTAACTTCTACAAATCTCAACCTGGTGAGCTGAAATTCGGTAGGGATCTTCAGTTTTACGTGCAGATTACAGGAAAAATATAGCGAACACGATTGGCCTACATATTTGCGAAATAGAAGGGAAAGAAATTAAATTTTTTCGAAAAATTGCAAAAAATGACCCTGTCCCTCCCTTAACTTCTACAAATCTGAACCTGGTAAGCTGAAATTCGGTAGGGATCATCAGTTGTAAGTGCAGATTACAGGAAAAATATAGCGAACACGATTGGCCTACATATTTGCGAAATAGAAGGGAAAGAAATTAAATTTTTTCGAAAAAATTGCAAAAAATGACGCTGTCCGCCCCCCCTTTAACTTCTACAAATCTGAACCTGGTGAGCTGAAATTCGGCAAGGATCTTCAGTTTTACGTGCAGATTACAGGAAAAATATAGCGAACACGATTGGCCTACATATTTGCGAAATAGAAGGGAAAGAAATTAAATTTTTTCGAACAAATTGCAAAAAATGACCCTGTACCCCCCCCCCCCCTAACTTCTACAAATCTGAACCTGGTGAGCTGAAATTCGGAAGGGATCATCAGTTTTAAGTGCAGATTACAGGAAAAATATAGCGAACACTATTGGCCTACAAATTTGCGAAATAGAAGGGAAAGAAATTAAATTTTTTCGAAAAAATTGCAAAAAATGACCCTGTCCCCCCCCTCAACTTCTACAAATCTCAACCTGGTGAGCTGAAATTCGGTAGGGATCTTCAGTTTTACGTGCAGATTACAAAAAAAATATAGCGAACACGATTGGCCTACATATTTGCGAAACAGAAGGGAAAGAAATTAAATTTTTTTGAAAAAATTGCAAAAAATGACCCTGTCCCCCCCCCTTAACTTCTACTAATCTGAACCTGGTGAGCTGAAATTCGGCAGGGATCTTCAGTTTTAAGTGCAGATTACAGGAAAAATATAGCGAACACGATTGGCCTACATATTTGCGAAATAGAAGGGAAAGAAATTAAATTTTTTCGAAAAAATTGCAAAAAATGACCCTGTCCCCCCCCTTAACTTCTACAAATCTGAACCTGGTAAGCTGAAATTCAGCAGGGATTTTTAGTTTTAAGTGCAGATTACAGAAAAAATATAGCGAACACGATTGGCCTACATATTTGCCAAATAGAAGGGAAAGAAATTAAATTTTTTCGAAAAAATTGCAAAAAATGACCCTGTCACCCCCCCCTAACTTCTACAAATCTGAACCTGGTGAGCTGAAATTCGGAAGGGATCATCAGTTTTAAGTGCAGATTACAGGAAAAATATAGCGAACACGATTGGCCTACATATTTGCGAAATAGAAGGGAAAGAAATTAAATTTTTTCGAAAAAATTGCAAAAAATGACCCTGTCCCCCACCTTAACTTCTACAAATCTGAACCTGGTAAGCTGAAATTCAGCAGGGATCTTTAGTTTTAAGTGCAGATTACAGAAAAAATATAGCGAACACGATTGGCCTACATATTTGCGAAATAGAAGGGAAAGAAATTAAATTTTTTTGAAGAAATTGCAAAAAATGACCCTGTCCCCCCCCTTAACTACTACAAATCTCAACCTGGTGAGCTGAAATTCGGTAGGGATCTTCAGTTTTACGTGCAGATTACAGGAAAAATATAGCGAACACGATTGGCCTACATATTTGCGAAATAGAAGGGAAAGAAATTAAATTTTTTCGAAAAAATTGCAAAAAATGACCCTGTCCCCCCCCTTAACTTCTACAAATCTGAACCTGGTAAGCTGAAATTCAGCAGGGATCTTTAGTTTTAAGTGCAGATTACAGAAAAAATATAGCGAACACGATTGGCCTACATATTTGCGAAATAGAAGGGAAAGAAATTAAATTTTTTCGAAAAAATTGCAAAAAATGACCCTGTCCCCCCCCCCTTAACTTCTACAAATCTGAACCTGGTGAGCTGAAATTCGTCAGAAATCTTTAGTTTTAAGTGCAGATTACAGGAAAAATATAGCGAACACGATTGGCCTACATATTTCCGAAATAGAAGGGAAAGAATTTAAATTTTTTCGAAAAAATTGCAAAAAATGACTCTGTCCCCCCCCTTAACTTCTACAAATCTGAACCTGGTGAGCTGAAATTCAGCAGGGATCTTTAGTTTTAAGTGCAGATTACAGGAAAAATATAGCGAACACGATTGGCCTACATATTTGCGAAATAGAAGGGAAAGAAATTAAATTTTTTCGAAAAAATTGCAAAAAATGACCCTGTCCGCCCCCTCAACTTCTACAAATCTGAACCTGGTGAGCTGAAATTCAGCAGGGATCTTTAGTTTTAAGTGCAGATTACAGAAAAAATATAGCGAACACGATTGGCCTACATATTTGCGAAATAGAAGGGAAAGAAATTAAATTTTTTTGAAGAAATTGCAAAAAATGACCCTGTCCCCCCCCCTTAACTTCTACAAATCTCAACCTGGTGAGCTGAAATTCGTTAGGGATCTTCAGTTTTACCTGCAGATTACAGGAAAAATATAGCGAACACGATTGGCCTACATATTTGCGAAATAGAAGGGAAAGAAATTAAATTTTTTCGAAAAAATTGCAAAAAATGACCCTGTCCCCCCCCTTAACTTCTACAAATCTGAACCTGGTAAGCTGAAATTCAGCAGGGATCTTTAGTTTTAAGTGCAGATTACAGAAAAAATATAGCGAACACGATTGGCCTACATATTTGCGAAATAGAAGGGAAAGAAATTAAATTTTTTTGAAGAAATTGCAAAAAATGACCCTGTCACCCCCCCCTTAACTTCTACAAATCTGAACCTGGTGAGCTGAAATTCGTCAGAAATCTTTAGTTTTAAGTGCAGATTACAGGAAAAATATAGCGAACACGATTGGCCTACATATTTGCGAAATAGAAGGGAAAGAAATTAAATTTTTTCGAAAAAATTGCAAAAAATGACCATGTCCCACCCCTTAACTTCTACAAATCTCAACCTGGTGAGCTGAAATTCGGTAGGGATCTTCAGTTTTACGTGCAGATTACAGGAAAAATATAGCGAACACGATTGGCCTACATATTTGCGAAATAGAAGGGAAAGAAATTAAATTTTTTCGAAAAAATTGCAAAAAATGACCCTGTCCGCCCCCTCAACTTCTACAAATCTGAACCTGGTGAGCTGAAATTCAGCAGGGATCTTTAGTTTTAAGTGCAGATTACAGGAAAAATATAGCGAACACGATTGGCCTACATATTTGCGAAATAGAAGGGAAAGAAATTAAATTTTTTTGAAGAAATTGCAAAAAATGACCCTGTCCCCCCCCCTTAACTTCTACAAATCTCAACCTGGTGAGCTGAAATTCGTTAGGGATCTTCAGTTTTACCTGCAGATTACAGGAAAAATATAGCGAACACGATTGGCCTACATATTTGCGAAATAGAAGGGAAAGAAATTAAATTTTTTCGAAAAAATTGCAAAAAATGACCCTGTCCCCCCCCTTAACTTCTACAAATCTGAACCTGGTGAGCTGAAATTCAGCAGGGATCTTTAGTTTTAAGTGCAGATTACAGAAAAAATATAGCGAACACGATTGGCCTACATATTTGCGAAATAGAAGGGAAAGAAATTAAATTTTTTCGAAAAAATTGCAAAAAATGACCCTGTCCCCCCCCCTTAACTTCTACAAATCTGAACCTGGTGAGCTGAAATTCGGCAGAAATCTTTAGTTTTAAGTGCAGATTACAGGAAAAATATAGCGAACACGATTGGCCTACATATTTCCGAAATAGAAGGGAAAGAAATTAAATTTTTTCGAAAAAATTGCAAAAAATGACTCTGTCCCCCCCCTTAACTTCTACAAATCTGAACCTGGTGAGCTGAAATTCAGCAGGGATCTTTAGTTTTAAGTGCAGATTACAGGAAAAATATAGCGAACACGATTGGCCTACATATTTGCGAAATAGAAGGGAAAGAAATTAAATTTTTTCGAAAAAATTGCAAAAAATGACCATGTCCCACCCCTTAACTTCTACAAATCTCAACCTGGTGAGCTGAAATTCGGTAGGGATCTTCAGTTTTACGTGCAGATTACAGGAAAAATATAGCGAACACGATTGGCCTACATATTTGCGAAATAGAAGGGAAAGAAATTAAATTTTTTCGAAAAAATTGCAAAAAATGACCCTGTCCGCCCCCTCAACTTCTACAAATCTGAACCTGGTGAGCTGAAATTCAGCAGGGATCTTTAGTTTTAAGTGCAGATTACAGGAAAAATATAGCGAACACGATTGGCCTACATATTTGCGAAATAGAAGGAAAAGAAATTAAATTTTTTCGAAAAAATTGCAAAAAATGACCCTGTCCCCCCCCCTTAACTTCTACAAATCTGAACCTGGTGAGCTGAAATTCGGCAGGGATCTTCAGTTTTGCTCGCAGATTACAGGAAAAATATAGCGAACACGATTGGCCCACATATTTGCGAAATAGAAGGGAAAGAAATTAAATTTTTTCGAAAAAATTGCAAAAAATGACCCTGTCCCCCCCCTTAACTTCTAAAAATCTGAACCTGGTGAGCTGAAATTCGGCAGGGATCTTCAGTTTTAAGTGCAGATTACAGGAAAAATTAAGCGAACACGATTGGCCTACATATTTGCGAAATAGAAGGGAAAGAAATTAAATTTTTTCGAAAAAATTGCAAAAAATGACCCTGTCCCCCCCTTAACTTCTACAAATCTGAACCTGGTGAGCTGAAATTCGGAAGGGATCATCAGTTTTAAGTGCAGATTACAGGAAAAATATAGCGAACACGATTGGCCTACATATTAGCGAAATAGAAGGGAAAGAAATTAAATTTTTTCGAAAAAATTGCAAAAAATGACCTTGTCCCCCCCCTTAACTTCTACAAATCTGAACCTGGTGAGCTGAAATTCGGCAGGGATCTTTAGTTTTAAGTGCAGATTACAGGAAAAATATAGCGAACACGATTAGCCTACATATTTGTGAAATAGAAGGGAAAGAAATTAAATTTTTTCGAAAAAATTGCAAAAAATGACCCTGTCCCCCCCCCTAACTTCTACAAATCTGAACCTGGTGAGCTGAAATTCGGAAGGGATCATCAGTTTTAAGTGCAGATTACAGGAAAAATATAGCGAACACGATTGGCCTACATATTTGCGAAATAGAAGGGAAAGAAATTAAATTTTTTTGAAGAAATTGCAAAAAATGACCCTGTCCCCCCCCTTAACTTCTACAAATCTCAACCTGGTGAGCTGAAATTCGTTAGGGATCTTCAGTTTTACCTGCAGATTACAGGAAAAATATAGCGAACACGATTGGCCTACATATTTGCGAAATAGAAGGGAAAGAAATTAAATTTTTTCGAAAAAATTGCAAAAAATGACCCTGTCCCCCCCCCTTAACTTCTACAAATCTGAACCTGGTGAGCTGAAATTCGGCAGAAATCTTTAGTTTTAAGTGCAGATTACAGGAAAAATATAGCGAACACGATTGGCCTACATATTTCCGAAATAGAAGGGAAAGAAATTAAATTTTTTCGAAAAAATTGCAAAAAATGACTCTGTCCCCCCCCTTAACTTCTACAAATCTGAACCTGGTGAGCTGAAATTCAGCAGGGATCTTTAGTTTTAAGTGCAGATTACAGGAAAAATATAGCGAACACGATTGGAAAACATATTTGCGAAATAGAAGGGAAAGAAATTAAATTTTTTCGAAAAAATTGCAAAAAATGACCCTGTCCCCCCCCTAAACTTCTACAAATCTCAACCTGGTGATCTGAAATTCGGTAGGGATCTTCAGTTTTAAGTGCAGATTACAGGAAAAATATAGCGAACACGATAGGTCTACATATTTGGGAAATAGAAGGGAAAGAAATTTAATTTTTCCGAAAAAATTGCATAAAATGACCCTGTCCCCCCCCCCCTAACTTCTACAAATCTGAACCTGGTGAGCTGAAATTCGTTAGGGATCTTCAGTTTTACCTGCAGATTACAGGAAAAATATAGCGAACACGATTGGCCTACATATTTGCGAAATAGAAAGGAAAGAAATTAAATTTTTTCGAAAAAATTGCAAAAAATGACCCTGTCCCCCCCCCCTTAACTTCTACAAATCTGAACCTGGTGAGCTGAAATTCGGAAGGGATCATCAGATTTAAGTGCAGATTACAGGAAAAATATAGCGAACACGATTGGCCTACATATTTGCGAAATAGAAGGGAAAGAAATTAAAGTTTTTTGAAGAAATTGCAAAAAATGACCCTGTCCCCCCCCTTAACTTCTACAAATCTCAACCTGGTGAGCTGAAATTCGTTAGGGATCTTCAGTTTTACCTGCAGATTACAGGAAAAATATAGCGAACACGATTGGCCTACATATTTGCGAAATAGAAGGGAAAGAAATTAAATTTTTTTGAAGAAATTGCAAAAAATGACCCTGTCCCCCCCCCCCTTAACTTCTACAAATCTCAACCTGGTGAGCTGAAATTCGTTAGGGATCTTCAGTTTTACCTGCAGATTACAGGAAAAATATAGCGAACGCGATTGGCCTACATATTTGCGAAATAGAAGGGAAAGAAATTAAATTTTTTTGAAGAAATTGCAAAAAATGACCCTGTCCCCCCCCCTTAACTTCTACAAATCTCAACCTGGTGAGCTGAAATTCGTTAGGGATCTTCAGATTTACCTGCAGATTACAGGAAAAATATAGCGAACACGATTGGCCTACATATTTGCGAAATAGAAGGGAAAGAAATTAAATTTTTTTGAAGAAATTGCAAAAAATGACCCTGTCCCCCCCCCTTAACTTCTACAAATCTCAACCTGGTGAGCTGAAATTCGTTAGGGATCTTCAGTTTTACCTGCAGATTACAGAAAAAATATTGCGAACACGATTGGCCTACATATTTGCGAAATAGAAAGGAAAGAAATTAAATTTTTTCGAAAAAATTGCAAAAAATGACACTGTCCCCCCCCCCTAACTTCTACAAATCTGATCCTGGTCAGCTGAAATTCGGAAGGGATCATCAGTTTTAAGTGCAGATTACAGGAAAAATATAGCGAACACGATTGGCCTACATATTAGCGAAATAGAAGGGAAAGAAATTAAATTTTTTCGAAAAAATTGCAAAAAATGACCTTGTCCCCCCCCTTAACTTCTACAAATCTGAACCTGGTGAGCTGAAATTCGGCAGGGATCTTTAGTTTTAAGTGCAGATTACAGGAAAAATATAGCGAACACGATTAGCCTACATATTTGTGAAATAGAAGGGAAAGAAATTAAATTTTTTCGAAAAAATTGCAAAAAATGACCCTGTCCCCCCCCTTAACTTCTAAAAATCTGAACCTGGTGAGCTGAAATTCGGCAGGGATCTTCAGTTTTAAGTGCAGATTACAGGAAAAATATAGCAAACACGATTGGCCTACATATTTGCGAAATAGAAGGGAAAGAAATTTAATTTTTCCGAAAAAATTGCAAAAAATGACCCTGTCCCCCCCCCTAACTTCTACAAATCTCAACCTGGTGAGCTGAAATTCGTTAGGGATCTTCAGTTTTACCTGCAGATTACAGAAAAAATATTGCGAACACGATTGGCCTACATATTTGCGAAATAGAAAGGAAAGAAATTAAATTTTTTCGAAAAAATTGCAAAAAATGACCCTGTCCCCCCCCCTTAACTTCTACAAATCTGAACCTGGTGAGCTGAAATTCGGCAGGGATCTTCAGTTTTAAGTGCAGATAACAGGAAAAATATAGCGAACACGATTGGCCTACATATTTCCGAAATAGAAGGGAAAGAAATTAAATTTTTTCGAAAAAATTGCAAAAAATGACACTGTCCCCCCCCCTAACTTCTACAAATCTGAACCTGGTCAGCTGAAATTCGGAAGGGATCATCAGTTTTAAGTGCAGATTACAGGAAAAATATAGCG
This sequence comes from Leptopilina drosophilae, assembly GCA_032873175.1. Classification (NCBI taxonomy): domain Eukaryota; kingdom Metazoa; phylum Arthropoda; class Insecta; order Hymenoptera; family Figitidae; genus Leptopilina; species Leptopilina drosophilae. The sequence goes on along the minus strand of CM065478.1, from coordinate 45,387,759 downwards.
AACACGATTGGCCTACATATTAGCGAAATAGAAGGGAAAGAAATTAAATTTTTTCGAAAAAATTGCAAAAAATGACCTTGTCCCCCCCCTTAACTTCTACAAATCTGAACCTGGTGAGCTGAAATTCGGCAGGGATCTTCAGTTTTAAGTGCAGATTACAGGAAAAATATAGCGAACACGATTAGCCTACATATTTGTGAAATAGAAGGGAAAGAAATTAAATTTTTTCGAAAAAATTGCAAAAAATGACCCTGTCCCCCCCCCCTTAACTTCTACAAATCTGAACCTGGTAAGCTGAAATTCGGTAGGGATCTTCAGTTTTAAGTGCAGATTACAGGAAAAATATAGCGAACACGATAGGTCTACATATTTGGGAAATAGAAGGAAAAGAAATTAAATTTTTTCGAAAAAATTGCAAAAAATGACCCTGTCCCCCCCCTTAACTTCTAAAAATCTGAACCTGGTGAGCTGAAATTCGGCAGGGATCTTCAGTTTTAAGTGCAGATTACAGGAAAAATATAGCGAACACGATTGGCCTACATATTTGCGAAATAGAAGAAAAAGAAATTAAATTTTTTCGAAAAAATTGCAAAAAATGACCCTGTCCCCCCCCTTAACTTCTAAAAATCTGAACCTGGTGAGCTGAAATTCGGCAGGGATCTTCAGTTTTAAGTGCAGATTACAGGAAAAATATAGCGAACACGATTGGCCTACATATTTGCGAAATAGAAGGGAAAGAAATTAAATTTTTTCGAAAAAATTGCAAAAAATGACCCTGTCCCCCCCTTTAACTTCTACAAATCTGAACCGGGTAAGCTGAAATTCGGTAGGGATCTTCAGTTTTGCTCGCAGATTACAGGAAAAATTAAGCGAACACGATTGGCCTACATATTTGCGAAATAGAAGGGAAAGAAATTAAATTTTTTCGAAAAAATTGCAAAAAATGACCCTGTCCCCCCCCTTAACTTCTACAAATCTGAACCTGGTGAGCTGAAATTCGGCAGGGATCTTCAGTTTTACGTGCAGATTACAGGAAAAATATAGCGAACACGATTGGCCTACATATTTGCGAAATAGAAGGGAAAGAAATTAATTTTTTTCGAAAAAATTGCAAAAAATGACCCTGTCCCCCCCCTTAACTTCTACAAATCTGAACCTGGTGAGCTGAAATTCGGTAGGGATCTTCAGTTTTACGTGCAGATTACAGGAAAAATATAGCGAACACGATTGGCCTACATATTTGCGAAATAGAAGGGAAAGAAATTAAATTTTTTCGAAAAAATTGCAAAAAATGACCCTGTCCCCCCCCTTAACTTCTACAAATCTGAACCTGGTGAGCTGAAATTCGGCAGGGATCTTCAGTTTTAAGTGCAGATTACAGGAAAAATATAGCGAACACGATTGGCCTACATATTTGCGAAATAGAAGGGAAAGAAATTAAATTTTTTCGAAAAAATTGCAAAAAAATGACCCTGTCCCCCCCCTTAAGTTCTACAAATCTGAACCTGGTGAGCTAAAATTCGGTAGGGATCTTCAGTTTTACGTGCAGATTACAGGAAAAATATAGCGAACACGATTGGCCTACATATTTGCGAAATAGAAGGGAAAGAAATTAAATTTTTTCGAAAAAATTGCAAAAAATGACCCTGTCCCCCCCTTAACTTCTACAAATCTGAACCTGGTGAGCTGAAATTCGGCAGGGATCTTCAGTTTTAAGTGCAGATTACAGGAAAAATATAGCGAACACGATTGGCCTACATATTTGCGAAATAGAAGGGAAAGAAATTAAATTTTTTCGAAAAAATTGCAAAAAATGACCCTGTCCCCCCCCCTTAACTTCTACAAATCTGAACCTGGTGAGCTGAAATTCGGCAGGGATCTTCAGTTTTAAGTGCAGATTACAGGAAAAATATAGCGAACACGATTGGCCTACATATTTGCGAAATAGAAGGGAAAGAAATTAAATTTTTTCGAAAAAATTGCAAAAAATGACCCTGTCCCCCCCCCTTAACTTCTACAAATCTGAACCTGGTGAGCTGAAATTCGGCAGGGATCTTCAGTTTTAAGTGCAGATTACAGGAAAAATATAGCGAACACGATTGGCCTACATATTTGCGAAATAGAAGGGAAAGAAATTAAATTTTTTCGAAAAAATTGCAAAAAATGACCCTGTCCCCCCCCTTAACTTCTAAAAATCTGAACCTGGTGAGCTGAAATTCGGCAGGGATCTTCAGTTTTAAGTGCAGATTACAGGAAAAATATAGCGAACACGATTGGCCTACATATTTGCGAAATAGAAGGGAAAGAAATTAAATTTTTTCGAAAAAATTGCAAAAAATGACCCTGTCCCCCCCCTTAACTTCTACAAATCTGAACCTGGTGAGCTGAAATTCGGCAGGGATCTTCAGTTTTAAGTGCAGATTACAGGAAAAATATAGCGAACACGATTGGCCTACATATTTGCGAAATAGAAGGGAAAGAAATTAAATTTTTTCGAAAAAATTGCAAAAAATGACCCTGTCCCCCCCCTTAACTTCTAAAAATCTGAACCTGGTGAGCTGAAATTCGGCAGGGATCTTCAGTTTTAAGTGCAGATTACAGGAAAAATATAGCGAACACGATTGGCCTACATATTTGCGAAATAGAAGGGAAAGAAATTAAATTTTTTCGAAAAAATTGCAAAAAATGACCCTGTCCCCCCCCCTAACTTCTACAAATCTGAACCTGGTGAGCTGAAATTCGGAAGGGATCATCAGTTTTAAGTGCAGATTACAGGAAAAATATAGCGAACACGATTGGCCTACATATTTGCGAAATAGAAGGGAAAGAAATTAAATTTTTTCGAAAAAATTGCAAAAAATGACCCTGTCCCCCCCCCTTAACTTCTACAAATCTGAACCTGGTGAGCTGAAATTCGGCAGGGATCTTCAGTTTTAAGTGCAGATTACAGGAAAAATATAGCGAACACGATTGGCCTACATATTTGCGAAATAGAAGGGAAAGAAATTAAATTTTTTCGAAAAAATTGCAAAAAATGACCCTGTCCCCCCCTTAACTTCTACAAATCTGAACCTGGTGAGCTGAAATTCGGCAGGGATCTTTAGTTTTAAGTGCAGATTACAGGAAAAATATAGCGAACACGATTGGCCTACATATTTGCGAAATAGAAGGGAAAGAAATTAAATTTTTTCGAAAAAATTGCAAAAAATGACCCTGTCCCCCCCCCTTTAACTTCTACAAATCTGAACCTGATGTGCTGAAATTCGGCAGGGATCTTCAGTTTTAAGTGCAGATTACAGGAAAAATATAGCGAACACGATTGGCCTACATATTTGCGAAATAGAAGGGAAAGAAATTAAATTTTTTCGAAAAAATTGCAAAAAATGACCCTGTCCCCCCCCTTAACTTCTACAAATCTGAACCTGGTGAGCTGAAATTCGGCAGGGATCTTCAGTTTTAAGTGCAGATTACAGGAAAAATATAGCGAACACGATTGGCCTACATATTTGCGAAATAGAAGGGAAAGAAATTAAATTTTTTCGAAAAAATTGCAAAAAATGACCCTGTCCCCCCCCCCTTAACTTCTACAAATCTCAACCTGGTGAGCTGAAATTCAGCAGGGATCTTCAGTTTTACGTGCAGATTACAGGAAAAATATAGCGAACACGATTGACCTACATATTTGCGAAATAGAAGGGAATGAAAATTAATTTTTTTCGAAAAAATTGCAAAAAATGACTCTCTCCCCCCACTTAACTTCCACAAATCTGAACCTGGTGAGCTGAAATTCGGCAGGGATCTTCAGTTTTAAGTGCAGATTACAGGAAAAATATAGCGAACACGATTGGCCTACATATTTGCGAAATAGAAAGGAAAGAAATTAAATTTTTTCGAAAAAATTGCAAAAAATGACCCTGTCCCCCCCCTTAACTTCTACAAATCTCAACCTGGTGAGCTGAAATTCGGCAGGGATCTTCAGTTTTAAGTGCAGATTACAGGAAAAATATAGCGAACACGATTGGCCTACATATTTGCGAAATAGAAGGGAAAGAAATTAAATTTTTTCGAAAAAATTGCAAAAAATGACCCTGTCCCCCCCCTTAACTTCTACAAATCTCAACCTGGTGAGCTGAAATTCGTTAGGGATCTTCAGTTTTACCTGCAGATTACAGGAAAAATATAGCGAACACGATTGGCCTACATATTTGCGAAATAGAAGGGAAAGAAATTAAATTTTTTCGAAAAAATTGCAAAAAATGACCCTGTCCCCCCCTTAACTTCTACAAATCTGAACCTGGTGAGCTGAAATTCGGCAGGGATCTTCAGTTTTAAGTGCAGATTACAGGAAAAATATAGCGAACACGATTGGCCTACATATTTGCGAAATAGAAGGGAAAGAAATTAAATTTTTTCGAAAAAATTGCAAAAAATGACCCTGTCCCCCCCCCCTTAACTTCTACAAATCTGAACCTGGTGAGCTGAAATTCGGTAGGGATCTTCAGTTTTAAGTGCAGATTACAGGAAAAATATAGCGAACACGATTGGCCTACATATTTGCGAAATAGAAGGGAAAGAAATTAAATTTTTTCGAAAAAATTGCAAAAAATGACCCTGTCCCCCCCCCCTTAACTTCTACAAATCTGAACCTGGTGAGCTGAAATTCGGCAGGGATCTTCAGTTTTAAGTGCAGATTACAGGAAAAATATAGCGAACACGATTGGCCTACATATTTGCGAAATAGAAGGGAAAGAAATTAAATTTTTTCGAAAAAATTGCAAAAAATGACCTTGTCCCCCCCCTTAACTTCTACAAATCTGAACCTGGTGAGCTGAAATTCGGCAGGGATCTTTAGTTTTAAGTGCAGATTACAGGAAAAATATAGCGAACACGATTGGCCTACATATTTGCGAAATAGAAGGGAAAGAAATTAAATTTTTTCGAAAAAATTGCAAAAAATGACCCTGTCCCCCCCCCCTTAACTTCTACAAATCTGAACCTGGTGAGCTGAAATTCGGCAGGGATCTTCAGTTTTAAGTGCAGATTACAGGAAAAATATAGCGAACACGATTGGCCTACATATTTGCGAAATAGAAGGGAAAGAAATTAAAATTTTTAGAAAAAATTGCAAAAAATGACCCAGTCCCCCCCCCCCTAACTTCTACGAATCTGAACCTTGTGAGCTGAAATTCGTTAGGGATCTTCAGTTTTACCTGCAGATTACAGGAAAAAATATTAGCGAACACACGATTGGCCTATATATTTGCGAAATAGAAGGGAAAGAAATTAAATTTTTTCGAAAAAATTGCAAAAAATGACCCTGTCCCCCCCCCTTAACTTCTACAAATCTGAACCTGGTGAGCTGAAATTCGGCAGGGATCTTCAGTTTTAAGTGCAGATTACAGGAAAAATATAGCGAACACGATTGGCCTACATATTTCCGAAATAGAAGGGAAAGAAATTAAATTTTTTCGAAAAAATTGCAAAAAATGACCCTGTCCCCCCCCCTCAACTTCTACAAATCTGAACCTGGTGAGCTGAAATTCGGTGGGGATCTTCAGTTTTAAGTGCAGATTACAGTAAAAATATAGCGAACACGATTGGCCCACATATTTGCGAAATATAAGGGAAAGAAATTAAATTTTTTCGAAAAAATTGCAAAAAATGACCCTGTCCCTCCCTTTAACTTCTACAAATCTTAACCGGGTGAGCTGAAATTCGGCAGGGATCTTCAGTTTTAAGTGCAGATTACAGGAAAAATATAGCGAACACGATTGGCCTACATATTTGCGAAATAGAAGGGAAAGAAATTAAATTTTTTCGAAAAAATTGCAAAAAATGACCCTGTCCCCCCCCCCCTTAACTTCAACAAATCTCAACCTGGTTAGCTGAAATTCGGTAGGGATCTTCAGTTTTACGTGCAGATTACAGGAAAAATATAGCGAACACGATAGGTCTACATATTTGGGAAATAGAAGGAAAAGAAATTAAATTTTTTCGAAAAAATTGCAAAAAATGACCCTGCCCCCACCCCCCTAACTTCTACAAATCTGAACCTGGTGAGCTGAAATTCGGTAGGGTTCTTCAGTTTTAAGTGCAGATTACAGGAAAAATATAGCGAACACGATTGGCCTACATATTTGCGAAATAGAAGGGAAAGAAATTAAATTTTTTCTAAAAAATTTAAAAAAATGACCCAGCCCCCCCCCCCCTTAACTTCTACAAATCTCTACCTGGTGAGCTGAAATTCGGCAGGGATCTTCAGTTTTAAGTGCAGATTACAGGAAAAATATAGCGAACACGATTGGCCTACATATTTGCGAAATAGAAGGAAAAGTAAATTAAATTTTTTCGAAAAAATTGCAAAAAATGACCCGGCCCCCCCCCCTTAACTTCTACAAATCTCAACCTGGTTAGCTGAAATTCGGTAGGGATCTTCAGTTTTTCTCGCAGATTACAGGAAAAATTTAGCGAACACGATTGGCCTACATATTTGCGAAATAGAAGGGAAAGAAAATTAAATTTTTTTTCGAAAAAAATTGCAAAAAATGACACTGTCCCCCCCCTTAACTTCTACAAATCTCAACCTTGCGAGCTGAAATTCGGTAGGGATCTTCAGTTTTAAGTGCAGATTACAGGAAAAATATAGCGAACACGATTGGCCTACATATTTGCGAAATAGAAGGGAAAGAAATTAAATTTTTTCGAAAAAATTGCAAAAAATGACCCTGTCCCCTCCCTTTAACTTCTACAAATCTGAACCTGGTGAGCTGAAATTCGGCAGGGATCTTCAGTTTTAAGTGCAGATTACAGGAAAAATATAGCGAACACGATTGGCCTACATATTTGCTAAATAGAAGGGAAAGAAATTAAATTTTTTCGAAAAAATTGCAAAAAAATGACCCTGTCCCCCCCTTTAACTTCTACAAATCTGAACCGGGTAAGCTGAAATTCGGTAGGGATCTTCAGTTTTACGTGCAGATTACAGGAAAAATATAGCGAACACGATTGGCCTACATATTTGCGAAAATAGAAGGAAAAGAAATTAAATTTTTTCGAAAAAATTGCAAAACATGACCCTGTCCCTCCCTTAACTTCTACAAATCTCAACCTGGTGAGCTGAAATTCGGCAGGGATCTTCAGTTTTAAGTGCAGATTACAGGAAAAATATAGCGAACACGATTGGCCTACATATTTGCGAAATAGAAGGGAAAGAAATTTAATTTTTTCGAAAAAATTGCAAAAAATGACCCTGTCCCCCCCTTTAACTTCTACAAATCTGAACCGGGTAAGCTGAAATTCGGTAGGGATCTTCAGTTTTACGTGCAGATTACAGGAAAAATATAGCGAACACGATTGGCCTACATATTTGCGAAATAGAAGGAAAAGAAATTAAATTTTTTCGAAAAAATTGCAAAAAATGACCCTGTCCCCCCCCTTAACTTCTAAAAATCTGAACCTGGTGAGCTGAAATTCGGCAGGGATCTTCAGTTTTAAGTGCAGATTACAGGAAAAATATAGCGAACACGATTGGCCTACATATTTGCGAAATAGAACAAAAAGAAATTAAATTTTTTCGAAAAAATTGAAAAAATTGTCCCAAAAAAATGACCCCCCCCCCTGCCCCCCCTTAACTTCTACAAATCTGAACCTGGTGAGCTGAAATTCGGCAGGGATCTTCAGTTTTAAGTGCAGATTACAGGAAAAATTAAGCGAACACGATTGGCCTACATATTTGCGAAATAGAAGGGAAAGAAATTAAATTTTTTCGAAAAAATTGCAAAAAATGACCCTGTCCCCCCCCTTAACTTCTAAAAATCTGAACCTGGTGAGCTGAAATTCGGCAGGGATCTTCAGTTTTAAGTGCAGATTACAGAAAAAATATAGCGAACACGATTGGCCTACATATTTGCGAAATAGAAGGGAAAGAAATTTAATTTTTTCGAAAAAATTGCAAAAAATGACCCTGTCCCCCCCCTTAACTTCTACAAATCTGAACCTGGTGAGCTGAAATTCGGCAGGGATCTTCAGTTTTAAGTGCAGATTACAGAAAAAATATAGCGAACACGATTGGCCTACATATTTGCGAAATAGAAGGGAAAGAAATTAAATTTTTTCGAAAAAATTGCAAAAAATGACCCTGTCCCCCCCCTTAACTTCTAAAAATCTGAACCTGGTGTGCTGAAATTCGGCAGGGATCTTCAGTTTTAAGTGCAGATTACAGGAAAAATATAGCGAACACGATTGGCCTACATATTTGCGAAATAGAAGGGAAAGAAATTAAATTTTTTCGAAAAAATTGCAAAAAATGACCCTGTCCCCTCCCTTTAACTTCTACAAATCTGAACCTGGTGAGCTGAAATTCGGCAGGGATCTTCAGTTTTACGTGCAGATTACAGGAAAAATATAGCGAACACGATTGGCCTACATATTTGCGAAATAGAAGGGAAAGAAATTAAATTTTTTCGAAAAAATTGCAAAAAATGACCCTGTCCCCCCCTTTAACTTCTACAAATCTGAACCGGGTAAGCTGAAATTCGGTAGGGATCTTCAGTTTTACGTGCAGATTACAGGAAAAATATAGCGAACACGATTGGCCTACATATTTGCGAAATAGAAGGGAAAGAAATTAAATTTTTTCGAAAAAATTGCAAAAAATGACCCTGTCCCCCCCCTTAACTTCTAAAAATCTGAACCTGGTGAGCTGAAATTCGGCAGGGATCTTCAGTTTTAAGTGCAGATTACAGGAAAAATATAGCGAACACGATTGGCCTACATATTTGCGAAATAGAAGGGAAAGAAATTAAATTTTTTCGAAAAAATTGCAAAAAATGACCCTGTCCCCCCCCCTTAACTTCTAAAAATCTGAACCTGGTGAGCTGAAATTCGGCAGGGATCTTCAGTTTTAAGTGCAGATTACAGGAAAAATATAGCGAACACGATTGGCCTACATATTTGCGAAATAGAAGGGAAAGAAATTAAATTTTTTCGAAAAAATTGCAAAAAATGACCCTGTCCCCCCCCTTAACTTCTACAAATCTGAACCTGGTGAGCTGAAATTCGGCAGGGATCTTCAGTTTTAAGTGCAGATTACAGGAAAAATATAGCGAACACGATTGGCCTACATATTTGCGAAATAGAAGGGAAAGAAATTAAATTTTTTCGAAAAAATTGCAAAAAATGACCCTGTCCCCCCCCCCGCTTAACTTCTACAAATCTGAACCTGGTGAGCTGAAATTCGGCAGGGATCTTCAGTTTTAAGTGCAGATTACAGGAAAAATATAGCGAACACGATTGGCCTACATATTTGCGAAATAGAAGGGAAAGAAATTAAATTTTTTTTCGAAAAAATTGTAAAAATATTACCCTGTCCCCCCCCCCGCTTAACTTCTACAAATCTGAACCTGGTGAGCTGAAATTCGGCAGGGATCTTCAGTTTTAAGTGCAGATTACAGGAAAAATATAGCGAACACGATTGGCCTACATATTTGCGAAATAGAAGGGAAAGAAATTAAATTTTTTCGAAAAAATTGCAAAAAATGACCCTGTCCCCCCCCTTAACTTCTAAAAATCTGAACCTGGTGAGCTGAAATTCGGCAGGGATCTTCAGTTTTAAGTGCAGATTACAGGAAAAATTAAGCGAACACGATTGGCCTACATATTTGCGAAATAGAAGGGAAAGAAATTAAATTTTTTCGAAAAAATTGCAAAAAATGACCCTGTCCCCCCCCTTAACTTCTACAAATCTCAACCTGGTGAGCTGAAATTCAGCAGGGATCTTTAGTTTTAAGTGCAGATTACAGAAAAAATATAGCGGACACGATTGGCCTACATATTTGCTAAATAGAAGGGAAAGAAATTTAATTTTTTCGAAAAAATTGCAAAAAATGACCCTGTCCCCCCCCTTAACTTCTAAAAATCTGAACCTGGTGAGCTGAAATTCGGCAGGGATCTTCAGTTTTAAGTGCAGATTACAGGAAAAATATAGCGAACACGATTGGCCTACATATTTGCGAAATAGAAGGGAAAGAAATTAAATTTTTTCAAAAAAATTGCAAAAAATGACCCTGTCCGCCCCCTCAACTTCTACAAATCTGAACCTGGTGAGCTGAAATTCAGCAGGGATCTTTAGTTTTAAGTGCAGATTACAGGAAAAATATAGCGAACACGATTGGCCTACATATTTGCGAAATAGAAGGAAAAGAAATTAAATTTTTTCGAAAAAATTGCAAAAAATGACCCTGTCCCCCCCCCTTAACTTCTACAAATCTGAACCTGGTGAGCTGAAATTCGGCAGGGATCTTCAGTTTTAAGTGCAGATTACAGGAAAAATATAGCGAACACGATTGGCCTACATATTTGCGAAATAGAAGGGAAAGAAATTAAATTTTTTCGAAAAAATTGCAAAAAATGACCCTGTCCCCCCCCTTAACTTCTAAAAATCTGAACCTGGTGAGCTGAAATTCGGCAGGGATCTTCAGTTTTAAGTGCAGATTACAGGAAAAATATAGCGAACACGATTGGCCTACATATTTGCGAAATAGAAGGGAAAGAAATTAAATTTTTTCGAAAAAATTGCAAAAAATGACCCTGTCCCCCCCTTAACTTCTACAAATCTCAACCTGGTGAGCTGAAGTTCGGTAGGGATCTTCAGCTTTACGTGCAGCTTACAGGAAAAATATAGCGAACACGATTGGCCAACATATTTGCGAAATAGAAGGGAAAGAAATTAAATTTTTTCGAAAAAATTGCAAAAAATGACCCTGTCCCCCCCCTTAACTTCTACAAATCTCAACCTGGTGAGCTCAAATTCGGTAGGGATCTTCAGTTTTACGTGCAGATTACAGGAAAAATATAGCGAACACGATTGGCTTACATATTTGCGAAATAGAAGGGAAAGAAATTAAATTTTTTCGAAAAAATTGCAAAAAATGACCCTGCCCCCCTTAACATCTACAAATCTCAACCTGGTGAGCTGAAATTCGGCAGGGATCTTCAGTTTTACGTGCAGATTACAGGAAAAATATAGCGAACACGATTGGCTTACATATTTGCGAAATAGAAGGGAAAGAAATTAAATTTTTTCGAAAAAATTGCAAAAAATGACCCTGCCCTCCCTTTAACTTCTACAAATCTGAACTGGGTAAGCTGAAATTCGGTAGGGATCTTCAGTTTTACGTGCAGATTACAGGAAAAATATAGCGAACACGATTGGCCTACATATTTGCTAAATAGAAGGGAAAGAAATTTAATTTTTTCGAAAAAATTGCAAAAAATGACCCTGTCCCCCCCTTAACTTCTACAAATCTCAACCTGGTGAGCTGAAATTCGGTAGGGATCTTCAGTTTTAAGTGCAGATTACAGGAAAAATATAGCGAACACGATTGGCCTACATATTTGCGAAATAGAAGGGAAAGAAATTAAATTTTTTCGAAAAAATTGCAAAAAATGACCCTGACCCCCCCTTAACTTCTACAAATCTCAACCTGGTGAGCTGAAATTCGGCAGGGTTCTTCAGTTTTACGTGCAGATTACAGGAAAAATATAGCGAACACGATTGGCCTACATATTTGCGAAATAGAAGGGAAAGAAATTAAATTTTTTCGAAAAAATTGCAAAAAATGACCTTGTCCCCCCCCTTTAACTTTTACAAATCTGAACCTGGTGAGCTGAAATTCGGCAAGGATCTTCAGTTTTAAGTGCAGATTACAGGAAAAATATAGCGAACACGATTGGCCTACATATTTGCGAAATAGAAGAAAAAGAAATTAAATTTTTTCGAAAAAATTGCAAAAAATGACCCTGTCCCCCCCCTTAACTTCTACAAATCTGAACCTGGTGAGCTGAAATTCGGCAAGGATCTTCAGTTTTAAGTGCAGATTACAGGAAAAATATAGCGAACACGATTGGCCTACATATTTGCGAAAAAGAACAAAAAGAAATTAAATTTTTTCGAAAAAATTGCAAAAAATGACCCTGTCCCTCCCTTTAACTTCTACAAATCTTAACCGGGTGAGCTGAAATTCGGTAGGGATCTTCAGTTTTATCTGCAGATTACAGGAAAAATATAGCGAACACGATTGGCCTACATATTTGCGAAATAGAAGGGAATGAAACTAAATTTTTTCGAAAAAATTGCAAAAAATGATCATGTCCCCCCTTTAACTTCTACAAATCTCAACCTGGTGAGCTGAAATTCGGTAGGGATCTTCAGTTTTACGTGCAGATTACAGGAAAAATATAGCGAACACGATTGGCCTACATATTTGCGAAATAGAAGGGAAAGAAATTAAATTTTTTCGAAAAAATTGCAAAAAATGACCCTGTCCCACCCCTTAACTTCTACAAATCTCAACCTGGTGAGCTGAAATTCGGTAGGGATCTTCAGTTTTACGTGCAGATTACAGGAAAAATATAGCGAACACGATTGGCCTACATATTTGCGAAATAGAAGGGAAAGAAATTAAATTTTTTCAAAAAAATTGCAAAAAATGACACTGTCCCCCCCTTTAACTTCTACAAATCTGAACCTGGTGAGCTGAAATTCGGCAGAGAACTTCAGTTTTACGTGCAGATTACAGGAAAAATATAGCGAACACGATTGGCCTACATATTTGCGAAATAGAAGGGAAAGAAATTAAATTTTTTCGAAAAAATTGCAAAAAATGACCCTGTCCCCCCCCTTAACTTCTAAAAATCTGAACCTGGTGAGCTGAAATTCGGCAGGGATCTTCAGTTTTAAGTGCAGATTACAGGAAAAATATAGCGAACACGATTGGCCTACATATTTGCGAAATAGAAGGGAAAGAAATTAAATTTTTTCGAAAAAATTGCAAAAAATGACCCTGTCCCCCCCCTTAACTTCTACAAATCTGAACCTGGTGAGCTGAAATTCGGCAGGGATCTTCAGTTTTACGTGCAGATTACAGGAAAAATATAGCGAACACGATTGGCCTACATATTTGCGAAATAGAAGGGAAAGAAATTAAATTTTTTCGAAAAAATTGCAAAAAATGACCATGTCCCCCCCCTTAACTTCTACAAATCTGAACCTGGTGAGCTGAAATTCGGCAGGGATCTTCAGTTTTACGTGCAGATTACAGGAAAAATATAGCGAACACGATTGGCCTACATATTCGCGAAATAGAAGGGAAAGAAATTAAATTTTTTCGAAAAAATTGCAAAATATGACCATGCCCCCCCCCTTAACTTCTACAAATCTCAACCTGGTTAGATGAAATTCGGCGGGGATCTTCAGTTTTACGTGCAGATTACAGGAAAAAAATAGCGAACACGATTGGCCTACATATTTGCGAAATAGAAGGGAAAGAAATTAAATTTTTTCGAAAAAATTGCAAAAAATGACCCTGTCCCCCCCTTAACTTCTACAAATCTGAACCTGGTGAGCTGAAATTCGGCAGGGATCTTCAGTTTTACGTGCAGATTACAGGAAAAATATAGCGAACACGATTGGCCTACATATTTGCGAAATAGAAGGGAAAGAAATTAAATTTTTTCGAAAAAATTGCAAAAAATGACCCTGTCCCCCCCCTTAACTTCTACAAATCTGAACCTGGTGAGCTGAAATTCGGCAGGGATCTTCAGTTTTAAGTGCAGATTACAGGAAAAATATAGCGAACACGATTGGCCTACATATTTGCGAAATAGAAGGGAAAGAAATTAAATTTTTTCGAAAAAATTGCAAAAAATGACCCTGTCCCCCCCCTTAACTTCTACAAATCTGAACCTGGTGAGCTGAAATTCGGCAGGGATCTTCAGTTTTACGTGCAGATTACAGGAAAAATATAGCGAACACGATTGGCCTACATATTTGCGAAATAGAAGGGAAAGAAATTAAATTTTTTCGAAAAAATTGCAAAAAATGACCCTGTCCCCCCCCCCTTAACTTCTACAAATCTGAACCTGGTGAGCTGAAATTCGGTAGGGATCTTCAGTTTTACGTGCAGATTACAGGAAAAATATAGCGAACACGATTGGCCTACATATTTGCGAAATAGAAGGGAAAGAAATTAAATTTTTTCGAAAAAATTGCAAAAAATGACCCTGTCCCCCCCCTTAACTTCTACAAATCTCAACCTGGTGAGCTGAAATTCGGCAGGGATCTTCAGTTTTACGTGCAGATTACAGGAAAAATATAGCGAACACGATTGGCCTACATATTTGCGAAATAGAAGGGAAAGAAATTAAATTTTTTCGAAAAAATTGCAAAAAATGACCCTGTCCCCCCCTTAACTTCTACAAATCTCAACCTGGTGAGCTGAAATTCGGTAGGGATCTTCAGTTTTACGTGCAGATTACAGGAAAAATATAGCGAACACGATTGGCCTACATATTTGCGAAATAGAAGGGAAAGAAATTAAATTTTTTTCAAAAAATTGCAAAAAATGACCCTGTCCCCCCCCTTAACTTCTACAAATCTCAACCTGGTGAGCTGAAATTCGGCAGGGATCTTCAGTTTTAAGTGCAGATTACAGGAAAAATATAGCGAACACGATTGGCCTACATATTTGCGAAATAGAAGGGAAAGAAATAAAATTTTTTCGAAAAAATTGCAAAAAGTGACCCGGTCCCCCCCCCCCTTAACTTCTACAAATCTCAACCTGGTGAGCTGACATTCAGCAGGGATCTACAGTTTTAAGTGCAGATTACAGGAAAAATATACCGATCACGATTAGCATACATATTTTCGAAATAGAAGGGAAAGAAATTAAATTTTTTTGAAAAAAAAATTGCAAAAAATGACCCTGTCCCCCCCCTTAACTTCTACAAATCTCAACCTGGTGAGCTGAAATTCAGCAGGGATCTTTAGTTTTAAGTGCAGATTACAGAAAAAATATAGCGGACACGATTGGCCTACATATTTGCTAAATAGAAGGGAAAGAAATTAAATTTTTTCGAAAAAATTGCAAAAAATGACCCTGTCCCCCCCCCTTTAACTTCTACAAATCTGAACCTGGTGAGCTGAAATTCGGCAGGGAACTTCAGTTTTACGTGCAGATTACAGGAAAAATATAGCGAACACGATTGGCCTACATATTTGCGAAATAGAAGGGAAAGAAATTAATTTTTTTTCGAAAAAATTGCAAAAAATGACCCTGTTCCCTCCCTTAACTTCTACAAATCTGAACCTGGTGAGCTGAAATTCAGCAGGGATATTCAGTTTTAAGTGCAGATTACAGGAAAAATATAGCGAAACACGATTGGCCTACATATTTGCGAAATAGAAGGGAAAAAAATTAAATTTTTTCGAAAAAATTGCAAAAAATGACCCTGTCCCCCCCCCTTAACTTCTACAAATCTGAACCTGGTGAGCTGAAATTCGGCAGGGATCTTCAGTTTTACGTGCAGATTACAGGAAAAATATAGCGAACACGATTGGCCTACATATTTGCGAAATAGAAGGGAAAGAAATTAAATTTTTTCGAAAAAATTGCAAAAAATGACCCTGTCCCCCCCTTAACTTCTACAAATCTCAACCTGGTGAGCTTAAATTCGGCAGGGATCTTCAGTTTTAAGTGCAGATTACAGGAAAAATATAGCGAACACGATTGGCCTACATATTTGCGAAATAGAAGGGAAAGAAATTAAATTTTTTCGAAAAAATTGCAAAAAATGACCATGTCCCACCCCTTAACTTCTACAAATCTCAACCTGGTGAGCTGAAATTCGGTAGGGATCTTCAGTTTTACGTGCAGATTACAGGAAAAATATAGCGAACACGATTGGCCTACATATTTGCGAAATAGAAGGGAAAGAAATTAAATTTTTTCGAAAAAATTGCAAAAAATGACCCTGTCCCCCCCCTTAACTTCTACAAATCTCAACCTGGTGAGCTGAAATTCGGCAGGGATCTTCAGTTTTAAGTGCAGATTACAGGAGAAATATAGCGAACACACGATTGGCCTACATATTTGCGAAATAGAAGGGAAAGAAATTAAATTTTTTCGAAAAAATTGCAAAAAATGACCCTGTCCCCCCCCCTTAACTTCTACAAATCTGAACCTGGTGAGCTGAAATTCGGCAGGGAGGAAGATCTTCAGTTTTAACGTGCAGATTACAGGAAAAATATAGCGAACAACGATTAGCCTACCTATTTGCGAACTAGAAGGGAAAGACATTAATTTTTTTCGAAAAAATTGCAAAAAATGACCCTGTCCCCCCCTTAACTTCTACAAATCTCAACCTGGTGAGCTGAAATTCGGTAGGGATCTTCAGTTTTAAGTGCAGATTACAGGAAAAATTAAGCGAACACGATTGGCCTACATATTTGCGAAATAGAAGGGAAAGAAATTAAATTTTTTCGAAAAAATTGCAAAAAATGACCCTGTCCCCCCCCTTAACTTCTACAAATCTCAACCTGGTGAGCTGAAATTCGGTAGGGATCTTCAGTTTTTACGTCGCAGATTACAGGAAAAATATAGCGAACACGATTGGCCTACCTATTTGCGAAATAGAAGGGAAAGATATTAAATTTTTTCGAATAAATTGCAAAAAATGACCCTGCCACCCCCTTTAACTTCTACAAATCTCAACCTGGTGAGCTGAAATTCGGTAGGGATCTTCAAATTTACGTGCAGATTACAGGAAAAACATATAGCGAACACGATTGGCCTACATATTTGCGAAATAGAAGAAAAAGAAATTAAATTTTTTTCGAAAAAATTGCATAAAATGACTCTGTCCTCCCCCCTTAACTTCTGCAAATCTGAACCTGGTGAGCTGAAATTCAGCAAGGATCTTCAGTTTTACGTGCAGATTACAGGAAAAATATAGCGAATAAGATTGGCCTACATATTTGCGAAATAGAACAAAAGAAATTAAATTAATTTTTTCGAAAAAATTGCAAAAAATGACCCTGTCCCCCCCCTTTAACTTCTACAAATCTTAAACCCTGGTGAGCTGAAATTCGGTAGGGATCTTCAGTTTTAAGTGCAGATTACAGGAAAAATATAGCGAATACGATTGGCCTACATATTTGCGAAATAGAAGGGAAAGAAATTAAATTTTTTCGAAAAAATTGCAAAAAATGACCCTGTCCCCCCCCTTAACTTCTACAAATCTCAACCTGGTGAGCTGAAATTCGGTAGGGATCTTCAGTTTTACGTGCAGATTACAGGAAAAATATAGCGAACATGATTGGCCTACATATTTGCGAAATAGAAGGGAAAGAAATTAAATTTTTTCGAAAAAATTGCAAAAAATGACCCTGTCCCCCCCCTTAACTTCTACAAATCTCAACCTGGTGAGCTGAAATTCGGTAGGGATCTTCAGTTTTACGTGCAGATTACAGGAAAAATATAGCGAACACGATTGGCCTACATATTTGCGAAATAGAAGGGAAAGAAATTAATTTTTTTCGAAAAAAAATTGCAAAAAATGACCCTGTCCCCCCCCCTTAAACTTCTACAAATCTCAACCTGGTGAGCTGAAATTCGGTAGGGATCTTCAGTTTTACGTGCAGATTACAGGAAAAATATAGCGAACACGATTGATTGGCCCTACATCTATTTTGCGAAATAGAAGGGAAAGAAATTAAATTTTTTTCGAAAAAATTGCAAAAAATGACCCTGTCCCCCCCCTTAACTTCTACAAATCTCAACCTGGTTATCTGAAATTCGGTAGTGATATTCAGTTTTATGTGCAGTTTACAGGAATAATATAGAGAAAACGATTGGCCTACATATTTGCGAAATAGAAGGGAAAGAAATTAAATTTTTTCGAAAAAATTGCAAAAAATGACCCTTTCCCCCCTTAACTTCTACAAATCTTAACCTGGTGAGCTGAAATTCGGTAGGGAGCTTCAGTTTTACGTGCACATTACAGAGAAAAATATAGCGAACACGATTGGCCTACATATTTGCGAAATAGAAGGGAAAGAAATTAAATTTTTTCGAAAAAATTGCAAAAAATGACCCTGTCCCCCCCCCTTAACTTCTACAAATCTCAACCTGGTGAGCTGAAATTCGGTAGGGATCTTCAGTTTTACGTGCAGATTACAGGAAAAATATAGCGAACACGATTGGCCTACATATTTGCGAAATAGAAGGGAAAGAAATTAATTTTTTTCGAAAAAATTGCAAAAAATGACACTGTCCCCCCCCCTTAACTTCTACAAATCTCAACCGGGTTAGCTGAAATTCGGTAGTGATCTTCAGTTTTACGTGCAGATTACAGGAAAAATATAGCGAACACGATTGGCCTACAAATTTGCGAAATAGAAGGGAAAGAAATTAAATTTTTTCGAAAAAATTGCAAAAAATGACCCTGTCCCCCCCCCCTTAACTTCTACAAATCTGAACCGGGTGAGCTGAAATTCGGTAGGGATCTTCAGTTTTACGTGCAGATTACAGGAAAAATATAACGAACACGATTGGCGTACATATTTGCGAAATAGAAGGGAAAGAAATTAAATTTTTTTCAAAAAAATTGCAAAAAATGACCTTGCCCCCTCCCTTAAATTCTACAAATCTCAACCTGGTGAGCTGAAATTCGGTAGGGATCTTCAGTTTAACGTGCAGATTACAGGAAAAATATAGCGAATATGATTGGCCTACATATTTGCGAAATAGAAGGGAAAGAAATTAAATTTTTTCGAAAAAATTGCAAAAAATGACCTGCCCCCCCCCTTAACTTCTACAAATCTCAACCTGGGTGAGCTGAAATTCGGTAGGGATCTTCAGTTTTCGTTCATATTACAAGAAAAATATAGCGAACACGATTGGTCTACATATTTGCGAAATAGAAGGGAAAGAAATTAAATTTTTTCGAAAAAATTGCAAAAAATGACCCTGTCCCCCCCCCTTAACTTCGACAAATCTCAACCTGGTGAGCTGAAATTCGGTAGGGATCTTCAGTTTTTTACGTGCAGATTACAGGAAAAAAATATAGCGAACACGATTGGCCTCTACATATTTGCGAAATAGAAGAGGAAAGAAATTAAATTTTTTTTCGAAAAAAAAAAAATTGCAAAAAATGACCCTGTCCCCCCCTTAAACTTCTACAAAATCTCAACCTGGTGAGCTGAAATTCGGGTAGGGATCTTCAGTTTTAACGTGCAGATTACAGGAAAAAATATAGCGAACACGATTGGCCTACATATTTGCGAAATAGAAGGGAAAGAAAGAAATTAATATTTTTTTCGAAAAAATTGCAAAAAATGACCCTGTCCCCCCCCCTTAACTTCTACAAATCTCAACTGGGTGAGCTGAAATTCGGTAGGAATCTTCAGTTTTACGTGCAGATTACAGGAAAAATATAGCGAACACGATTGGCCTACAAATTTGCGAAATAGAAGGGAAAGAAATTAAATTTTTTCGAAAAAATTGCAAAAAATGACCCTGTCCCCCCCCCTTAACTTCTACAAATCTCAACTGGGTGAGCTGAAATTCGGTAGGAATCTTCATTTTTACGTGCAGATTACAGGAAAAATATAGCGAACACGATTGGCCTACATATTTGCGAAATAGAAGGGAAAGAAATTAAATATTTAGAAAAAATTTCAAAAAATGACCCTGTCCCCCCCCCTTAACTTCTACAAATCTCAACCGGGTTAGCTGAAATTCGGTAGGAATCTTCAGTTTTACGTGCAGATTACAGGAAAAATATAGCGAACACGATTGGTCTACATATTTGCGAAATAGAAGGGAAAGAAATTAAATTTTTTCGAAAAAATTGCAAAAAATGACCCTGTCCCCCCCCCCCCTTAACTTCTACAAATCTCAACCGGGTTAGCTGAAATTCGGTAGTGATCTTCAGTTTTACGTGCAGATTACAGGAAAAATATAGCGAACACGATTGGTCTACATATTTGCGAAATAGAAGGGAAAGAAATTAAATTTTTTCGAAAAAATTGCAAAAAATGACCCTGTCCCCCCCCCTTAACTTCTACAAATCTCAACCGGGTGAGCTGAAATTCGGTAGGAATCTTCAGTTATACGTGCAGATTACAGGAAAAATATAGCGAACACGATTGGACTACAAATTTTCGAAATAGAAGGGAAAGAAATTAAATTTTTCGAAAAAAGTGCTAAAAATGACCCTGTCCCCCCCCCTTAACTTCTACAAATCTCAACCGGGTGAGCTGAAATTCGGTAGGGATCTTCAGTTTTACGTGCAGATTACAGGAAAAATATAGCGAACACGATTGGCCTACAAATTTGCGAAATAGAAGGGAAAGAAATTAAATTTTTTCGAAAAAATTGCAAAAAATGACCCTGTCCCCCCCCTTAACTTCTACAAATCTCAACTGTGTGAGCTGAAATTCGGTAGGAATCTTCAGTTATACGTGCAGATTACAGGAAAAATATAGCGAACACGATTGGTCTACATATTTGCGAAATAGAAGGGAAAGAAATTAAATTTTTTCGAAAAAATTGCAAAAAATGACCCTGTCCCCCCCCCTTAACTTCTACAAATCTCAACCGGGTTAGCTGAAATTCGGTAGTGATCTTCAGTTTTACGTGCAGATTACAGGAAAAATATAGCGAACACGATTGGTCTACATATTTGCGAAATAGAAGGGAAAGAAATTAAATTTTTTCGAAAAAATTGCAAAAAATGACCCTGTCCCCCCCCTTAACTTCTACAAATCTCAACCGGGTTAGCTGAAATTCGGTAGGAATCTTCAGTTTTACGTGCAGATTACAGGAAAAATATAGCGAACACGATTGGCCTACATATTTGCGAAATAGAAGGGAAAGAAATTAAATATTTCGAAAAAATTGCAAAAAATGACCCTGCCCCCCCCCTTAACTTCTACAAATCTCAACCGGGTGAGCTAAAATTCGGTAGGGATCTTCAGTTTTACGTGCAGATTACAGGAAAAATATAGCGAACACGATTGGCCTACAAATTTGCGAAATAGAAGGGAAAGAAATTAAATTTTTTCGAAAAAATTGCAAAAAATGACCCTGGTCCACCTCCCCCCCCTTAACTTCTACAAATCTCAACCGGGTGAGCTGAAATTCGGTAGGAATCTTCAGTTTTACGTGCAGATTACAGGAAAAATATAGCGAACACGATTGGCCTACATATTTGCGAAATAGAAGGGAAAGAAATTAAATTTTTTCGAAAAAATTGCAAAAAATGACCCTGTCCCCCCCCCTTAACTTCTACAAATCTCAACTGGGTGAGCTGAAATTCGGTAGGAATCTTTAGTTTTACGTGCAGATTACAGGAAAAATATAGCGAATCACGATTGGCCTACATATTTTGCGAAATAGAAGGGAAAGAAATTAAATTTTTTTCGAAAAAATTGCAAAAAATGACCCTGCCCCCCCCCCTTAACTTCTACAAATCTCAACCGGGTGAGCTGAAATTCGGTAGGGATCTTCAGTTTTACGTGCAGATTACAGGAAAAATATAGCGAACACGATTGGCCTACAAATTTGCGAAATAGAAGGGAAAGAAATTAAATTTTTTCGAAAAAATTGCAAAAAATGACCCTGTCCCCCCCCCCTTAACTTCTACAAATCTCAACCGGGTGAGCTGAAATTCGGTAGTGATCTTCAGTTTTACGCGCAGATTACAGGAAAAATATAGCGAACACGATTGGTCTACATATTTGCGAAATAGAAGGGAAAGAAATTAAATTTTTTCGAAAAAATTGCAAAAAATGACCCTGTCCCCCCCTTAACTTCTACAAATCTCAACTGGGTGAGCTGAAATTCGGTAGGAATCTTCAGTTTTACGTGCAGATTACAGGAAAAATATAGCGAACACGATTGGTCTACATATTTGCGAAATAGAAGGGAAAGAAATTAAATTTTTTCGAAAAAATTGCAAAAAATGACCTTGTCCCCCCCCCTTAACTTTTACAAATCTCAACCTGGTTAGCTGAAATTCGGTAGGGATCTTCAGTTTTACGTGCAGATTACAGGAAAAATATAACGAACCAACGATTGTTTGGAGCCTAACGATATTTGCGAAATAGAAGGGAAAAGAAATTAAATTTTTTCGAAAAAAAAAAAAAAAAATTAGCAAAAAAAAAATGGACCCTGTTGTCCCCCCCCCCTTACCCCCTTTAACTTTCTACAAATCTGAACCTGGTGAGCTGAAATTCGGTAGGGATTCTTCAGTTTTACGTGCAGACTTACAGGAGAAAATATAGCGAACACACGAATTGGTCTACCGATATTTGCGAAATAGAAGGGAAAGAAATTAAATTTTTATTCGAAAAAAATTGCAAAAAAAAAAAAATGACCCTGTCCCCCCGCCCATTAACTTTCTACAAAATCTCAAACCGGGTTAGCTGAACAATTCGGTAGTGATCTTCAGTTTTTACGTGCAGATTACAGGAAAAATATAGCGAACACGATTGGCCTACAAAATTTGCGAAAAAATTAGTGAAGGAAGAGAAATTAAAAATTTTTCGAAAAAAAACTGGCAAAAATTGACCCATGTTCCCCCTTTAACTTCTACAAAATCTCAAAACTGGAGTGAGCTAAAATTCGGTAGGGAATCTTCAGTTTTAACGTGCTGATTACAGGGAAAAATATAAGCGAATACGATTGGTCTAAATATTTGCGAAATAGAAGGGAAAGAAGTTAAATTTTTTCGAAAAAATTGCAAAAAATGACCCTGTACCCCCCCTTAACTTCTACAAATCTCACCGGGGGTGAGATGAAATTCTGGTAGTGATCTTCAGTTTTACGCGCCAGATTACAAGGAAAAATATAGCGAACACGATTGGTTCTACATATTTGCGAAATAGAAGGGAAAGAAATTCAATTTTTTCGAAAAGAATTGCAAAAAATGGACCCGTTTGTCCCCCCCCTTAAAACTTCTACAAATCTCAACCTGGGTGAGCCTGAAATTCGGTAGGAATCTTCAGTTTTACGTGCAGATTACAGGGAAAATATAGCGAAACCACGATTGGCCTACATATTTGCGAAATAGAAGGGAAAGAAATTAAATTTTTTTCGAAAAAAATTGCCAAAAAATGACCCTGTCCCCCCCCTTAAACTTCTTTACAAATCTCAACCTGGGTTTTAGGCTGGAATTCGGTAGGAATCTATCAGTTTTACGTGCGGTTTACAGGAAAACGGAAAAATATAGGCGAACAGGAAAATGGCCTACATATTTAGCGAAATAGAAAGGAGAAAGAAATTAAATTTTTTCGAAAAAATTGCAAAAAAATGACCTGGTCCCCCCGCTTCAACTTTCTTACAAATCTCAACCTGGGTGAGCTGAAATTCGAGATAGGAATCTTCAGTTTTACGTTGCAGGATTACAGGAAAAATATATAGCGAACACGATTGGCATACAATTTTGCGAAATAGAAAGGGAAAGAAATTAAGTTTTTTTTTCGAAAAAATGGCAAATAATGACCCTGTCCCCCCACCCCTTGAACTTCTTACAAATCTTCAACTGGGTGGAGCTGAAATTCAGTAGGAATCATCAGTTTTACGTGCAGATTACAGGGGAAAAATATAGCGAACACGATTGGTCTACATATTTGCGAAAATAGAAGGGAAAGAAATTAAAATTTTTTTGAAAAAATTGCAAAAAAAAATGACCCTGCCCCCCCCCCTTAACTTCTTACAAATCTCAACCGGGTTAGCTGAAATTCAGGTAGTGATCTTCAGTTTTACGTGCCAGATTACAGGAAAAAAGTATAGCGAACACGATTGGCCTACAAATTTGCGAAATAGAAGAGGAAAAGAAATTATAATTTTTTCCGAAAAAATTGCAAAAAATGGACCCTGTCCCCCCCCCTTAACTTCTACAAATCTTCAATCGGGTGAGCTGAAATTCAGGGTAGGAATCTTTGAGTTTTAAGTGCAGATTACAGGAAAAAGGTATAGCGAACACGATTGAGTTCTACATATTTGCGAAATTAGAAAGGGAAAGAAATTAAATTTTTTCGAAAAAATTGCAAAAAAAAAAAAACAAAATTGGCCTGGTCCCCCCCCCCCCTTAACTTCTACAAATCTCAACCGGGTTAGCTGAAATTCGGTAGGGATTTTCAGGTTTTACGTGCAGATTTACAGGAAAAATATAGGCGAACACGATTGGCCTACATATTTGCGAAAATAGAAGGGAAAAAGAAATTAAATTATTTCGAAAAAAATTTGTCAAAAAATGACCTTGTCCCCCCCCTTAACTTTCTACAAATCTCTACCGGGATGAGAAAACTAAAAATTCGGTAGGGATCTTCTGTTTTACGTGGCAGATTACAGGAAAAAATATAGCGAACACGGTATTGGCCTTACAAATTTGCGAAATAGAAGGGAAAGAAATTAAAATATTTTTTTCGAAAAAATTGCATAATAAAAAAAATGACACTGTCCCCCCCCTTAACTTTCTACAAATCTCATCTGGCGTGAGCTGAAATTTCGGTAGGAATCTTCAGTTTTACGTGCAGATTACAGGAAAAAAGTATAGCGTAACACGATTGGCCTACATATTTGCGAAATAGAAGGGAAAGAAATTAAATTTTTTCGAAAAAATTGCAAAAAATGACCCTGTCCCCCCCCCCCTTAACTTCTACAAATCTGAACCTGGTGAGCTGAAATTCGGCAGGGATCTTCAGTTTTAACGTGCAGATTACAGGAAAAATATAGCGAACACGATTGGCCTACATATTTGCGAAATAGAAGGGAAAGAAATTAAATTTTTTCGAAAAAATTGCAAAAAATGACCCTGTCCTCCCCCCTTAACTTCTGCAAATCTGAACCTGGTGAGCTGAAATTCGGTAGGGATCTTCAGTTTTACGTGCAGATTACAGGAAAAATATAGCGAACACGATTGGCCTACATATTTGCGAAATAGAAGGGAAAGAAATTAAATTTTTTCGAAAAAATTGCAAAAAATGACCCTGTGGCCCCCCGTTAACTTCTACAAATCTGAACCTGGTGAGCTGAAATTCGGGAGGGTTCTTCAGTTTTAAGTGCAGATTACAGGAAAAATATAGCGAACACGATTGGCCTACATATTTGCGAAATAGAAGGGAAAGAAATTAAATTTTTTCGAAAAAATTGCAAAAAATGACCCTGTCCCCCCCCTTAACTTCTACAAATCTGAACCTGGTGAGCTGAAATTCGGTAGGGATCTTCAGTTTTAAGTGCAGATTACAGGAAAAATATAGCGAACACGATTGGCCTACATATTTGCGAAATAGAAGGGAAAGAAATTAAATTTTTTCGAAAAAATTGCAAAAAATGACCCTGTCCCCCCCCCCTTAACTTCTACAAATCTGAACCTGGTGAGCTGAAATTCGGCAGGGATCTTCAATTTTAAGTGCAGATTACAGGAAAAATATAGCGAACACGATTGGCCTACATATTTGCGAAATAGAAGGGAAAGAAATTAAATTTTTTCGAAAAAATTGCAAAAAATGACCCTGTCCCCCCCCTTAACTTCTACAAATCTGAACCTGGTGAGCTGAAATTCGGTAGGGATCTTCAGTTTTACGTGCAGATTACAGGAAAAATATAGCGAACACGATTGGCCTACATATTTGCGAAATAGAAGGGAAAGAAATTAAATTTTTTCGAAAAAATTGCAAAAAATGACCCTGTCCCCCCCTTAACTTCTACAAATCTGAACCTGGTGAGCTGAAATTCGGTAGGGATCTTCAGTTTTACGTGCAGATTACAGGAAAAATATAGCGAACACGATTGGCCTACATATTTGCGAAATAGAAGGGAAAGAAATTAAATTTTTTCGAAAAAATTGCAAAAAATGACCCTGTCCCCCCCCCCTTAACTTCTACAAATCTGAACCTGGTGAGCTGAAATTCGGTAGGGATCTTCAGTTTTACGTGCAGATTACAGGAAAAATATAGCGAACACGATTGGCCTACATATTTGCGAAATAGAAGGGAAAGAAATTAAATTTTTTCGAAAAAATTGCAAAAAATGACCCTGTCCCCCCCCCTTAACTTCTACAAATCTGAACCTGGTGAGCTGAAATTCGGTAGGGATCTTCAGTTTTACGTGCAGATTACAGGAAAAATATAGCGAACACGATTGGCCTACATATTTGCGAAATAGAAGGGAAAGAAATTAAATTTTTTCGAAAAAATTGCAAAAAATGACCCTGTCCCCCCCTTAACTTCTACAAATCTGATCCTGGTGAGCTGAAATTCGGTAGGGTTTTTCCTTTTTTACGTGCAGATTACGGGAAAAATATAGCGAACACGATTGGCCTACATATTTGCGAAATAGAAGGGAAAGAAATTAAATTTTTTCAAAAAAATTGCAAAAAATGACCCTGTCCCCCCCTTAACTTCTACAAATCTGAACCTGGTGAGCTGAAATTCGGTAGGGATCTTCAGTTTTACGTGCAGATTACAGGAAAAATATAGCGAACACGATTGGCCTACATATTTGCGAAATAGAAGGGAAAGAAATTAAATTTTTTCGAAAAAATTGCAAAAAATGACCCTGTCCCCCCCCCCCCTTAACTTCTACAAATCTGAACCTGGTGAGCTGAAATTCGGTAGGGATCTTCAGTTTTAAGTGCAGATTACAGGAAAAATATAGCGAACACGATTGGCCTACATATTTGCGAAATAGAAGGGAAAGAAATTAAATTTTTTCGAAAAAATTGCAAAAAATGACCCTGTCCCCCCCCCTTAACTTCTACAAATCTGAACCTGGTGAGCTGAAATTCGGCAGGGATCTTCAGTTTTAAGTGCAGATTACAGGAAAAATATAGCGAACACGATTGGCCTACATATTTGCGAAATAGAAGGGAAAGAAATTAAATTTTTTCGAAAAAATTGCAAAAAATGACCCTGTCCCCCCCCTTAACTTCTACAAATCTCAACCTGGTGAGCTGAAATTCGGTAGGGATCTTCAGTTTTAAGTGCAGATTACAGGAAAAATATAGCGAACACGATTGGCCTACATATTTGCGAAATAGAAGGGAAAGAAATTAAATTTTTTCGAAAAAATTGCAAAAAATGACCCTGTCCCCCCCCCCTTAACTTCTACAAATCTGAACCTGGTGAGCTGAAATTCGGAGGGATCTTCAGTTTTAAGTGCAGATTACAGGAAAAATATAGCGAACACGATTGGCCTACATATTTGCGAAATAGAAGGGAAAGAAATTAAATTTTTTTCGAAAAAATTGCAAAAAATGACCCTGTCCTCCCCCCCCCCATAACTTCTACAAATCTGAACCTGGTGAGCTGAAATTCGGTAGGGATCTTCAGTTTTACGTGCAGATTACAGGAAAAATATAGCGAACACGATTGGCCTACATATTTGCGAAATAGAAGGGAAAGAAATTAAATTTTTTCGAAAAAATTGCAAAAAATGACCCTGTCCCCCCCCCCTTAACTTCTACAAATCTGAACCTGGTGAGCTGAAATTCGGCAGGGATCTTCAGTTTTAAGTGCAGATTACAGGAAAAATATAGCGAACACGATTGGCCTACATATTTGCGAAATAGAAGGGAAAGAAATTAAATTTTTTCGAAAAAATTGCAAAAAATGACCCTGTCCCCCCCCTTAACTTCTACAAATCTGAACCTGGTGAGCTGAAATTCGGTAGGGATCTTCAGTTTTAAGTGCAGATTACGGGAAAAATATAGCGAACACGATTGGTTTACATATTTGCGAAATAGAAGGGAAAGAAATTAAATTTTTTCAGAAAAATTGCAAAAAATGACCCTGCCCCCCCTCTTAACTTCTACAAATCTGAACCTGGTGAGCTTAAATTTGCAGGGATCCTTCGTTTTAAGTGCAGATTACAGGAAAAATATAGCGAACACGATTAGCCTACATATTTGCGAAATAGAAGGGAAAGAAATTAAATTTTTTCAAAAAAATTGCAAAAATGACCCTGTCCCCCCCTTAACTTCTACAAATCTCAACCTGGTGAGCTGAAATTCGCAGGGATCTTCAGTTTTTAAGTGCAGATTACAAGAAAAATATAGCGAACACGATTGGCCTACATATTTGCGAAATAGAAGGGAAAGAAATTAAATTTTTTCGAAAAAATTGCAAAAAATGACCCTGTCCCCCCCCTTAACTTCTACAAATCTGAACCTGGTGAGCTGAAATTCGGTAGGGATCTTCAGTTTTAAGTGCAGATTACAGGAAAAATATAGCGAACACGATTGGCCTACATATTTGCGAAATAGAAGGGAAAGAAATTAAATTTTTTCGAAAAAATTGCAAAAAATGATCCTGTCCCCCCCCCTTAACTTCTACAAATCTGAACCTGGTGAGCTGAAATTCGGTAGGGATCTTCAGTTTTAAGTGCAGATTACAGGAAAAATATAGCGAACACGATTGGCCTACATATTTGCGAAATAGAAGGGAAAGAAATTAAATTTTTCGAAAAAATTGCAAAAAATGACCCTGCCCCCCACCCCAACGTCTACAAATCTCAATCTGGTGAGCTGAAATTTTGTAGGGATCTTCAGTTTTACGTGCAGATTACAGGAAAAATATAGCGAACACGATTGGCCTACATATTTGCGAAATAGAAGGGAAAGAAATTAAATTTTTTCGAAAAAATTGCAAAAAATGACCCTGTCCCCCCCCCCCTTAACTTCTACAAATCTCAACCTGGTGAGCTGAAATTCGGTAGGGATCTTCAGTTTTACGTGCAGATTACAGAAAAAAAATAGCGAACATGATTGGCCTACATATTTGCGAAATAGAAGGGAAAGAAATTAAATTTTTTCGAAAAAATTGCAAAAAATGACCCTGTCCCCCCCCCCCTTAACTTCTACAAATCTGAACCTGGTGAGCTGAAATTCGGCAGGGTTCTTCAGTTTTACGTGCAGATTACAGGAAAAATATAGCGAACACGATTGGCCTACATATTTGCGAAATAGAAGGGAAAGAAATTAAATTTTTTTTGAAAAAATTGCAAAAAATGACACTGTCCCCCCCCCTTAACTTCTACAAATCTGAACCTGGTGAGCTGAAATTCGGTAGGGATCTTCAGTTTTACGTGCAGATTACAGGAAAAATATAGCGAACACGATTGGCCTACATATTTGCGAAATAGAAGGGAAAGAAATTAAATTTTTTCGAAAAAATTGCAAAAAATGACCCTGTCCCCCCCCCTTAACTTCTACAAATCTGAACCTGGTGAGCTGAAATTCGGTAGGGATCTTCAGTTTTAACGTGCAGATTACAGGAAAAATATAGCGAACACGATTGGCCTACATATTTGCGAAATAGAAGGGAAAGAAATTAAATTTTTTCGAAAAAATTGCAAAAAATGACCCTGTCCCCCCCCCTTAACTTCTACAAATCTGAACCTGGTGAGCTGAAATTCGGTAGGGATCTTCAGTTTTAAGTGCAGATTACAGGAAAAATATAGCGAACACGATTGGCCTACATATTTGCGAAATAGAAGGGAAAGAAATTAAATTTTTTCGAAAAAATTGCAAAAAATGACCCTGTCCCCCCCCTTAACTTCTACAAATCTGAACCTGGTGAGCTGAAATTCGGCAGGGATCTTCAGTTTTACGTGCAGATTACAGGAAAAATATAGCGAACACGATTGGCCTACATATTTGCGAAATAGAAGGGAAAGAAATTAAATTTTTTCGAAAAAATTGCAAAAAATGACCCTGTCCCCCCCCCTTAACTTCTACAAATCTGAACCTGGTGAGCTGAAATTCGGTAGGGATCTTCAGTTTTACGTGCAGATTACAGGAAAAATATAGCGAACACGATTGGCCTACATATTTGCGAAATAGAAGGGAAAGAAATTAAAATTTTCTTCAAAAAAATTGCAAAAAATGACCCTGTCCCACCTCCTTAACTTCTACAAATCTGAACCTGGTGAGCTGAAATTCGGTAGGGATCTTCAGTTTTAAGTGCAGATTACAGGAAAAATATAGCTAACACGATTGGCCTACATATTTGCGAAATAGAAGGGAAAGAAATTAAATTTTTTTCGAAAAAATTGCAAAAAATGACCCTGTCCCCCCCTTAACTTCTACAAATCTGAACCTGGTGAGCTGAAATTCGGTAGGGATCTTCAGTTTTACGTGCAGATTACAGGAAAAATATAGCGAACACGATTGGCCTACATATTTGCGAAATAGAAGGGAAAGAAATTAAATTTTTTCGAAAAAATTGCAAAAAATGACCCTGTCCCCCCCCCTTAACTTCTACAAATCTGAACCTGGTGAGCTGAAATTCGGTAGGGATCTTCAGTTTTACGTGCAGATTACAGGAAAAATATAGCGAACACGATTGGCCTACATATTTGCGAAATAGAAGGGAAAGAAATTAAATTTTTTTCGAAAAAATTGCAAAAAATGACCCTGTTCCCTCCCTTAACTTCTACAAATCTGAACCTGGTGAGCTGAAATTCGGTAGGGATCTTCAGTTTTACGTGCAGATTACAGGAAAAATATAGCGAACACGATTGGCCTACATATTTGCGAAATAGAAGGGAAAGAAATTAAATTTTTTCGAAAAAATTGCAAAAAATGACCCTGTCCCCCCCTTAACTTCTACAAATCTGAACCTGGTGAGCTGAAATTCGGTAGGGATCTTCAGTTTTAAGTGCAGATTACAGGAAAAATATAGCGAACACGATTGGCCTACATATTTGCGAAATAGAAGGGAAAGAAATTAAATTTTTTCGAAAAAATTGCAAAAAATGACCCTGTCCCCCCCCCTTAACTTCTACAAATCTGAACCTGGTGAGCTGAAATTCGGTAGGGATCTTCAGTTTTAAGTGCAGATTACAGGAAAAATATAGCGAACACGATTGGCCTACATATTTGCGAAATAGAAGGGAAAGAAATTAAATTTTTTCGAAAAAATTGCAAAAAATGACCCTGTCCCCCCCCTTAACTTCTACAAATCTGAACCTGGTGAGCTGAAATTCGGCAGGGATCTTCAGTTTTAAGTGCAGATTACAGGAAAAATATAGCGAACACGATTGGCCTACATATTTGCGAAATAGAAGGGAAAGAAATTAAATTTTTTTCGAAAAAATTGCAAAAAATGACCCTGTCCCCCCCCTTAACTTCTACAAATCTGAACCTGGTGAGCTGAAATTCGGCAGGGATCTTCAGTTTTAAGTGCAGATTACAGGAAAAATATAGCGAACACGATTGGCCTACATATTTGCGAAATAGAAGGGAAAGAAATTTAATTTTTTCGAAAAAATTGCAAAAAATGACCCTGTCCGCCCCCTCAACTTCTACAAATCTGAACCTGGTGAGCTGAAATTCAGCAGGGATCTTCAGTTTTACGTGCAGATTACAGGAAAAATATAGCGAACACGATTGGCCTACATATTTGCGAAATAGAAGGGAAAGAAATTAAATTTTTTCGAAAAAATTGCAAAAAATGACCCTGTCCCCCCCCTTAACTTCTACAAATCTGAACCTGGTGAGCTGAAATTCGGCAGGGATCTTCAGTTTTAAGTGCAGATTACAGGAAAAATATAGCGAACACGATTGGCCTACATATTTGCGAAATAGAAGGGAAAGAAATTAAATTTTTTCGAAAAAATTGCAAAAAATGACCCTGTCCCCCCCCTTAACTTCTACAAATCTGAACCTGGTGAGCTGAAATTCGGTAGGGATCTTCAGTTTTATGTGCAGATTACAGGAAAAATATAGCGAACACGATTGGCCTACATATTTGCGAAATAGAAGGGAAAGAAATTAAATTTTTTCGAAAAAATTGCAAAAAATGACCCTGTCCCCCCCCTTAACTTCTACAAATCTGAACCTGGTGAGCTGAAATTCGGTAGGGATCTTCAGTTTTACGTGCAGATTACAGGAAAAATATAGCGAACACGATTGGCCTACATATTTGCGAAATTGAAAGAAAAGAAATTAAATTTTTTCGAAAAAATTGAAAAAAATGACCTTTCTCCCCCCCCCCTTAACTTCTACAAATCTGAACCAGGTGAGCTAAAATTCGGTAGGGATCTTCAGTATTAAGTGCAGATTACAGGAAAAATATAGCGAACACGATTGGCCCACATATTTGCGAAATAAAAGGGAAAGAAATTAAATTTTTTCCAAAAAATTGCAAAAAATGACCCTGTCCCCCCCCTCAACTTCTACAAATCTGAACCTGGTGAGCTGAAATTCGGTAGGGATCTTCAGTTTTAAGTGCAGATTACAGGAAAAATATAGCGAACACGATTGGCCTACATATTTGCGAAATAGAAGGGAAAGAAATTAAATTTTTTCGAAAAAATTGCAAAAAATGACCCTGTCCCCCCCCTTAACTTCTACAAATCTGAACCTGGTGAGCTGAAATTCGGCAGGGATCTTCAGTTTTAAGTGCAGATTACAGGAAAAATATAGCGAACACGATTGGCCTACATATTTGCGAAATAGAAGGGAAAGAAATTAAATTTTTTCGAAAAAATTGCAAAAAATGACCCTGTCCCCCCCCCTTAACTTCTACAAATCTGAACCTGGTGAGCTGAAATTCGGTAGGGATCTTCAGTTTTACGTGCAGATTACAGGAAAAATATAGCGAACACGATTGGCCTACATATTTGCGAAATAGAAGGGAAAGAAATTAAATTTTTTCGAAAAAATTGCAAAAAATGACCCTGTCCCCCCCCTTAACTTCTACAAATCTGAACCTGGTGAGCTGAAATTCGGTAGGGATCTTCAGTTTTACGTGCAGATTACAGGAAAAATATAGCGAACACGATTGGCCTACATATTTGCGAAATAGAAGGGAAAGAAATTAAATTTTTTCGAAAAAATTGCAAAAAATGACCCTGTCCTCCCCCCCCTTAACTTCTACAAATCTGAACCTGGTGAGCTGAAATTCGGTAGGGATCTTCAGTTTTACGTGCAGATTACAGGAAAAATATAGCGAACACGATTGGCCTACATATTTGCGAAATAGAAGGGAAAGAAATTAAATTTTTTCGAAAAAATTGCAAAAAATGACCCTGTCCCCCCCCCTTAACTTCTACAAATCTGAACCTGGTGAGCTGAAATTCGGCAGGGATCTTCAGTTTTACGTGCAGATTACAGGAAAAATATAGCGAACACGATTGGCCTACATATTTGCGAAATAGAAGGGAAAGAAATTAAATTTTTTCGAAAAAATTGCAAAAAATGACCCTGTCCCCCCCCCTTAACTTCTACAAATCTGAACCTGGTGAGCTGAAATTCGGCAGGGATCTTCAGTTTTACGTGCAGATTACAGGAAAAATATAGCGAACACGATTGGCCTACATATTTGCGAAATAGAAGGGAAAGAAATTAAATTTTTTCGAAAAAATTGCAAAAAATGACCCTGTCCCCCCCCCGCTTAACTTCTACAAATCTGAACCTGGTGAGCTGAAATTCGGTAGGGATCTTCAGTTTTACGTGCAGATTACAGGAAAAATATAGCGAACACGATTGGCCTACATATTTGCGAAATAGAAGGGAAAGAAATTAAATTTTTTCGAAAAAATTGCAAAAAATGACCCTGTCCCCCCCCCCTTAACTTCTACAAATCTGAACCTGGTGAGCTGAAATTCGGCAGGGATCTTCAGTTTTAAGTGCAGATTACAGGAAAAATATAGCGAACACGATTGGCCTACATATTTGCGAAATAGAAGGGAAAGAAATTAAATTTTTTCGAAAAAATTGCAAAAAATGACCCTGTCCCCCCTTAACTTCTACAAATCTGAACCTGGTGAGCTGAAATTCGGTAAGGATCTTTAGTTTTGCATTACAGGAAAAATATAGCGAACACGATTGGCCTACATATTTGCGAAATAGAAGGGAAAGAAATTAAATTTTTTTGAAAAAATTGCAAAAAATGATCCTGTCCCCCCCCCTTAACTTCTACAAATCTGAACCTGGTGAGCTAAAATTCAGTAAGGATATTCAGTTTTACGTGCAGATTACAGGAAGAATATAGCGAACCCGATTGGCAGACATATTTGCGAAATAGAAGGGAAGGAAATTAAATTTTTTTGAAAAAATTGCAAAAAATGACCCTGTCCTCCCCCCCTTAACTTCTACAAATCTGAACCTGGTGAGCTGAAATTCGGTAGGGATCTTCAGTTTTAAGTGCAGATTACAGGAAAAATATAGCGAACACGATTGGCCTACATATTTGCGAAATAGAAGGGAAAGAAATTAAATTTTTTCGAAAAAATTGCAAAAAATGACCCTGTCCCCCCCCCCCTTAACTTCTACAAATCTGAACCTGGTGAGCTGAAATTCGGTAGGGATCTTCAGTTTTACGTGCAGATTACAGGAAAAATATAGCGAACACGATTGGCCTACATATTTGCGAAATAGAAGGGAAAGAAATTAAATTTTTTCGAAAAAATTGCAAAAAATGACCCTGTCCCCCCCCTTAACTTCTACAAATCTGAACCTGGTGAGCTGAAATTCGGTAGGGATCTTCAGTTTTACGTGCAGATTACAGGAAAAATATAGCGAACACGATTGGCCTACATATTTGCGAAATAGAAGGGAAAGAAATTAAATTTTTTCGAAAAAATTGCAAAAAATGACCCTGTCCGCCCCCTCAACTTCTACAAATCTGAACCTGGTGAGCTGAAATTCAGTAGGGATCTTCAGTTTTATGTGCAGATTACAGGAAAAATATAGCGAACACGATTGGCCTACATATTTGCGAAATAGAAGGGAAAGAAATTAAAAATTTTCGAAAAAATTGCAAAAAATGACCCTGTCCCCCCCCTTAACTTCTACAAATCTGAACCTGGTGAGCTGAAATTCGGTAGGGATCTTCAGTTTTACGTGCACATTACAGGAAAAATATAGCGAACACGATTGGCCTACATATTTGCGAAATAGAAGGGAAAGAAATTAAATTTTTTCGAAAAAATTGCAAAAAATGACCCTGTCCCCCCCCCTTAACTTCTACAAATCTGAACCTGGTGAGCTGAAATTCGGTAGGGATCTTCAGTTTTAAGTGCAGATTACAGGAAAAATATAGCGAACACGATTGGCCTACATATTGGCGAAATAGGAGGGAAAGAAATTAAATTTTTTTCGAAAAAATTGCAAAAAATGACCCTGTCCCCCCCCTTAACTTCTACAAATCTGAACCTGGTGAGCTGAAATTCGGTAGGGATCTTCAGTTTTACGTGCAGATTACAGGAAAAATATAGCGAACACGATTGGCCTACATATTTGCGAAATAGGAGGAAAAGAAATTAAATTTTTTTCGAAAAAATTGTGAAAAATGACCATGTCCCCCCCCCTTAACTTCTACAAATCTGAACCTGGTGAGCTGAAATTCGGTAGGGATCTTCAGTTTTACGTGCAGATTACAGGAAAAATATAGCGAACACGATTAGCCTACATATTTGCGAAATAGAAGGGAAAGAAATTAAATTTTTTCGAAAAAATTGCAAAAAATGACCCTGTCCCCCCCCTTAACTTCTACAAATCTGAACCTGGTGAGCTGAAATTCGGCAGGGTTCTTCAGTTTTACGTGCAGATTACAGGAAAAATATAGCGAACACGATTGGCCTACATATTTGCGAAATAGAAGGGAAAGAAATTAAATTTTTTCGAAAAAATTGCAAAAAATGACCCTGTCCCCCCCCTTAACTTCTACAAATCTGAACCTGGTGAGCTGAAATTCAGCAGGGATCTTCAGTTTTACGTGCAGATTACAGGAAAAATATAGCGAACACGATTGGCCTACATATTTGCGAAATAGAAGGGAAAGAAATTAAATTTTTTCGAAAAAATTGCAAAAAATGACCCTGTCCCCCCCTTAACTTCTACAAATCTGAACCTGGTGAGCTGAAATTCGGCAGGGATCTTCAGTTTTAAGTGCAGATTACAGGAAAAATATAGCGAACACGATTGGCCTACATATTTGCGAAATAGAAGGGAAAGAAATTAAATTTTTTCGAAAAAATTGCAAAAAATGACCCTGTCCCCCCCCTTAACTTCTACAAATCTGAACCTGGTGAGCTGAAATTCGGTAGGGATCTTCAGTTTTAAGTGCAGATTACAGGAAAAATATAGCGAACACGATTGGCCTACATATTTGCGAAATAGAAGGGAAAGAAATTAAATTTTTTCGAAAAAATTGCAAAAAATGACCCTGTCCCCCCCCCTTAACTTCTACAAATCTGAACCTGGTGAGCTGAAATTCGGCAGGGATCTTCAGTTTTAAGTGCAGATTACAGGAAAAATATAGCGAACACGATTGGCCTACATATTTG
>CM065478.1:45219569-45351569 GCA_032873175.1 Leptopilina drosophilae | reverse complement strand
TTAGAAGGAAAAGAAATTAAATTTTTTCGAAAAAATTGCAAAAAATGACCCTGTCCCCCCCTTAACTTCTACAAATCTCAACCTGGTAAGCTGAAATTCGGCAGGGATCTTCAGTTTTAAGTGCAGATTACAGGAAAAATATAGCGAACACGATTGGCCTACATATTTGCGAAATAGAAGGGAAAGAAATTAAATTTTTTCGAAAAAATTGCAAAAAATGACCCTGTCCCCCCCCCCCTTAACTTCTACAAATCTGAACCTGGTGAGCTGAAATTCGGCAGGGATCTTCAATTTTAAGTGCAGAGTACAGGAAAAATATAGCGAACACGATTGGCCTACATATATGCGAAATAGAAGGGAAAGAAATTAAATTTTTTCGAAAAAATTGCAAAAAATGACCCTGTCCCCCCCTTAACTTCTACAAATCTCAACCTGGTGAGCTGAAATTCGGCAGGGATCTTCAGTTTTGCTCGCAGATTACAGGAAAAATATAGCGAACACGATTGGCCTACATATTTGCGAAATAGAAGGGAAAGAAATTAAATTTTTTCGAAAAAATTGCAAAAAATGACCCTGTCCCCCCCCTTAACTTCTACAAATCTGAACCTGGTGAGCTGAAATTCGGCAGGGATCTTCAGTTTTACGTGCAGATTACAGGAAAAATATAGCGAACACGATTGGCCTACATATTTGCGAAATAGAAGGGAAAGAAAT
The DNA here is from genome assembly GCA_032873175.1 of Leptopilina drosophilae. Taxonomy (NCBI): domain Eukaryota; kingdom Metazoa; phylum Arthropoda; class Insecta; order Hymenoptera; family Figitidae; genus Leptopilina; species Leptopilina drosophilae. The sequence goes on along the minus strand of CM065478.1, from coordinate 45,350,855 downwards.
TAAAATTTTTCGAAAAAATTGCAAAAAATGACCCTGTCCCCCCTTAACTTCTACAAATCTCAACCTGGTGAGCTAAAATTCGGCAAGGATCTTCAGTTTTGCTCGCAGATTACAGGAAAAATATAGCGAACACGATTGGCCTACATATTTGCGAAATAGAAGGGAAAGAAATTAAAATTTTTCGAAAAAATTGCAAAAAATGACCCTGTCCCCCCCTTTAACTTCTTCAAATCTTAACCGGGTGAGCTGAAATTCGGTAAGGATCTTCAGTTTTATGTGCAGATTACAGGAAAAATATAGCGAACACGATTGGCCTACATATTTGCGAAATAGAAGGGAAAGAAATTAAATTTATTCGAAAAAATTGCAAAAAATGACCCTGTCCGCCCCCTCAACTTCTACAAATGTCAACCTGGTGAGCTGAAATTCGGCAGGGATCTTCAGTTTTAAGTGCAGATTACAGGAAAAATATAGCGAACACGATTGGCCTACATATTTGCGAAATAGAAGGGGAAGAAATTAAATTTTTTCGAAAAAATTGCAAAAAATGACCCTGTTCCCCCCCTTAACTTCTACAAATCTCAACCTGGTGAGCTGAAATTCGATAGGGATCTTCAGTTTTACGTGCAGATTACAGGAAAAATATAGCGAACACGATTGGCCTACATATTTGCGAAATAGAAGGGAAAGAAATTAAATTTTTTCGAAAAAATTGCAAAAAAATGACCCTGTCCCCCCCCCCCTTTAACTTCTACAAATCTGAACCTGGTGAGCTGAAATTCGGTAGGGTTCATCAGTTTTAAGTGCAGATTACAGGAAAAATATAGCGAACACGATTGGCCTACATATTTGCGAAATAGAAGGGAAAGAAATTAAATTTTTTCGAAAAAATTGCAAAAAATGACCCTGTCCCCCCCCTTAACTTCTACAAATCTGAACCTGGTGAGCTGAAATTCGGCAGGGATCTTCAGTTTTAAGTGCAGATTACAGGAAAAATATAGCGAACACGATTGGCCTACATATTTGCGAAATAGAAGGGAAAGAAATTAAATTTTTTCGAAAAAATTGCAAAAAATGACCCTGTCCCCCCCTTAACTTCTACAAATCTCAACCTGGTGAGCTGAAATTCGGCAGGGATCTTCAGTTTTGCTCGCAGATTACAGGAAAAATATAGCGAACACGATTGGCCTACATATTTGCGAAATAGAAGGGAAAGAAATTTAATTTTTTCGAAAAAATTGCAAAAAATGACCCTGTCCCCCCCTTTAACTTCTACAAATCTGAACCGGGTAAGCTGAAATTCGGTAGGGATCTTCAGTTTTACGTGCAGATTACAGGAAAAATATAGCGAACACGATTGGCCTACATATTTGCGAAATAGAAGGGAAAGAAATTAAATTTTTTCGAAAAAATTGCAAAAAATGACCCTGTCCCCCCCTTAACTTCTACAAATCTCAACCTGGTGAGCTGAAATTCGGCAGGGATCTTCAGTTTTAAGTGCAGATTACAGGAAAAATATAGCGAACACGATTGGCCTACATATTTGCGAAATAGAAGGGAAAGAAATTAAATTTTTTCGAAAAAATTGCAAAAAATGACCCTGTCCCCCCCTTAACTTCTACAAATCTCAACCTGGTTAGATGATATTCGGTAGGGATCTTCAGTTTTACGTGCAGATTACAGTAAATATATAGCGAACACGATTGGCCTACATATTTGCGAAATGGAAGGGAAAGAAATTAAAATTTTTCGAAAAAATTGCAAAAAATGACCCTGTCCCCCCCTTTAACTTCTACAAATCTGAACCGGGTAAGCTGAAATTCGGTAGGGATCTTCAGTTTTACGTGCAGATTACAGGAAAAATATAGCGAACACGATTGGCCTACATATTTGCGAATTAGAAGGAAAAGAAATTAAATTTTTTCGAAAAAATTGCAAAAAATGACCCTGTCCCCCCCTTAACTTCTACAAATCTCAACCTGGTAAGCTGAAATTCGGCAGGGATCTTCAGTTTTAAGTGCAGATTACAGGAAAAATATAGCGAACACGATTGGCCTACATATTTGCGAAATAGAAGGGAAAGAAATTAAATTTTTTCGAAAAAATTGCAAAAAATGACCCTGTCCCCCCCTTAACTTCTACAAATCTCAACCTGGTTAGATGAAATTCGGTAGGGATCTTCAGTTTTACGTGCAGATTACAGTAAATATATAGCGAACACGATTGGCCTACATATTTGCGAAATAGAAGGGAAAGAAATTAAATTTTTTCGAAAAAATTGCAAAAAATGACCCTGTCCCCCCCCTTTAACTTCTACAAATCTGAACCTGGTGAGCTGAAATTCGGTAGGGTTCTTCAGTTTTAAGTGCAGATTACAGGAAAAATATAGCGAACACGATTGGCCTACATATTTGCGAAATAGAAGGGAAAGAAATTAAATTTTTTCGAAAAAATTGCAAAAAATGACCCTGTCCCCCCCCCTTAACTTCTACAAATCTGAACCTGGTGAGCTGAAATTCGGCAGGGATCTTCAGTTTTATGTGCAGATTACAGGAAAAATATAGCGAACACGATTGGCCTACATATTTGCGAAATAGAAGGGAAAGAAATTAAATTTTTTCGAAAAAATTGCAAAAAATGACCCTGTCCCCCCCTTAACTTCTACAAATCTCAACCTGGTGAGCTGAAATTCGGCAGGGATCTTCAGTTTTGCTCGCAGATTACAGGAAAAATATAGCGAACACGATTGGCCTACATATTTGCGAAATAGAAGGGAAAGAAATTAAAATTTTTCGAAAAAATTGCAAAAAATGACCCTGTCCCCCCCTTTAACTTCTACAAATCTGAACCGGGTAAGCTGAAATTCGGTAGGGATCTTCAGTTTTACGTGCAGATTACAGGAAAAATATAGCGAACACGATTGGCCTACATATTTGCGAATTAGAAGGAAAAGAAATTAAATTTTTTCGAAAAAATTGCAAAAAATGACCCTGCCCCCCCCCCTTAACTTCTACAAATCTGAACCTGGTGAGCTGAAATTCGGCAGGGTTCTTCAGTTTTAAGTGCAGATTACAGGAAAAATATAGCGAACACGATTGGCCTACATATTTGCGAAATAGAAGGGAATGAAATTAAATTTTTTCGAAAAAATTGCAAAAAATGACCCTGTCCCCCCCCCTTAACTTCTACAAATCTGAACCTGGTGAGCTGAAATTCGGCAGGGATCTTCAGTTTTAAGTGCAGATTACAGGAAAAATATAGCGAACACGATTGGCCTACATATTTGCGAAATAGAAGGGAAAGAAATTAAATTTTTTCGAAAAAATTGCAAAAAATGACCCTGTCCCCCCCTTAACTTCTACAAATCTCAACCTGGTTAGATGAAATTCGGTAGGGATCTTCAGTTTTACGTGCAGATTACAGTAAATATATAGCGAACACGATTGGCCTACATATTTGCGAAATACAAGGGAATGAAATTAAATTTTTTCGAAAAAATTGCAAAAAATGACCCTGTCCCCCCCCCTTTAACTTCTACAAATCTGAACCTGGTGAGCTGAAATTCGGCAGGGATCTTCAGTTTTACGTGCAGATTACAGGAAAAATATAGCGAACACGATTAGCCTACATATTTGCTAAATAGAAGGGAAAGAAATTTAATTTTTTCGAAAAAATTGCAAAAAATGACCCTGTCCCCCCCTTTAACTTCTACAAATCTGAACCGGGTAAGCTGAAATTCGGTAGGGATCTTCAGTTTTACGTGCAGATTACAGGAAAAATATAGCGAACACGATTGGCCTACATATTTGCGAAATAGAAGGGAAAGAAATTAAATTTTTTCGAAAAAATTGCAAAAAATGACCCTGTCCCCCCCTTAACTTCTACAAATCTCAACCTGGTGAGCTGAAATTCGGCAGGGATCTTCAGTTTTGCTCGCAGATTACAGGAAAAATATAGCGAACACGATTGGCCTACATATTTGCGAAATGGAAGGGAAAGAAATTAAAATTTTTCGAAAAAATTGCAAAAAATGACCCTGTCCCCCCCTTTAACTTCTACAAATCTGAACCGGGTAAGCTGAAATTCGGTAGGGATCTTCAGTTTTACGTGCAGATTACAGGAAAAATATAGCGAACACGATTGGCCTACATATTTGCGAATTAGAAGGAAAAGAAATTAAATTTTTTCGAAAAAATTGCAAAAAATGACCCTGCCCCCCCCCTTAACTTCTACAAATCTGAACCTGCACGGAAAAAAAGGTTTGGTTGAAACAAACGAAAATTCGTTTTGGCCAACCGAACTGGATGGTTGACTATGGACTGACCAAACTCAGCGTTTGCTGTGACCAAACTAGTTTGGTTCCACGGAGTTCGGTTAACACAACCAAACTGTTTGTTTGGAAATACCATTTGAAGTTAGGTTATCGGAAACAAATAATTTGGTTAAAACAACCCTACATATAAATATTTTTTTCTTGAAAAAAGTAAAGAAAATGTAAAATTTATTTGTTTTTAGCAAAGTGTAAAAATTCTGCAATTTGAAGAAAAAAGTTTTTATTTTCAAAAAATTTTATTTACTTTCTTTATAAAATACATCTTAGGCTGACATATTTATATTAAATTTAAGCAAACCAGACACATTTTTTCTTCATTGGTTAATATATTTTTCAAATCTATACATTTTTGAAGGAGCTTTTTATAATCCATTTCACGTAATCACTTTTGAGATAATAATTATTTAATAATTTTTATTTATTTAATTTTGGGTTTGTTAAAAATAAATTAATTCCACTTAATGCACGAAACAACTATTTTAAAAAATTAACATTTATTTAAAAAAAACACTTATCACTGCACTGAGAAATTATATTTTTCTACGACACTTTGCTTTAGAACCAAAGACTTCAAACGAAAACGAGATACTGCGAAATAACAGAAAATTTGAAAGATTTACCCTGGTTGAAATGCTTTCTATATTTTCCGATAATTTACGAAAAAGGCCGATGTTAAAAACTATTTAAAAAAAAGGGACCGAAGTTATTTGAAAATTAGTAAGGGGACTTGAATTTTCCTCCTCAGAGAGGATCATATTCATGGTCCAACATGTGGTTTTCAAACAACGAAACGACAATAAATTCCTTTCCAATATTTTTTTCTGCATTCTTTATAGGATGAAGAAATTTTGTATGTGACAAAAGATTTTTAGAAACTTGTGTTAAATGAAATTTTAAAAAGTTCATAATATTAAAAACTTACTGCAATTATTAGTAACAATCTAAAAAAAATTTGTTTTAATGAAGTTAACTTTTAATTTAATTTATAGTAAAAAAATAAGTAAAGTACTAAATTTTTTATTTTTATCATTGTTAATAGATTTTCCTTTTAATGGAATACTTGATTTTTATTAACATTGCTTTTTCATGAAAAACGAACCGGTTAAGTAACAATCCATTATTATTCTATGAAAGGTTATAGATATTTTACAATTGTTACATTTTAAAAAACCTTAGTTTATTTGTATTTAAAAAAAAAGTTTATGTAGCATTACAATAATTCATCATTATTATTAATGTAATTATTAAAAACTTTAATTTTAATTGAAACAAAATGTGCTAGTGTTTTAATTTTTTAAAAATAAAGAAATAACTATATATATATATATATATATATATATATATATATAAAGTAATTTCTTTATTTAAAAAATTTTAAGTGCTGCAACAACAAACAATCGATTTTCTTAATTCTGTATAACAAATAAGAAGTCCAGAAATGTTCTAAGTTCGCATTTGAAAAAGTGGGAATTATCACAAGTCGGTCACTGTAACCCGAGAGTTTGGTTCCAACAACCAATTCTGCCTTAACCAAACGGTTCAGGTTGATACAACCAAACTGCGTAGGTTGAAATAACCATACCCTCTGTTTCTAATAACCTATCTAGCATCAACCATACTCAGTTTGGTTATCGGAAACTAACCATTTTTTTCCGTGTGGTGAGCTGAAATTCGGCAGGGTTCTTCAGTTTTAAGTGCAGATTACAGGAAAAATATAGCGAACACGATTGGCCTACATATTTGCGAAATAGAAGGGAATGAAATTAAATTTTTTCGAAAAAATTGCAAAAAATGACCCTGTCCCCCCCCCCCTTAACTTCTACAAATCTGAACCTGGTGAGCTGAAATTCGGCAGGGATCTTCAGTTTTAAGTGCAGATTACAGGAAAAATATAGCGAACACGATTGGCCTACATATTTGCGAAATAGAAGGGAAAGAAATTAAATTTTTTCGAAAAAATTGCAAAAAATGACCCTGTCCCCCCCCTTAACTTCTACAAATCTCAACCTGGTGAGCTGAAATTCGGCAGGGATCTTCAGTTTTAAGTGCAGATTACAGGAAAAATATAGCGAACACGATTGGCCTACATATTTGCGAAATAGAAGGGAATGAAATTAAATTTTTTCGAAAAAATTGCAAAAAATGACCCTGTCCCCCCCCCTTTAACTTCTACAAATCTGAACCTGGTGAGCTGAAATTCGGCAGGGAACTTCAGTTTTACGTGCAGATTACAGGAAAAATATAGCGAACACGATTGGCCTACATATTTGCTAAATAGAAGGGAAAGAAATTTAATTTTTTCGAAAAAATTGCAAAAAATGACCCTGTCCCCCCCTTTAACTTCTACAAATCTGAACCGGGTAAGCTGAAATTCGGTAGGGATCTTCAGTTTTACGTGCAGATTACAGGAAAAATATAGCGAACACGATTGGCCTACATATTAGCGAAATAGAAGGGAAAGAAATTAAATTTTTTCGAAAAAATTGCAAAAAATGACCCTGTCCCCCCCCCGCTTAACTTCTACAAATCTGAACCTGGTGAGCTGAAATTCGGTAGGGATCTTCAGTTTTACGTGCAGATTACAGGAAAAATATAGCGAACACGATTGACCTACATATTTGCGAAATAGAAGGGAAAAAAATTAAATTTTTTCGAAAAAATTGCAAAAAATGACGTTGTCTCCCCCCCTTAACTTCTACAAATCTCAACCTGGTGATCTGAAATTCGGTAGGGATCTTCAGTTTTACGTGCAGATTACAGGAAAAATATAGCGAACACGATTGGCCTACATATTTGCGAAATAGAAGGGAAAGAAATTAAATTTTTTCGAAAAAATTGCAAAAAATGACCCTGTCCCCCCCCCCGCTTAACTTCTACAAATCTGAACCTGGTGAGCTGAAATTCGGTAGGGATCTTCAGTTTTACGTGCAGATTACAGGAAAAATATAGCGAACACGATTGACCTACATATTTGCGAAGTAGAAGGGAAAAAAATTAAATTTTTTCGAAAAAATTGCAAAAAATGACGTTGTCTTCCCCCCTTAACTTCTACAAATCTCAACCTGGTGATGTGAAATTCGGTAGGGGTCTTCAGTTTTACGTGCAGATTACAGGAAAAATATAGCGAACACGATAGGTCTACATATTTGGGAAATAGAAGGAAAAGAAATTAAATTTTTTCGAAAAAATTGCAAAAAATGACCCTGTCCCCCCCCCTTAACTTCTAAAAATCTGAACCTGGTGTGCTGAAATTCGGCAGGGATCTTCAGTTTTAAGTGCAGATTACAGGAAAAATATAGCGAACACGATTGGCCTACATATTTGCTAAATAGAAGTGAAAGAAATTTAATTTTTTCGAAAAAATTGCAAAAAATGACCCTGTCCCCCCCTTAACTTCTACAAATCTCAACCTGGTGAGCTGAAATTCGGCAGGGATCTTCAGTTTTAAGTGCAGTTTACAGGAAAAATATAGCGAACACGATTGGCCTACATATTTGCGAAATAGAAGGGAAAGAAATTAAATTTTTTCGAAAAAATTGCAAAAATTGACCCTGTCCCCCCCTTAACTTCTACAAATCTCAACCTGGTGAGCTGAAATTCGGCAGGGATCTTCAGTTTTAAGTGCAGTTTACAGGAAAAATATAGCAAACACGATTGGCCTACATATTTGCGAAATAGAAGGGAAAGAAATTAAATTTTTTCGAAAAAATTGCAAAAAATGACCCTGTCCCCCCCCCCTTAACTTCTAAAAATCTGAACCTGGTGTGCTGAAATTCGGCAGGGATCTTCAGTTTTAAGTGCAGATTACAGAAAAAATATAGCGAACACGATTAGCCTACATATTTGCGAAATAGAAGGGAAAGAAATTAATTTTTTTTCGAAAAAATTGCAAAAAATGACCCTGTCCCCCCCCCTTAACTTCTACAAATCTCAACCTGGTGAGCTGAAATTCGGTAGGGATCTTCAGTTTTACGTGCAGATTACAGGAAAAATATAGCGAACACGATTTGCCTACATATTTGCGAAATAGAAGGGAAAGAAATTAAATTTTTTCAAAAAAAATTGCAAAAAATGACCCTGCCCCCCCCTTAACATCTACAAATCTTAACCTGGTGAGCTGAAATTCTGCAGGGATCTTCAGTTTTACGTGCAGATTACAGGAAAAATATAGCGAACACGATTGGCCTACATATTTTCGAAATAGAAGGGAAAGAAATTAAATTTTTTCGAAAAAATTGCAAAAAATGACCCTGCCCCCCCCCCTTAACTTCTACAAATCTCAACCTGGTGAGCTGAAATTCGGTAGGGATCTTCAGTTTTACGTGCAGATTACAGGAAAAATATAGCGAACACGATTGGCCTACATATTTGCGAAATAGAAGGGAAAGAAATTAAATTTTTTCGAAAAAATTGCAAAAAATGACCCTGTCCCCCCCTTTAACTTCTACAAATCTCAACCTGGTGAGCTGAAATTCGGTATGGATGTTCAGTTTTGCGTGCAGATTACAGGAAAAATATAGCGAACACGATTGGCCTACATATTTGCGAAATAGAAGGGAAAGAAATTAAATTTTTTAAAAAAAATTGCAAAAAATGACCCTGTCCCCCCCCTTAACTTCTACAAATCTGAACCTGGTGAGCTGAAATTCGGCAGGGATCTTCAGTTTTAAGTGCAGATTACAGGAAAAATATAGCGAACACGATTGGCCTACATATTTGCGAAATAGAAGGGAAAGAAATTAAATTTTTTCGAAAAAATTGCAAAAAATGACCCTGTCCCCCCCCCTTAACTTCTACAAATCTCAACCTGGTGAGCTGAAATTCGGTAGGGATCTTCAGTTTTACGTGCAGATTACAGGAAAAATATAGCGAACACGATTGGCCTACATATTTGCGAAATAGAAGGGAAAGAAATTAAATTTTTTCGAAAAAATTGCAAAAAATGACCCTGTCCCCCCCTTAACTTCTACAAATCTGAACCTGGTGAGCTGAAATTCGGTAGGGATCTTCAGTTTTACGTGCAGATTACAGGAAAAATATAGCGAACACGATTGGCCTACATATTTGCGAAATAGAAGGGAAAGAAATTAAATTTTTTCGAAAAAATTGCAAAAAATGACCCTGTCCCCCCCCCTTAACTTCTACAAATCTCAACCTGGTGAGCTGAAATTCGGCAGGGATCTTCAGTTTTAAGTGCAGATTACAGGAAAAATATAGCGAACACGATTGGCCTACATATTTGCGAAATAGAAGGGAAAGAAATTAAATTTTTTCGAAAAAATTGCAAAAAATGACCCTGTCCCCCCCCTTAACTTCTACAAATCTCAACCTGGTGAGCTGAAATTCGGCAGGGATCTTCAGTTTTACGTGCAGATTACAGGAAAAATATAGCGAACACGATTGGCCTACATATTTGCGAAATAGAAGGGAAAGAAATTAAATTTTTTCGAAAAAATTGCAAAAAATGACCCTGTCCCCCCCTTAACATCTACAAATCTCAACCTGGTGAGCTGAAATTCGGCAGGGATCTTCAGTTTTACGTGCAGATTACAGAAATAATATAGCGAACACGATTGACCTACATATTTGCGAAATAGAAGGGAAAAAAATTAAATTTTTTCTAAAAAATTGCAAAAAATGACCCTGTCCCCCCCCTTAACTTCTACAAATCTCAACCTGGTGAGCTGAAATTCGGCAGGGATCTTCAGTTTTAAGTGCAGATTACAGGAAAAATATAGCGAACACGATTGGCCTACATATTTGCGAAATAGAAGGGAAAGAAATTAAATTTTTTCGAAAAAATTGCAAAAAATGACCCTGTCCCCCCCTTAACTTCTACAAATCTCAACCTGGTGAGCTGAAATTCGGCAGGGATCTTCAGTTTTAAGTGCAGATTACAGGAAAAATATAGCGAACACGATTGGCCTACATATTTGCGAAATAGAAGGGAAAGAAATTAAATTTTTTCGAAAAAATTGCAAAAAATGACCCTGTCCCCCCCCCCCCTTAACTTCTAAAAATCTGAACCTGGTGAGCTGAAATTCGGCAGGGATCTTCAGTTTTAAGTGCAGATTACAGGAAAAATATAGCGAACACGATTGGCCTACATATTTGCGAAATAGAAGGGAAAGAAATTAAATTTTTTCGAAAAAATTGCAAAAAATGACCCTGTCCCCCCCCCCCTTAACTTCTACAAATCTCAACCTGGTGAGCTGAAATTCGGTAGGGATCTTCAGTTTTACGTGCAGATTACAGGAAAAATATAGCGAACACGATTGGCCTACATATTTGCGAAATAGAAGGGAAAGAAATTAAATTTTTTCGAAAAAATTGCAAAAAATGACCCTGTCCCCCCCCTTTAACTTCTACAAATCTCAACCTGGTGAGCTGAAATTCGGTAGGGATCTTCAGTTTTAAGTGCAGATTACAGGAAAAATATAGCGAACACGATTGGCCTACATATTTGCGAAATAGAAGGGAAAGAAATTAAATTTTTTCGAAAAAATTGCAAAAAATGACCCTGTCCCCCCCCCTTAACTTCTACAAATCTCAACCTGGTGAGCTGAAATTCGGCAGGGATCTTCAGTTTTAAGTGCAGATTACAGGAAAAATATAGCGAACACGATTGGCCTACATATTTGCGAAATAGAAGGGAAAGAAATTAAATTTTTTCGAAAAAATTGCAAAAAATGACCCTGTCCCCCCCTTAACTTCTACAAATCTCAACCTGGTGAGCTGAAATTCGGCAGGGATCTTCAGTTTTAAGTGCAGATTACAGGAAAAATATAGCGAACACGATTGGCCTACATATTTGCGAAATAGAAGGGAAAGAAATTAAATTTTTTCGAAAAAATTGCAAAAAATGACCCTGTCCCCCCCCCTTAACTTCTAAAAATCTGAACCTGGTGTGCTGAAATTCGGCAGGGATCTTCAGTTTTAAGTGCAGATTACAGAAAAAATATAGCGAACACGATTGGCCTACATATTTGCGAAATAGAAGGGAAAGAAATTAAATTTTTTCGAAAAAATTGCAAAAAATGACCCTGTCCCCCCTTAACTTCTACAAATCTCAACCTGGTGAGCTGAAATTCGGTAGGGATCTTCAGTTTTACGTGCAGATTACAGGAAAAATATAGCGAACACGATTGGCCTACATATTTGCGAAATAGAAGGGAAAGAAATTAAATTTTTTCGAAAAAATTGCAAAAAATGACCCTGTCCCCCCCCCTTTAACTTCTACAAATCTGAACCTGGTGAGCTGAAATTCGGCAGGGAACTTCAGTTTTACGTGCAGATTACAGGAAAAATATAGCGAACACGATTGGCCTACATATTTGCTAAATAGAAGGGAAAGAAATTAAATTTTTTCGAAAAAATTGCAAAAAATGACCCTGTCCCCCCCTTAACTTCTACAAATCTCAACCTGGTGAGCTGAAATTCGGCAGGGATCTTCAGTTTTATGTGCAGATTACAGGAAAAATATAGCGAACACGATTGGCCTACATATTTGCGAAATAGAAGGGAAAGAAATTAAAAATTTTCGAAAAAATTGCAAAAAATGACCCTGTCCCCCCCCTTAACTTCTACAAATCTGAACCTGGTGAGCTGAAATTCGGCAGGGATCTTCAGTTTTAAGTGCAGATTACAGGAAAAATATAGCGAACACGATTGGCCTACATATTTGCGAAATAGAAGGGAAAGAAATTAAATTTTTTCGAAAAAATTGCAAAAAATGACCCTGTCCCCCCCCTTTAACTTCTACAAATCTGAACCTGGTGAGCTGAAATTCGGCAGGGATCTTCAGTTTTAAGTGCAGATTACAGGAAAAATATAGCGAACACGATTGGCCTACATATTTGCGAATTAGAAGGAAAAGAAATTAAATTTTTTCGAAAAAATTGCAAAAAATGACCCTGCCCCCCTTCCTTAACTTCTACAAATCTGAACCTGGTGAGCTGAAATTCGGCAGGGGTCTTCAGTTTTAAGTGCAGATTACAGGAAAAATATAGCGAACACGATTGGCCTACATATTTGCGAAATAGAAGGGAAAGAAATTAAATTTTTTCGAAAAAATTGCAAAAAATGACCCTGTCCCCCCCTTAACTTCTACAAATCTCAACCTGGTGAGCTGAAATTCGGCAGGGATCTTCAGTTTTAAGTGCAGTTTACAGGAAAAATATAGCGAACACGATTGGCCTACATATTTGCGAAATAGAAGGGAAAGAAATTAAATTTTTTCGAAAAAATTGCAAAAATTGACCCTGTCCCCCCCTTAACTTCTACAAATCTCAACCTGGTGAGCTGAAATTCGGCAGGGATCTTCAGTTTTAAGTGCAGTTTACAGGAAAAATATAGCAAACACGATTGGCCTACATATTTGCGAAATAGAAGGGAAAGAAATTAAATTTTTTCGAAAAAATTGCAAAAAATGACCCTGTCCCCCCCCCTTAACTTCTAAAAATCTGAACCTGGTGTGCTGAAATTCGGCAGGGATCTTCAGTTTTAAGTGCAGATTACAGAAAAAATATAGCGAACACGATTAGCCTACATATTTGCGAAATAGAAGGGAAAGAAATTAAATTTTTTCGAAAAAATTGCAAAAAATGACCCTGTCCCCCCCCCCTTAACTTCTACAAATCTCAACCTGGTGAGCTGAAATTCGGTAGGGATCTTCAGTTTTACGTGCAGATTACAGGAAAAATATAGCGAACACGATTTGCCTACATATTTGCGAAATAGAAGGAAAAGCAATTAAATTTTTTCCAAAAAATTGCAAAAAATGACCCTGCCCCCCCCCTTAACATCTACAAATCTTAACCTGGTGAGCTGAAATTCTGCAGGGATCTTCAGTTTTACGTGCAGATTACAGGAAAAATATAGCGAACACGATTGGCCTACATATTTGCGAAATAGAAGGGAAAGAAATTAAATTTTTTCGAAAAAATTGCAAAAAATGACCCTGGCCCCCCCCCTTAACTTCTACAAATCTCAACCTGGTGAGCTGAAATTCGGTAGGGATCTTCAGTTTTACGTGCAGATTACAGGAAAAATATAGCGAACACGATTGGCCTACATATTTGCGAAATAGAAGGGAAAGAAATTAAATTTTTTCGAAAAAATTGCAAAAAATGACCATGTCCCACCCCTTAACTTCTACAAATCTCAACCTGGTGAGCTGAAATTCGGTAGGGATCTTCAGTTTTAAGTGCAGATTACAGGAAAAATATAGCGAACACGATTGGCCTACATATTTGCGAAATAGAAGGGAAAGAAATTAAAATTTTTCGAAAAAATTGCAAAAAATGACCCTGTCTCCCCCCTTCACTTCTACAAATCTCAACCTGGTGAGCTGAAATTCGATAGGGATCTTCAGTTTTACGTGCAGATTACAGGAAAAATATAGCGAACACGATTGGCCTACATATTTGCGAAATAGAAGGGAAAGAAATTAAATTTTTTCGAAAAAATTGCAAAAAATGACCCTGTCTCCCCCCTTAACTTCTACAAATCTGAACCGGGTGAGCTGAAATTCGGTAGGGATCTTCAGTTTTACGTGCAGATTACAGGAAAAATAAAAAAACACGATTGGCCTACATATTTGCGAAATAGAAGGGAAAGAAATTTAATTTTTTCGAAAAAATTGCAAAAAATGACCCTGTCCCCCCCCTTAACTTCTACAAATCTGAACCTGGTGAGCTGAAATTCGGCAGGGATCTTCAGTTTTAAGTGCAGATTACAGGAAAAATATAGCGAACACGATTGGCCTACATATTTGCGAAATAGAAGGGAAAGAAATTAAATTTTTTCGAAAAAATTGCAAAAAATGACCCTGTCCCCCCCTTAACTTCTACAAATCTCAACCTGGTGAGCTGAAATTCGGCAGGGATCTTCAGTTTTAAGTGCAGATTACAGGAAAAATATAGCGAATACGATTGGCCTACATATTTGCGAAATAGAAGGGAAATAAATTAAATTTTTTCGAAAAAATTGCAAAAAATGACCCTGTCCCCCCCCTTAACTTCTACAAATCTGAACCTGGTGAGCTGAAATTCGGCAGGGATCTTCAGTTTTAAGTGCAGATTACAGGAAAAATATAGCGAACACGATTGGCCTACATATTTGCGAAATAGAAGGGAAAGAAATTAAAATTTTTCGAAAAAATTGCAAAAAATGACCCTGTCCCCCCCCCTTAACTTCTACAAATCTCAACCTGGTGAGCTGAAATTCGGTAGGGATCTTCAGTTTTACGTGCAGATTACAGGAAAAATATAGCGAACACGATTGGCCTACATATTTGCGAAATAGAAGGGAAAGAAATTAAATTTTTTCGAAAAAATTGCAAAAAATGACCCTGTCCTCCCCCCTTAACTTCTACAAATCTCTACCTGGTGAGCTGAAATTCGGCAGGGATCTTCAGTTTTAAGTGCAGATTACAGGAAAAATATAGCGAACACGATTGGCCTACATATTTGCGAAATAGAAGGGAAAGAAATTAAATTTTTTCGAAAAAATTGCAAAAAATGACCCTGTCCCCCCCCTTAACTTCTACAAATCTCAACCTGGTGAGCTGAAATTCGGCAGGGATCTTCAGTTTTAAGTGCAGATTACAGGAAAAATATAGCGAACACGATTGGCCTACATATTTGCGAAATATAATGGAAAGAAATTAAATTTTTTCGAAAAAATTGCAAAAAATGACCCTGTCCCCCCCCTTAACTTCTACAAATCTCAACCTGGTGAGCTGAAATTCGGCAGGGATCTTCAGTTTTAAGTGCAGATTACAGGAAAAATATAGCGAACACGATTGGCCTACATATTTGCGAAATAGAAGGGAAAGAAATTAAATTTTTTCGAAAAAAATTGCAAAAAATGACCGTGTCCCCCCCCCCCCTTAACTTCTACAAATTTGAACCTGGTGAGCTGAAATTCAGCAGGGATCTTCAGTTTTACGTCAAGATTACAGGAAAAATATAGCAAACACGATTGGCCTACATATTGGCGAAAGGGAAGGGAAAGAAATTAAATTTTTTTGAAAAATTGCTAAAAATGAACCTGTCCCCCCCTAACTTCTACAAATCTCAACCTAGTGAGCTGAAATTCGGCAGGGATCTTCAGTTTTAAGTGCAGATTACAGGAAAAATATAGCGAACACGATTGGCCTACATATTTGCGAAATAGAAGGGAAAGAAATTAAATTTTTTCGAAAAAATTGCAAAAAATGACCCTGTCCCCCCCCCTTAACTTCTACAAATCTCAACCTGGTGAGCTGAAATTCGGTAGGGATCTTCAGTTTTACGTGCAGATTACAGGAAAAATATAGCGAACACGATTGGCCTACATATTTGCGAAATAGAAGGGAAAGAAATTAAATTTTTTCGAAAAAATTGCAAAAAATGACCCTGTCCCCCCCTTAACTTCTACAAATCTCAACCTGGTGAGCTGAAATTCGGCAGGGATCTTCAGTTTTACGTGCAGATTACAGGAAAAATATAGCGAACACGATTGGCCTACATATTTGCGAAATAGAAGGGAAAGAAATTAAATTTTTTCGAAAAAATTGCAAAAAATGACCCTGTCCCCCCCTTAACTTCTACAAATCTCAACCTGGTGAGCTGAAATTCGGCAGGGATCTTCAGTTTTACGTGCAGATTACAGGAAAAATATAGCGAACACGATTGGCCTACATATTTGCGAAATAGAAGGGAAAGAAATTAAATTTTTTCGAAAAAATTGCAAAAAATGACCCTGTCCCCCCCCCCCTTAACTTCTACAAATCTCAACCTGGTGAGCTGAAATTCGGCAGGGATCTTCAGTTTTACGTGCAGATTACAGGAAAAATATAGCGAACACGATTGGCCTACATATTTGCGAAATAGAAGGGAAAGAAATTAAATTTTTTCGAAAAAATTGCAAAAAATGACCCTGTCCCCCCCCCCTTAACTTCTACAAATCTCAACCTGGTGAGCTGAAATTCGGGAGGGATCTTCAGTTTTAAGTGCAGATTACAGGAAAAAATATAGCGAACACGATTTGCCTACATATTTGCGAAATAGAAGGGAAAGAAATTAAATTTTTTCGAAAAAATTGCAAAAAATGACCCTGTCCTCCCCCCTTAACTTCTACAAATCTCTACCTGGTGAGCTGAAATTCGGCAGGGATCTTCAGTTTTAAGTGCAGATTACAGGAAAAATATAGCGAACACGATTGGCCTACATATTTGCGAAATAGAAGGGAAAGAAATTAAATTTTTTCGAAAAAATTGCAAAAAAAAGGACCCTGTCCCCCCACTTAACTTCTACAAATCTGAACCTGGTGAGCTGAAATTTCGGCAGGGATCTTCAGTTTTAAGTGCAGATTACAGGAAAAATATAGCGAACACGATTGGCCTACATATTTGCGAAATAGAAGGAAAAGTAAATTAAATTTTTTCGAAAAAATTGCAAAAAATGACCCGGCCCCCCCCCCTTAACTTCTACAAATCTCTACCTGGTGAGCTGAAATTCAGCAGGGATCTTCAGTTTTACGTGCAGATTACAGGAAAAATATAGCGAACACGATTGGCCTACATATTTGCGAAATAGAAGGGAAAGAAATTAAATTTTTTGAAAAAATTGAAAAAAATGACCCTGTCCCCCCCTTAACTTCTACAAATCTCAACCTGGTGAGCTGAAATTCGGCAGGGATCTTCAGTTTTAAGTGCAGATTACAGGAAAAATATAGCGAACACGATTGGCCTACATATTTGCGAAATAGAAGGGAAAGAAATTAAATTTTTTCGAAAAAATTGCAAAAAATGACCTTGTCCCCCCCCCCCCTTTAACTTCTACAAATCTCAACCTGGTGAGCTGAAATTCGGCAGGGATCTTCAGTTTTAAGTGCAGATTACAGGAAAAATATAGCGAACACGATTGGCCTACATATTTGCGAAATAGAAGGGAAAGAAATTAAATTTTTTCGAAAAAATTGCAAAAAATGACCCTGTCCCCCCCCTTAACTTCTACAAATCTCAACCTGGTGAGCTGAAATTCGGCAGGGATCTTCAGTTTTAAGTGCAGATTACAGGAAAAATATAGCGAACACGATTGGCCTACATATTTGCGAAATAGAAGGGAAAGAAATTAAATTTTTTTAAAAAAAATTGTAAAAAATGACACTGTCCCCCCCCTTACCTTCTGCAAATCTCAACCTGGTGAGCTGAAATTCGTCAGGGATCTTCATTTTTAAGTGCAGATTACAGGAAAAATATAGCGAACACGATTGGCCTACATATTTGCGAAATAGAAGGGAAAGAAATTAAATTTTTTCGAAAAAATTGCAAAAAATGACCCTGTCCCCCCCTTAACTTCTACAAATCTCAACCTGGTGAGCTGAAATTCGGCAGGGATCTTCAGTTTTACGTGCAGATTACAGGAAAAATATAGCGAACACGATTGGCCTACATATTTGCGAAATAGAAGGGAAAGAAATTAAATTTTTTCGAAAAAATTGCAAAAAATGACCCTGTCCCCCCCCTTAACTTCTACAAATCTCAACCTGGTGAGCTGAAATTCGGTAGGGATCTTCAGTTTTACGTGCAGATTACAGGAAAAATATAGCGAACACGACTGTCCTACATATTTGCGAAATAGAAGGGAAAGAAATTAAAATTTTTCGAAAAAATTGCAAAAAAATGACCCTGTCCCCCCCTTAACTTCTACAAATCTAAACCTGGTGAGATGAAATTCGGCAGGGATCTTTAGTTTTAAGTGCAGATTACTGGAAAAATATAGCGAACACGATTGGCCTACATATTTGCGAAATAGAAGGGAAAGAAATTAAATTTTTTCGAAAAAATTGCAAAAAATGACCCTGTCCCCCCCTTAACTTCTACAAATCTCAACCTGGTGAGCTGAAATTCGGCAGGGATCTTCAGTTTTAAGTGCAGATTACAGGAAAAATATAGCGAACACGATTGGCCTACATATTTGCGAAATAGAAGGGAAAGAAATTAAATTTTTTCGAAAAAATTGCAAAAAATGACCCTGTCCCCCCCCTTAACTTCTACAAATCTCAACCTGGTGAGCTGAAATTCGGCAGGGATCTTCAGTTTTAAGTGCAGATTACAGGAAAAATATAGCGAACACGATTGGCCTACATATTTGCGAAATAGAAGGGAAAGAAATTAAACTTTTTCGAAAAAATTGCAAAAAATGACCCTGTCCCCTCCCTTTAACTTCTACAAATCTGAACCTGGTGAGCTGAAATTCGGCAGGGATCTTCAGTTTTACGTGCAGATTACAGGAAAAATATAGCGAACACGATTGGCCTACATATTTGCGAAATAGAAGGGAAAGAAATTAAAAATTTTCGAAAAAATTGCAAAAAATGACCCTGTCCCCCCCCTTAACTTCTACAAATCTCAACCTGGTGAGCTGAAATTCGGTAGGGATCTTCAGTTTTACGTGCAGATTACAGGAAAAATATAGCGAACACGATTGGCCTACATATTTGCGAAATAGAAGGGAAAGAAATTAAATTTTTTTTCGAAAAAATTGCAAAAAATGACCCTGTCCCCCCCTTAACTTCTACAAATCTCAACCTGGTGAGCTGAAATTCGGTAGGGATCTTCAGTTTTACGTGCAGATTACAGGAAAAATATAGCGAACACGATTGGCCTACATATTTGCGAAATAGAAGGGAAAGAAATTAAATTTTTTCGAAAAAATTGCAAAAAATGACCCTGTCCCCCCCCCTTTAACTTCTACAAATCTGAACCTGATGTGCTGAAATTCGGCAGGGATCTTCAGTTTTAAGTGCAGATTACAGGAAAAATATAGCGAACACGATTGGCCTACATATTTGCGAAATAGAAGGGAAAGAAATTAAATTTTTTCGAAAAAATTGCAAAAAATGACCCTGTCCCCCCCTTAACTTCTACAAATCTCAACCTGGTGAGCTGAAATTCGGCAGGGATCTTCAGTTTTACGTGCAGATTACAGGAAAAATATAGCGAACACGATTGGCCTACATATTTGCGAAATAGAAGGGAAAGAAATTAAATTTTTTCGAAAAAATTGCAAAAAATGACCCTGTCCCCCCCTTTAACTTCTACAAATCTGAACCGGGTAAGCTGAAATTCGGTAGGGATCTTCAGTTTTACGTGCAGATTACAGGAAAAATATAGCGAACACGATTGGCCTACATATTTGCGAAATAGAAGGGAAAGAAATTAAATTTTTTCGAAAAAATTGCAAAAAATGACCCTGTCCCCCCCCCTTAACTTCTACAAATCTGAACCTGGTGAGCTGAAATTCGGCAGGGATCTTCAGTTTTAAGTGCAGATTACAGGAAAAATATAGCGAACACGATTGGCCTACATATTTGCGAAATAGAAGGGAAAGAAATTAAATTTTTTCGAAAAAATTGCAAAAAATGACCCTGTCCCCCCCTTAACTTCTACAAATCTCAACCTGGTGAGCTGAAATTCGGTAGGGATCTTCAGTTTTACGTGCAGATTACAGGAAAAATATAGCGAACACGATTGGCCTACATATTTGCGAAATAGAAGGGAAAGAAATTAAATTTTTTCGAAAAAATTGCAAAAATGACCCTGTCCCCCCCCTTAACTTCTACAAATCTGAACCTGGTGAGCTGAAATTCGGCAGGGATCTTCAGTTTTAAGTGCAGATTACAGGAAAAATATAGCGAACACGATTGGCCTACATATTTGCGAAATAGAAGGGAAAGAAATTAAATTTTTTCGAAAAAATTGCAAAAAATGACCCTGTCCCCCCCCTTAACTTCTACAAATCTGAACCGGGTGAGCTGAAATTCGGTAGGGATCTTCAGTTTTACGTGCAGATTACAGGAAAAATATAGCGAACACGATTGGCCTACATATTTGCGAAATAGAAGGGAAAGAAATTAAATTTTTTCGAAAAAATTGCAAAAAATGACCCTGTCCCCCCCTTAACTTCTACAAATCTGAACCTGGTGAGCTGAAATTCGGCAGGGATCTTCAGTTTTAAGTGCAGATTACAGGAAAAATATAGCGAACACGATTGGCCTACATATTTGCGAAATAGAAGGGAAAGAAATTAAATTTTTTCGAAAAAATTGCAAAAAATGACCCTGTCCCCCCCCTTAACTTCTACAAATCTCAACCTGGTGAGCTGAAATTCGGTAGGGATCTTCAGTTTTACGTGCAGATTACAGGAAAAATATAGCGAACACGATTGGCCTACATATTTGCGAAATAGAAGGGAAAGAAATTAAATTTTTTCGAAAAAATTGCAAAAAATGACCCTGTCCCCCCCCTTTAACTTCTACAAATCTGAACCTGGTGAGCTGAAATTCGGTAGGGATCTTCAGTTTTACGTGCAGATTACAGGAAAAATATAGCGAACACGATTGGCCTACATATTTGCGAAATAGAAGGGAAAGAAATTAAATTTTTTCGAAAAAATTGCAAAAAATGACCCTGTCCCCCCCTTTAACTTCTACAAATCTGAACCGGGTGAGCTGAAATTCGGTAGGGATCTTCAGTTTTACGTGCAGATTACAGGAAAAATATAGCGAACACGATTGGCCTACATATTTGCGAAATAGAAGGGAAAGAAATTAAATTTTTTCGAAAAAATTGCAAAAAATGACCCTGTCCACCCCCCTTAACTTCTACAAATCTGAACCTGGTGAGCTGAAATTCGGCAGGGATCTTCAGTTTTACGTGCAGATTACAGGAAAAATATAGCGAACACGATTGGCCTACATATTTGCGAAATAGAAGGGAAAGAAATTAAATTTTTTCGAAAAAATTGCAAAAAATGACCCTGTCCCCCCCCCCTTTAACTTCTACAAATCTGAACCTGGTGAGCTGAAATTCGGCAGGGATCTTCAGTTTTAAGTGCAGATTACAGGAAAAATATAGCGAACACGATTGGCCTACATATTTGCGAAATAGAAGGGAAAGAAATTAAATTTTTTCGAAAAAATTGCAAAAAATGACCCTGTCCCCCCTTAACTTCTACAAATCTCAACCTGGTGAGCTGAAATTCGGCAGGGATCTTCAGTTTTAAGTGCAGATTACAGGAAAAATATAGCGAACACGATTGGCCTACATATTTGCGAAATAGAAGGGAAAGAAATTAAATTTTTTCGAAAAAATTGCAAAAAATGACCCTGTCCCCCCCCCCTTAACTTCTAAAAATCTGAACCTGGTGTGCTGAAATTCGGCAGGGATCTTCAGTTTTAAGTGCAGATTACAGGAAAAATATAGCGAACACGATTAGCCTACATATTTGCGAAATAGAAGGGAAAGAAATTAAATTTTTTCGAAAAAATTGCAAAAAATGACCCTGTCCCCCCCCCCTTATCTTCTACAAATCTCAACCTGGTGAGCTGAAATTCGGTAGGGATCTTCAGTTTTACGTGCAGATTACAGGAAAAATATAGCGAACACGATTTGCCTACATATTTGCGAAATAGAAGGGAAAGCAATTAAATTTTTTCCAAAAAATTGCAAAAAATGACCCTGCCCCCCCCTTAACATCTACAAATCTTAACCTGGTGAGCTGAAATTCTGCAGGGATCTTCAGTTTTACGTGCAGATTACAGGAAAAATATAGCGAACACGATTGGCCTACATATTTTCGAAATAGAAGGGAAAGAAATTAAATTTTTTCGAAAAAATTGCAAAAAATGACCCTGCCCCCCCCTTAACTTCTACAAATCTCAACCTGGTGAGCTGAAATTCGGCAGGGATCTTCAGTTTTACGTGCAGATTACAGGAAAAATATAGCGAACACGATTGGCCTACATATTTGCGAAATAGAAGGGAAAGAAATTAAATTTTTTCGAAAAAATTGCAAAAAATGACCCTGTCCCCCCCTTAACTTCTACAAATCTCAACCTGGTGAGCTGAAATTCGGCAGGGATCTTCAGTTTTAAGTGCAGATTACAGGAAAAATATAGCGAACACGATTGGCCTACATATTTGCGAAATAGAAGGGAAAGAAATTAAATTTTTTCGAAAAAATTGCAAAAAATGACCCTGTCCCCCCCCTTTAACTTCTACAAATCTGAACCTGGTGTGCTGAAATTCGGCAGGGATCTTCAGTTTTACGTGCAGATTACAGGAAAAATATAGCGAACACGATTGGCCTACATATTTGCGAAATAGAAGGGAAAGAAATTAAATTTTTTCGAAAAAATTGCAAAAAATGACCCTGTCCCCCCCCCTTTAACTTCTACAAATCTGAACCTGGTGAGCTGAAATTCGGTAGGGATCTTCAGTTTTACGTGCAGATTACAGGAAAAATATAGCGAACACGATTGGCCTACATATTTGCGAAATAGAAGGGAAAGAAATTAAATTTTTTCGAAAAAATTGCAAAAAATGACCCTGTCCCCCCCTTAACTTCTACAAATCTTAACCTGGTGAGCTGAAATTCGGTAGGGATCTTCAGTTTTACGTGCAGATTACAGGAAAAATATAGCGAACACGATTGGCCTACATATTTGCGAAATAGAAGGGAAAAAAATTAAATTTTTTCGAAAAAATTGCAAAAAATGACCCTGTCCCCCCCCTTAACTTCTACAAATCTCAACCTGGTGAGCTGAAATTCGGTAGGGATCTTCAGTTTTACGTGCAGATTACAGGAAAAATATAGCGAACACGATTGGCCTACATATTTGCGAAATAGAAGGGAAAGAAATTAAATTTTTTCGAAAAAATTGAAAAAAATGACCCTGTCCCCCCCTTAACTTCTACAAATCTGAACCTGGTGAGCTGAAATTCGGTAGGGATCTTCAGTTTTACGTGCAGATTACAGGAAAAATATAGCGAACACGATTGACCTACATATTTGCGAAATAGAAGGGAAAAAAATTAAATTTTTTCGAAAAAATTGCAAAAAATGACCCTGTCCCCCCCCTTAACTTCTAAAAATCTGAACCTGGTGTGCTGAAATTCGGTAGGGATCTTCAGTTTTACGTGCAGATTACAGGAAAAATATAGCGAACACGATTAACCTACATATTTGCGAAATAGAAGGAAAAGAAATTAAATTTTTTCGAAAAAATTGCAAAAAATGACCCTGTCCCCCCCCCTTAACTTCTAAAAATCTGAACCTGGTGTGCTGAAATTCGGCAGGGATCTTCAGTTTTAAGTGCAGATTACAGGAAAAATATAGCGAACACGATTGGCCTACATATTTGCTAAATAGAAGGGAAAGAAATTTAATTTTTTCGAAAAAATTGCAAAAAATGACCCTGTCCCCCCCCCCTTTAACTTCTACAAATCTCAACCTGGTGAGCTGAAATTCGGCAGGGATCTTCAGTTTTAAGTGCAGTTTACAGGAAAAATATAGCGAACACGATTGGCCTACATATTTGCGAAATAGAAGGGAAAGAAATTAAATTTTTTCGAAAAAATTGCAAAAAATGACCCTGTCCCCCCCTTAACTTCTACAAATCTCAACCTGGTGAGCTGAAATTCGGCAGGGATCTTCAGTTTTAAGTGCAGTTTACAGGAAAAATATAGCAAACACGATTGGCCTACATATTTGCGAAATAGAAGGGAAAGAAATTAAATTTTTTCGAAAAAATTGCAAAAAATGACCCTGTCCCCCCCCCTTAACTTCTAAAAATCTGAACCTGGTGTGCTGAAATTCGGCAGGGATCTTCAGTTTTAAGTGCAGATTACAGAAAAAATATAGCGAACACGATTAGCCTACATATTTGCGAAATAGAAGGGAAAGAAATTAAATTTTTTCGAAAAAATTGCAAAAAATGACCCTGTCCCCCCCCCCTTAACTTCTACAAATCTCAACCTGGTGAGCTGAAATTCGGTAGGGATCTTCAGTTTTACGTGCAGATTACAGGAAAAATATAGCGAACACGATTTGCCTACATATTTGCGAAATAGAAGGGAAAGAAATTAAATTTTTTCAAAAAAAATTGCAAAAAATGACCCTGCCCCCCCCTTAACATCTACAAATCTTAACCTGGTGAGCTGAAATTCTGCAGGGATCTTCAGTTTTACGTGCAGATTACAGGAAAAATATAGCGAACACGATTGGCCTACATATTTTCGAAATAGAAGGGAAAGAAATTAAATTTTTTCGAAAAAATTGCAAAAAATGACCCTGCCCCCCCCCTTAACTTCTACAAATCTCAACCTGGTGAGCTGAAATTCGGTAGGGATCTTCAGTTTTACGTGCAGATTACAGGAAAAATATAGCGAACACGATTGGCCTACATATTTGCGAAATAGAAGGAAAAGAAATTAAATTTTTTCGAAAAAATTGCAAAAAATTACCCTGTCCCCCCCTTAACTTCTACAAATCTCAACCTGGTGAGCTGAAATTCGGCAGGGATCTTCAGTTTTAAGAGCAGATTACAGGAAAAATATAGCGAACACGATTGGTCTAAATATTTGCGAAATAGAAGGGAAAGAAATTAAATTTTTTCGAAAAAATTGCAAAAAATGACCCTGCCCCCCCTTAACATCTACAAATCTCAACCTGGTGAGCTTAAATTCGGCAGGGATCTTCAGTTTTATGTGCAGATTACAGGAAAAATATAGCGAACACGATTGGCCTACATATTTGCGAAATAGAAGGGAAATAAATTAAAATTTTTCGAAAAAATTGCAAAAAATGACCCTGTCCCCCCCCTTAACTTCTACAAATCTCAACCTGGTGAGCTGAAATTCGGTAGGGATCTTCAGTTTTACGTGCAGATTACAGGAAAAATATAGCGAACACGATTGGCCTACATATTTGCTAAATAGAAGGGAAAGAAATTTAATTTTTTCGAAAAAATTGCAAAAAATGACCCTGTCCCCCCCTTTAACTTCTACAAATCTCAACCTGGTGAGCTGAAATTCGGCAGGGATCTTCAGTTTTACGTGCAGATTACAGGAAAAATTTAGCGAACACGATTGGCCTACATATTTGCGAAATAGAAGGGAAAGAAATTAAATTTTTTCGAAAAAATTGCAAAAAATGACCCTGTCCGCCCCCTCAACTTCTACAAATCTGAACCGGGTGAGCTGAAATTCAGCAGGGATCTTTAGTTTTAAGTGCAGATTACAGGAAAAATATAGCGAACACGATTGGCCTACATATTTGCGAAATAGAAGGGAAAGAAATTAAATTTTTTCGAAAAAATTGCAAAAAATGACCCTGCCCCCCCTTAACATCTACAAATCTCAACCTGGTGAGCTGAAATTCGGCAGGGATCTTCAGTTTTGCTCGCAGATTACAGGAAAAATATAGCGAACACGATTGGCCTACATATTTGCGAAATAGAAGGGAAAGAAATTAAATTTTTTCGAAAAAATTGCAAAAAATGACCCTGTCCGCCCCCTCAACTTCTACAAATCTGAACCTGGTGAGCTGAAATTCAGCAGGGATCTTTAGTTTTAAGTGCAGATTACAGGAAAAATATAGCGAACACGATTGGCCTACATATTTGCGAAATAGAAGGGAAAGAAATTAAATTTTTTCGAAAAAATTGCAAAAAATGACCCTGCCCCCCCTTAACATCTACAAATCTCAACCTGGTGAGCTGAAATTCGGCAGGGATCTTCAGTTTTGCTCGCAGATTACAGGAAAAATATAGCGAACACGATTGGCCTACATATTTGCGAAATAGAAGGGAAAGAAATTAAATTTTTTCGAAAAAATTGCAAAAAATGACCCTGTCCCCCCCCTTAACTTCTACAAATCTCAACCTGGTGAGCTGAAATTCGGTAGGGATCTTCAGTTTTACATGCAGATTACAGGAAAATTATAGAGAACCTGATAGGTCTACATATTTGGGAAATAGAAGGGAAAGAAATTAAATTTTTTCGAAAAAATTGCAAAAAAATGACCCTGTCCCCCCCTTTAACTTCTACAAATCTGAACCGGGTAAGCTGAAATTCGGTAAGGATCTTCAGTTTTATGTGCAGATTACGGGAAAATTATAGCGAAAACGATTGGTCTACATATTTGCGAAATAGAAGGGAAAGAAATTAAATTTTCTGAAAAAATTGCCAAAAATGACCCTGTCCCCCCCCCCTAACTTCTACAATTCAGAACCTGGTGAGCTGAAATTCAGCAAAAATCTTCAGTTTTAAGTGCAGATTACAGGAAAATTATAGCGAACCTGATTGTTGAACATAAGTATAATTACAGAGAAATAAAAAAATTTTTAAATAAAATAATATAATAAAAATATTTATTCTAATCTTACTAAAGTATATTACCATTTTGTTTAATTTGTTTTTAATTTTAAAAGAATTGTTATAATATTTTTAAATAAATTGTGTTTGAATATTTGTGTACGGAACCCTCGATCTTAGTGCGAGTGCAACTCGCACTTGTCCGATTTTTATTTTATTTTTTAATTTATTTCAAAAATACATTATCATTTGCATATATGGTTTTCGGGGATGCTGATTCCTAATTCGATGTCAGTTTTTCAAAATTCAAAATGGCGAATCCAATATGGCGGATGACTTTTTCAAAAAAAATATTCGAATTTTATGAAATTTGGTATCCAGGGGTATTTTGGGTCGCTGATTACAAATCTGATATCAGTTTTCAAAAATTTAAAATGGCGGATCCAATATGACGGATGACTTTTTAAAAGAACAAAAGTGCAGTTAGACTACACCGATTTTTATAAAATTTTAGTATAATACTTCTAGAAATATATAGTTTCGAAAAACGTTTTTCAGGTCGCTGATTACAAATCTAGTGTCTGTTTTTGCAAATTCAAAATAGCGAATCCTAAATGCCTATTTTGAATTTTGAAAAACTGATATCATATTTGTAATCAGCGCTCCCGAAAATCCCTGAGTAACGAGTTTTAATGAAGTTTTAAAAATGTTCGCCATATTGGATTCGCCATTTTGAATTTTTTAAAACTTATGTCAGATTCGTAATCAGCGACCCAAAAAACCATCGGAAACATAGTTTCATAAAAATCCAACATTTTTTTAAAAAGGTCATCCGCCATATTGGATCCACTATTTTGAATGTTTAAAAACTACTATCAAATTCGTCCTTAGCGACCTAAAAAACCTCGGATACTAAGTTTCATAAAATTCCAACATTTTGTTAAAAAAGTCATCCGGCATATTGGATCCGCCATTTTGAATTGATAAAAACTAATATCAGTTACGTTATCAGCGATCTAAAAAACTTTTGAGTAACGACACGGTTGCCGCCTGTTGATTATAAACACTTGAATTTGTTTCCAAATTAATATTTTTGAAAATAGTAAAACTTGTTTTTGGAGATAAACTGTTGTTCACTTTTGAAATTATACTTTGAGTTCACTTGACGATGCTGTGTTGACTACTAATTGATTTCCAAAAGATTGCTGTCTGTTCTAAACGAAGGTGCTCCCCTTTTTATTAGGGTTCCGTATCCGGTAGGAACCCTATTGGAACGGTTACAAAAATGGCCATGTACCTCCCCCCCTAGAACTTACAATTTTACACCTAGAGAGCTAAAAATTGGTGGACGTATGTATTTTTACGCGTAGATTACAGAAAAAATATAGCGAACGTGATTGGGATTGATCTTCATAGAGTTTTCGACGAAAAACATCAAATTATGTCCATTTTTCGCGAAAAAAGCAAGTACCCGCCCCCTCCTTTGCGCTCACAGTTTTTAAAATAGAAAGTTGAAAATTGATATGCATATGTATTTTCAAAAATGGATTAAAGGAAAAATATAGCGAACACATTCAGTATTGATCTTCATTCTGTTTTTATCGAAAAAGTCAAAAATTTCGAAAAAATCCATGTACCCCCCCTGGCGCCTACATTTCTTTACCTGGAGAGCTGAAAATTGGCATACTTATTCAATTTAAGGGGAAAATAACAGGAAAAATATAGTGGATGTGATTAGAATTGATCTTTATGGTGTTTTCATCGAAACACTAAAATCTCTTTTTGCAAAATCGAAAATACTTTACCCTTGCTGGTTCTCCCAATTCGTAACCTAGTGATCTGGCCTTATACATTTTTATTTATTTTTTCGTGCAGATTTTAACAAACATACAAAAAAAATTATTGGAGTTTATCTTCATATTTTTTTACAAAAAACAAATTTTTTTTTTAGTTTTAGAAGAAAAAGTGTGTATCCCCCTGGGGTTTCACAATTCTGGACTTATTGGACTGTAGTTTGTCTTATTTTATGTAGTTTCGTGTGTAGATTAAAGGAAAAGTATAGCGAACATGATTGGATTTGATCTTCATATTTTTTCAGCAAAAAACTCAAAGTTTTTCAAAATTGCGCCAAAAAAGAGTGTTTTTTGCCCTAGCACCCACAGTTTTTTATCTCAAGAGATGAAAATTGGTACACTTTTGTGTTTTCGCGTGCAGGTTAGAATAAAAATAGTGTAGAAATAGTTATAATTTATCTTGATCAATTATTCATTTATTATTTTAGCAAAAAAATAGAAGTTTTAAAAGAGGGTACGGAACCCTCGGTGTTAGTACGAGTTCTACTTGCACTTGTCCGGTTTTTATTAAAATTTCCTCATTAGTCTAATGATTTGTGGATCTCGTAGTGGTTTCAGGTCAGTGACACTGGCTTCTTTTTGACCTTAATGGATTTCATTGCGAGTGGCATCACTTCAACCTTCATAAAGTTGAAGTCGCTCGCGACGTTTGTCTTAGATTCTCAGGACTGGTGTGTGTCGATTATAAGATATAACAGTTTTTTAAATGTTTCTCTATTTTTATATTTCATTGTTTTTAGATGTTTCATTTATGTATGGACAAGAATTATTAGGTGTTAAGAAGGAAGGAAATTTTTTATTGGAGTTGTTTTGTTATATTTTTGAATATAACAAGTTTCTTCCTGAAACGTAAAACTATATATTATTAAGGTATTTGTCGCGTCCATTCATGTTTGTCAGATTTTTTTTTAAATTTCACTCAATTATTCTTTGTATATTTATCTACAAAATAAAGCCTATTAAAATAAAATTGACCGTTTGTAAGTCTCAAAAAGTGAAATCAAAGTTTCGATCTTTAACATGTATGGTATAGGGAAAGCATGATTTTATTACAGATTTTTAATTTTTGCACTTATACTAATCGTCAGATTTTGAAGAAAACTAAAGTATTATTTATTAAACTAAAATGAACTTTTATAAAAAACATAAAAATTTTTTACCATTCCATTTAAAAGATATTTAATGTCAAATATAAAAAATTATTTAAACATTTGTTTTAAAGGAGAGTCGAATTCGTAAACGTGACAACAACGCTGGTTAAATACTACGGCTCATCTGCTTATTTCGGCGCGAATTTTTAAAGATGGACATGTTCCAAACTTGCGACGTTGCCACGATCGTTTTCCATGATTGAGGTTATGATTATACATTGAAAACTTTCGTGTGTGAAACTCGTGAGACTGTATGTGTTCAAAGGTTTTTCAGAAACTCGCATTCAAAATCGTTTCATAAGTACAGTCGTCTGATAAAAACTTTTGAGACTGACCAGTTACGCGACAAATACCTTAAGTGTATTTTATTATTCTTGTTAATAATTGATAAATGCAAAGAAGTGAAGAAAAAAAGGAGACACTCAGGAGTGTCACTTTATTTTGTTCTTTTGTTAAATTAAATAGAATTCTTTAAGAAAAAAATAAGAATTAATAAATTGCGAATATTTGATATTCTTCATGTTGCTCATTTTATAAAAAATATATAATATAGAGTATTATTGGTCTATAGTTTATTTTATAAAATCCGAAATGATTTTTTTTAAATATAATTGTACCACCAACTGGGGCTACTTTGTGCAGCAAATATTATACGACAAAATGTAAAATAAAATACTAAAATTTCGTTAAAATCTACATTTACTAATATTACCAACTTTCTTTTAAATTATATAGGTCATTCTCACAATCGGGACACATGACCTGTACAAAAGACTTTTTAAAATAAATAATAATTATTTTTCAAAACTTTTACCTCCTAATAAAAGCATTCATCATGATATAATCGGATCCTATTAAAAGTAAATAAAATTTTTTAAATATTTAGAGATACACGTGTTTATATAGTATAAAAACTCCCCTCCGTCTTTGTTTATAAAGTAAGTTTCATTTATAAAAGAGGTATTATATTAATTCTGCAATATTAAAAAATCTTTTTTGTAATTAATTCAATAAGACTAAAGTAAAATAATTATAAGGTATTTTTCCTTAGAATTAAATTAGTTTTGTACAGAAATAAAACACCCGTCCGTTACCACTCACAAATATAATTATAAAATATAGAAAAAACGATAACATAAAAATAAATAAATTAAAACTCTTTGTAGTGTCAGCATAGTTATGGTCATTGCATAAAATGATGAAATAAAAAGAAAATAATCAGTTTTAAAAGGATTTTTAGTGTGTAAGTGTTCATCGACACAATAAAAACTCCCCTCCGTTCCCGCAATAAATTTAGTTTTTTGAAAGTAAATAATAATAATTATTAATAATTTTAAAGGTGAAAGAATTTAACAATTATTCCGAATCAAATCTCTCTAAAATAAATTTCTTGAGTAAGCACTAGTAGTCCAGGATCCCGTGTACATTTTTTTCATTGATTACTAACAAGCTAATTTTTTGTGAGTAGCTTCATTTTGATGAGACGCCCAACTTTTATCTTTACAAAAAATCTCCATTGTGGTAGCTAATAGGGAAAAGAGGGATGAAATATGTCGATTTGATGAGTCTAAAAAATTTATTACTAACTGTCAGTTTTTTATTAAATGTTAAGAACATTAAGAGCATTATTAAAAAAAATTATTGTCCTACAAATGATATAGTTTGATTAAAGAGTCCCCCCTTTCCGACATGTATTGATAACTAGGTCATTAAAAATGATTACTAACCAGATGATTTTTTAAATACTCATTCCTTAATATTTATATAATTTAAAAGTCACATTGTCCTACAAATTACGTGGTAGCTTAGGTTGGTCCTACGCTCAAAATGTGTATTGCAGATCTGTGATGTAGAAATAATTACTATCAAGCTAATTCTTTCTGAGTAGCTTCATTTTGATGAGACGCCCAAATTTTTTCTAACAAAAATTCTCCATTGTGGTAGCTAATAGGGGAAAGAGGGATGAAATATGTCGATTTGATGAGTCTAAAAAATTTATTACTAACTGTCAGTTTTTTATTGAATGTTAAGAAAATTAAGAGCATTATTAAAAAAAATTATTGTTCTACAAATGATATAGTTTGATTAAAGAGTCCCCCCCTTCCGACATGTATTGATAACTAGGTCATTAAAAAGGATTACTAACCAGCTGATTTTTTAAATATTCATTCCTTAATATTTATATAATTTAAAAGTCAAATTGTCCTACAAATTACGTGATAGATTATCCAGGTCCTACGGTATATTGTACTTGTCAAGAAAGGAAGAAAAAAACAATAACAAAACAGAACTCAAGCAGAAGTGCGTTGTTTATATATACGTAGTACAGAATAGTTTCGACTATATAACAGTGTTAAAGTGTTTCCAGTAGACCACGATTTGACTTGCAAAAATAATTTAAAGAAAGTCGGTGTTTTAAAATAATTATGGATTGTTTTTTGTGTAAAGCACAATGTGAAAACTCTAGTTTTCGAGAGAAAAAAGAAGATGTGAAAAAATTTAGTGAAGAAATTTGGCTATCTTGCAAATCTTTTTTTATCTGCTCGAAAGCATCATCGACACAAATTTCGAGATGTTGTACTGCCTGACAGTTGGAATGACGATGTAGTAGGTTATCACTCCACTTGCTACAAAGGATTTCGAGTGAAATCTAAATATTTGTCTTATAAAAGGTAAGTCATTCGAATATTTTTGCAATCTATCTTGAAAATAAATGAAAAAGAATTTATGTAGTTTTTACTTTCACATAATAATGTAAAATAAATTTAGTTTTAATATTACATAAAATTATTGTCACATTCTTTAAACAATAATTGAATAGTGAATTTCGAAAAGGGCTCAACTCGGATTTTTTTTGCAAATATCACTTTTTTGTATTTTTTGCATTATTACATATTCATTGACGTTTTCTTAAAAGAAAAATTTCATCTGAGGTACTTTTAGTGGAAAAAAATGTATTAAAGTGTGTTTTCCTTTGACTTTTAATCTAAAATTGTTTATTTTCTAACCTAATGCTAAATTGTTTTTCAGCTCAAAAAAAATTATTACATTTTGAAATTAAATAAAAAATATAGAAATTGATTCTTGATAGTAAAATACTCAGTTAATATATTTTTATGAATAAAACAATTAAATTTTTTTCATGCATTTCGAAAAGGGCTCAACTCTGACAATTATAGTATCAATTTTCTCCAACTCACTGTTATTAAAAATAATATTTTTCATATAAGCAATTTTTAATCTTTAAGTTTTTAAAAATAATTTCTTATATACAGCACTGAACCAGATTTGACATCATCAGTCCCAAATGCTGAACCGGAACCATTGCAATGCACTTCACGGTTAGTTAATTAAATTTTTTTCTTGTGATATTAATGTAGGCAGTATTAATTTACATATTTCTTAGATAAATAATTTTTAATTTTTAAGTTTTTAAAAAAATACTAATATTAAAGTACCATAAAATATTTATAATAATAAATAAAATATATAATAAAATTTTATTTGATAATTTTTTATAATTTATAAATATTTATTTTATAATTTAATAAAATAACCTATTTAAAATATTAAAAATAAAATAAAATTTTTTTAAATATTAAAATATTAAATTAAAAATTAAAATAAAATAAAACTGTTTTGCATATTATCATTTGCATATTATTATTTACAGAAATGTTGACCAGAATTTGGTATTAAGTAATCAGGAAAAAAGAAATATTGAAGATTTGCATAATACTGTTGAGGAGGATAATGAAGATAATCATGTGGAAATACAAAGCTTTGAAGATGATGAGTCAGGAAGAAAATGTTTTTTTGTATGAAAGTAAATATAAAACGTAAAGGGCGACAAATCTATTGTCACAAATTAATAAGAATTTGAATTAATAAGAAAAAATTGGGCCACGAAACGAGATAGCCATAAAATTGCCAGAGAACGCTTGATCAATTATATTCAACAAGAAGTTATTAGAAATCGACGAGTGATGTCATTAGATCACCTAAAATATTGTTATGCTGAATTCGTAAAAGAAATGTATGAAAAAGGAAATATAGAAGCTGGCATATTTAGTAGTCAAGCTCTCAAGAAGTTTATACAAAGTCAAATAAAACATAACATTTCATTGGTTAAGATTTCAAATATAGTATATTGTGCAACGAGTGGAGAACAAGGGCGATTTCTCGCGAGCTTGAAGTTTGCTGCTCGAGCGCAGCGAGAGCAGCAATCAAGCGAGCGAAAATCGCTGTTCGCCACGAATTGCACATATTACTTTGTCCAACAACTGAAAAACACTTTCTATGAATTTTTCATACTAATTATAATAATTTTATTCATTTATTGTCAGAACTTAACATATTAATAATACAATTAATTTTTCAAAATTTTAATTTTTAGTTATAAATTACTTATTTAGGACAAAATTTAACAAAGTTAAAGCAAATTAGAATAGATTTCTATGATTTATTTATAGTGATATGGAACCGAAATAACCACACATAATGTGCCTTTACTCTTTTCACCGCTCATTTCTCCACTGGACAAACGGCCAGTGGAGATATGAGGTACATTTCTCCACTGGTGCCTAGTGCACAATGACTCCATTTCCCCGAAGGCGTTGGACAAAAGAATATTTTATATCAACTGAAATAGATATTGAAACAATCGATGATGAAGAAATCGAGGATTTATTATTCGAACAAGAAGCACAATATTTCGCTTTGAAATATCGAAGAAACAAATTAAAAATTAAAAAAAAGCCTTTAACAGATTTCATCGATAGTGAGATACTAAATAAAGGAGAGTGCGATGTTCCAAAATGGCTGGATATATTTTGGACTACAGCCTTGAACGGTGTTGGCAAAGAAAGCTGCAATCGGGTTCAGAGATTGTCCTCATGTTATTCGCAGGACTCTATTTACAGCATTACAGGAGGTTTAATCAAACCGCGAAAGCATATTTTATTGGGTATAACCATAAAAAGCCTCACGGGAAGTAAAGAAGTAGTTGATATATTAAACAGACAAGGTTACTGCATCAACTATCCAAGTATATTGGAATTAGAGACTTCTGCTGCATACTCTTGTATTTCTAATAATCAGTTATGTCCTTCCGGAATTCAACTAACTTCTATATTACCATGTGGAGTAGCATGGGATAATTACGACAGATTTGTAGAGACAAGCTCTGGTAAAAATACTTTGCATGATACAGTGGGTATCATGTATCAAAATATCCCTACAGAAGAAGAGTTGAACATCATCAAAAGAAACGATGCATCTGAAGAAGCTCAACAAATTTTATTAATGAATGTTCGTGATTTCTCTGGTCGTAGGAAACGTTCTTTTGAGCTAGAGTCATTTGAAAATTTACGGTACGGGAAGCAACGTCGTCCAGAAATTTTGCATAGTAGTGTAACGTCACCTGAAGATCCACAAAATTTAATTAAGTTTCAACATAAACATTTTGCTTGGGTACTTTCCCATAAGTTACAAATTTCAAACACGCCAATGTGGGTAGGATATAATGCACAAATTTTAAAAGATGACAGTAGCATTCAAAAGGTTGAGTACCGTAATCTGGGGCTATAAGGAACAGATTTCAGCTTTAAAGTCTTGCAACTTTTTTTTTTATTGAAATGTTGCCTTAATATTTTTTTCTTTTCTTGATCTTGGCGAGCACTTTGAAGGGTTAAAGAATTGTTTTGATCAAAGCTAGAATTTTAAGCAAAAAATACGAAAAAGACGCATTTTTTCGAAATTACAAAATGGGGTTATAAGGAACAAGGCGGTAAAACTATTGGAAAACGTATTTAAAGTTAAAGAAATTATTTTTTATTGATCGAAAGTAAACACAGAATATAACACAAATGTAAAAACAAAACTAAACGTTGCTGGTATCATCAGTTGAGGTCGATGATGATAACTGGTCGTTTTTTGTGACTTGTAGGTACCAACGCTCTTTTACAATTTCGAACCATCTTTGAACACTAAAAACCAAATTAGGTGATAAAAAACAAACGAAATTACGAAAAACTTACGTTTTGGCAACACACTTTAACAATTCGGAAGAAATAATTTTGCTCCTTATATACCCGCCGTTTGTGAATTTTGATTTTTTTTCTCGTAAATCTTACTGTAAATACAAAATAAACGTATTTATTACTTAGTGAACTCAATAAAACTTCCCATAATAAATCCCTTTAATAAAAAAAATTACTTTGAGAAGTTAAAATAGGAACAACTTACCTCGGCAATCAAATGTTTCCCAAGTTTGAAATTTCACTAAAACACAATTACTCACTTACAAGCTACTACTGTTCACAAAATTATTAATAGTCGCAATTATTGCATTGAATAGTATTGGCAGTTACCCCAGCAACAATTTTTCAAAAGCAAGTAACACAATTTATTTATACACGGCCCCGATAACTTCAACTCCACCCGAACACAGAGTTTTGTTCCTTGTAGCCCCGGTGTTCCTTATAGCCCCAGTTTACGGTATATAAACGCAAATTAATAAGTCACCCACGGATCCGGCAGTTGTAAAAGAGACGATGCAAAGAAGTTTGCAAATCGCTTCGGAATGCCAAAAAGATTTCTTCAGCGTTACTTACGATTTAGCTATGGCCAAGATTGCTTTACGGATACAGAGTGCCGAAGATGATTTTCAAAAACTTTTCATAAATTTTGGACCTTTCCACATAATGTTATCGTTCATGAAAGCTATCGGGAAATTTATTAGTGGATCTGGATTAACAAATATTCTTATAGATAGCGAAATTTTGGCGAATGGTTCTATCAGCTCGTTTTTAAGTGGAAAACACTTTAATCGTTGTAGAAAGATTCATCCTCTACTCTCTCTTGCTTTGCAGATTTTGCATTTGGAAAAGTTTTTACAAGAACATGATCAGAACCTGGAAAATATTCTAGAATACTTAGAAATATTTAATGAACAAGAGAATGATGATCCGCAAATAACCAATGAGAATTTAAAGAAATTATTTGACAATTATGAAAAATATAAAAATGAAACTTTGAATGGAAGGCATGGTAAAACACCTCAAATTTATTTAATGTACACAAGATTAGTTGAATATTATCTTCAATTAGAATATAGTATTCGTTTGGGTGATTTCAATTTGTTTGTGCATATTTTACCCAAAATAACAAATGTTTTCTTTTCAATGAACCATCATAATTATGCAAGGTACATGTCCATTTATTGGGATAAGTTGATAAATATTGAAATTACACATCCCGGATTGCTTGATGATTGTAAAAAGAGTTTCTTAGGAATTCGAAGAACAATGAAACCGTTTTCAAGGATCCTAGTTGACTTAACGCTTGAGCAGACGATAAATTCTGATGCTGCTTCTAAAGCTTCTGGAATTATTAACGTTACAAACTCCTTCTCTGCAAGACAAAAATGGTCAATTACTCATTCACTACGTACGAGTGTAATATCAAAAATGATGGAGCTTTGTGATATTCAATCAGCAGATGACATTACGAAAGATTTAAAAAAGTCAACAATTAATAAATCTACAAAAAACTTAGATGTACTGATGCAACTAATAAAACAGTACACCAACCCTTTTGCGTCACAACTGTCACAAGATCATCTTTACAATATATCAAAAGGTCAGTCAGTGAACAATGAAATATATATGTTTTTATCATCAGTTGAAATCGAGGGTGAAAAACAACGGAACCATTTTATTGCTGAGACTCTAGTAACACCAGATAGATTTGATAAAGCCATTAAGAGAAATAAAATAATTAATTTTGAGTACAAAAATACACAAAAAGTCAAAATTAATGGAAAAGTGAAAGAAGTTAAGATGCAAAGAGATGTTTTTGGTCGCCTACTTTATGCATCACTAAAACATAAAATTTATATAGAAAAAGCGTTAAGTTTTCCTCTAGCCCCTATTCCGTTTTCACTCTGTCATACTAATGGAACAATTTGCAAGACCCCGAAATCTATTGTTATTAGCGAATTATTAAAGTATCAAACTGAAATCGCAAATCCTCCAGAAGCAGACATTCACTTAGTTGATGGTTTCTATTTACGTTGAAGAACCTTCCAAACAGTTATGGTCAAATCTCGAAGCATATATTGAAAATACTTATGTATAATAGAAAAGAATTATATTTGACAAGTACAGAAAACCCAGTCTCAAAGATTTTGAACATGATCTGAGAGGTGAAGAGGACACACAGTATGACGTAATACGTAAAGACAATAATCGTCCTGCAGATTTTTGCAAATTATTGAGAAGTAAAAACTTTATAGAAAAATTTGTAAAATTTTTAATTGAGGATTGGACAAGGGACGAATATATTACATTGATCACAGGAAAGACTGTTAAACTTAATTATGATCAATGCTACACCTATCAGGTTTCCTGTGAACATGAAATAAAAAGATTCATTGACTATAACCTCTCTTGCTATCATGAAGAAGCTGACACTAAAATTGTGTACCACATTTGTCAATTAAATACTAATTATCATGTACAAATACATTGTACAGATTCTGATATACCAGTAATAATGTTGGCAAATTTTAAGTATTTAAGAGATCAAATTCAAATAATAATTAATTTAAGTACAAGTAAAAGGAAATTGTACTTAAACATAAATGAGATTTATGCCAGACTTGGAGATCAGTTATCTTGTTCACTCACCATATGTCATATTTTTACAGGAAATGATTACAATCCTGCTTTCTTTCGTAAAGGAAGAAAACCGTTCAGTATTTTGAAGAAAAATGAAATTTTTCAAGAGGCTTTTATTCAACTCCTACAAAGTGAACATACAGAATTAACAACATCCAATGAAATAGTTCTTAATTATTGAAGAGTATATATGTCGAGTGTACTCATTAAAAACAAAAAATGACATTAACAAAGGACGGTATGAATTATTTGAAAAAGGGTATAAATCAAAAAATGAAAACGAAGAAATTGTAAAAAAGAAAATCGTAGGATATGATCCTTCTAGTCTGCCACCAACAAAAGAAAAATTGTTGCAACAAATTAAAAGAACAGTATTCATAGGCAATGTATGGTGTAATGCACACATGTCTTGCCCCACAAAAAAAGTAGCAGAAAATTATGGATGGATAATAATTGACAACAAATTTGAATATTATTGGTTTGATGGTCCCCAAAGTCCATCTTTTAAAGAATTGGCTTCTGAATTTCAAGGTAACCTAAAAATACTATTGTTATTTATAGTTGATTATTCGACAATTTATTTAATTTGTTCATGTTATTACAGAGTCAGATATCACGAATGAGGAAAATGAAGGAGATAAAGAAGAGAGTGAGATTAGCAGCGAGGAAGATGAAGATATGTCCGATGAATGTGATAAAGATTAAATATATACATTAATTTTTGTAATAAGTTTACTAAAAAATAAAGTAATTCAAATTTCGTAAGAGATGGTTTTACTTTATGTTATATTACAAATATAATAAATAAAAATTTATAGTCAGGAAAGTCTGATTATTTACTACCCTGCACAGTTTTCAAAAATACTTAAATTTTACAAAGAATTCTATTTAAATTTTTGAGAATAATTGAATTCTTGTGAACGATTTTATTAGATTTTTTAAAATAATTAAATTTCCAAGAAGAAATTTATTACTTTAAGAAATAATTGAATTCTTGTGATAAATATTGTTATTTATATATGCAAAAATAATTGAATTTTTCAAATAATTTCATTAAAATGCCTCAAAATAATTTAATTTTTGGGAATTGAAATTAAATTTTTAAGAATAATTACATTTTCTTTGATCAATTTCTGTAAAATTGTATTAAAAATACATTTTATATGTGAAAATAATTGAATCCTTCTATTAATTAATTTTCCTGAATTCGTCAAACTGTATTGAACTTCCAAACCTTCTATTTTTACTGATTTTACTAAAAAAGTACCCAAAAAAGGAGTAAATAGTAGGTGTTAGTAAAAAAGTGCCATATTGGATCTGCCATTTAAAATTTTATAAACCTGATTCCACATTCGTAATCAGTAACCTCAAAAACCTCCTAGTAACAAATTTTATGGAAATGCAAGAACTTTTTAAAAAACTTTTCCACGATATAGGATCCGCCATTTTGCATTTTTGAAATCGATTCCACTATCGGTGCTGATCATATCAAAATATATCTTGTGGGGTCTATCTCGGCTTCTTTTTAATGTTACATACAATCGCACAAACGCAATATCTTCTGACTAGGCAGACCGAGCAAGGGATATAAACGAAACTAGCAATTCTTGTCGGACTAATGGTAAATACCTTTTTTTTGTAGGACATTTTTTTATTTGGACACAGAACACACTATCCTTTAATGTAATATTTTTGTCCTACAGTTAGTAATAAAAAAAATTGTTTTGTGGCATTACCAATTTCTGAGCGTAGGACCAACCTAAGCTACCACATAATTTGTAGGACAATGTGACTTTTAAATTACATAAATATTAAGAAATGAGTATTTAAAAAATCATCTGGTTAGTAATCATTTTTAATGACCTAGTTATCAATAATTGTCGAAAAGGGGGGACTCTTTAATCAAACTATATCATTTGTAGGACAATAATTTTTTTTAATAATGCTCTTAATGTTCTTAACATTTAATAAAAAACTGACAGTTAGTAGTAAATTTTTTAGACTCATCAAATCGACATATTTCATCCCTCTTTCCCCTATTAGCTACCACAATGGAGATTTTTTGTAAAGATAAAAGTTGGGCGTCTCATCAAAATGAAGCTACACACAAAAAATTAGCTTGTTAGTAATCAATGAAAAAAATGTACACTGGATCCTGGACTATAGATTTCGTTATAAAAATACAATATATTTTTCATATGTATCGACAGCGCAGCTATCCTTACACAGAAACCTGCTTTTTCTGAAAATTATTTTTTCGAAATTAATTATCGACAGCTGCGCTGTCGATACATATGAAAAATATATTGTATTTTCATAACGAAATCTAGTGCTTACTTAAGAAATTTATTTTCGAGAGATTTGATTCGGAATAATTGTTAAATTCTTTTACCTTTAATAATAATACTACCGAATGATAAATTCACTTTCTTCAATTATATTTGCCTATGAATTTGAAAATTAGGCTTTACCATCTTCAAGAAACTCCCTACATTATCATGAAATAATGCAGAGAGGTATAGTATATACAGTCAACTCTATGAATAGTGCCGCCATCAATAGTGCCATTTCTCCTCTTTTTCGCTTGAGCTCTATCCCCACTTTCACGATTTTAGCTCGGCTTCGGAATTTGAATCCGACTCTACGAATAGTTCCATAGGCAAATTTATAATATTTACAGGCTTTAAAACACTCTTAAGTATTGAAAGGGGAAGCGGCACTATTGGTACAGTCTGATACTAATTTCGAGTTAGCGCAAGAGGAGAAATGTTCGAAAAGTGGGGGTACTACAGTTCCGAGAAAAGTCATAAACGCTGTGCAAAAATGCGGCACTATTCATAGAGTTGACTGTATCAAGGAACTCGGAGGATCTTGGGGTGCATGTAGCTCAGTGGTCAGAGCAGTCTACCGGCAATAAAAAGGTCGTGACCTCGTATCCCACCATGCTAACCAATTTTTTCTGAATTCTTTGATAATTTTGAAATTATTAATTAATTTCGAAAAAATGATTTTCAGAAAAAGCAGGTTTCTGTATTTGGACAGCTGCGCTGTCGATGCATGTGAAAAATATATTGTATTTTCATAACGAAATCTAATGCTTACTCAAGAAATTTATTTTTGTCCTACCTGCACGGAAACTATGTTATTTCGGGCACTTAGAGCGGGCGCAAAGTAATTCATTACCACCAAGTGGTAGGTGTTTTTTTGTTTTTTTCGAGCAGGCAGAAGAGTATTTTGCGCCCACATGTTAATTATTCGATTTTCTTCATTAAAATGTGATAATTTCGAGTTTTTTATGTTGACTATCAAAATGCAAACATTTTCAACTTGTTTTATTTTGTCTAGAAAAATGTGCAATTTTTTCGATTTTCTTTTAAAAAAATTATATCACATTTGGTTTTGTTCACATTTCGGTTAAAAAAATTGTCAATTACTATATTTTCAGAATACATTGTTGTCTTATTTCTATATTAAAACTTGTATCATTATAGACTTCAAAGAGTTAACATTCATATAGAGTTTAATTTTTAACTAATATATGAGCGTTTAATCGTTCGTGTCCTCAATGACATACTTTCCCTGCAGTTTGGACAAAGAATTATGTTAGCATCATGGGCGCAAAGGTGATTACGACTCTGGCGAAATTTCGGGACCTCGTGTCACAATTTCGCCATCGTCGCAATCACCTATTTTGCGCCCTTGATACGAAAATAACTATTTCGAGAGATTTGATTCGGAATAATTGTTAAATTCTTTCACCTTTAATATTAATACTACCGAATGATAAATTCACTTTCTACTATTAATAATTTTATTCACATTGTTTTATTTAAAACAAAGATATCCAAAGATGTTATGAATTTATTTATAAAATTTATTTTTTTACAACAGAATGAACATATTTCGAAGCTGTCTCATAAAAGAAAACTCCCCTCTGTTACCGATGATATATTTCCATTATAGGTACAGTACCTAACGTACAGACTTTATTAATTATGGGATTCGTTTAAAAATCGTTACTCGGGGGTTTTCGAGGTCGCTGATTACGAATCCGATATCAGTTTTTCAAAATTCAAAATGGCGGATCAAATATGGCGTGCACATTTTTGAAACATTCATCGGATTCCTTTAAAACTCGTTACTCGGGGGTTTTCGAGGTCGCTGTTTACGAATCCGAAATCAGTTTTTAAAAATAAAAATGTGCGGATCCAATATGGCGGTCACATTTTTGAAAATTTATCGGATTTGCTTGAGACTTCTTACTCGGGGGTTTTCGGGGTCGCTGATTACGAATCCGATATCAGTTTTTAAAAATCCAAAATAGCATACACTTTTATGAAAAATTCATTGAATTTGCTTAAAACTCGTTACTCGGGGGTTTTCGGGGTCGCTAATTACGAATCCCATATCAGTTTTCCAAAATCCAAAATGGCGGATCCAATATGATGGACAGTTTTTTGAAACATTCATCGGATTCGGTTGAAACTCGTTTCTTGGGGATTTTTGGGGTCGATAATTGCGAATTTCAATTTAGTTTTTGAAAATTCAAAAAGGCGGATCTAATATATGGCAAACACATTTTTGGATCCGAGAAACGAATGTCAACCGAATCCGATCGACGCGTTCAAACAATAGTTCAATATTTTTATTTTTCAATTTGATCGTTAATATAATGCTTATTGAAAAACGAATGCAAGATGATTCTTAATCACTTTTTGGTGCAAGATAATGCTTATTCGATTTTCCGTACAATAAAATGTTTATTCAAAATTGTGTGCAAAACAATTGCCACTGACAGAACAATAAATGTAACCCTAAATCTTCTTATTAATATTAAATTCCAATTAAATTTTTGAGAATTTCAGTAGGTATCTATTGTTATAAGAAACTTTAAACACGAATCCTATCACACGTATTACGAAATAATTTTTAAGCAATTTTTTTCATTTGGAGGTTGGGACAATGTTTTTTTCTGAAAATTAAATATTTTCTCAATTTTGTTGAAGTTAACAAACAAATAAAAAATAGCTTTCTATAAATTGAATACAAATGTCATTTGCACCATCTGTCGTGACAAATGCGCGACGATATATCAGTGGGTCAAACGCTGTGTGGGGCAATTTGCTTTACAATCTTTAGAAACTGAAAGGTAAAGTAGATAGTTTTTACGTATCAGTTTACCATAGACATTTAATTAAATTATAATTATTACTCTTTAATTAGTCATATTCATAAACATAATTAATATTATTACGTTTTTTAACAATATAAATTGTTTTTCTCTAATTTACAACGTGTTTACTAAAAAATTGTGAAATTTAACATTGCTATAATATCGCAGTGAAATCGCCACACATTCAATTTAAGTATTAATTATTTAAAGCTTTCTTGGTAAAAGTTTTTGCAGAGTTTTACTCTCTAAATGTTCCTTTTCAATTTACAATCGTTTTTTTTATCAAATTCTGTCTATTAATTAACTTATAAAACCGTTTACCAAATGTTTCATAAATGTACAGCAATGTGGGGAGACATTTGTTAAGCCAATTTTGTCAGGGAATGAAAAGTGGTTCACAAACAATAATTAAAAAACTGGCACCGTACAATTTTTTCAT
This sequence comes from Leptopilina drosophilae, assembly GCA_032873175.1. NCBI lineage: Eukaryota > Metazoa > Arthropoda > Insecta > Hymenoptera > Figitidae > Leptopilina > Leptopilina drosophilae. The sequence goes on along the minus strand of CM065478.1, from coordinate 45,307,078 downwards.
TTCTACTAATTTTTCGGCAAATAAATATTATTTTATTCTTAAAAGACGTATAATGTATATTGATTTTTTAGTCTTCCACAACAAAAACTTGTTGTTTTGTGGATATATAAGTATATAAATTCTAAGTTAGTGAGGTTGGGAACACTTGTTCACAGAGAAGCTACCTTTTATTGTTAAAGTAATTTTTATTTTATAATATCTTAAATAGATCTCACTTACATTACACAATTACTCAAATCTATTCAATTAATAGTTATTAACGTTTAAAACCTTCTTTGATAAAAAACAATTATTTGTCGAAATTCTGTAAGATCCAAAAGACAACAAAAATCGGCCATAATTTTTTTCTTGTTCAATCAAGAGCAGGTAATTTACGTGGTATCATATCGGTAATTTATGAGAAATTTACCTCATTGGTTCTCTACTTTAAGTAAATTACTTCACGTTGACATTGCATGCGCCTGCGTTCACAGACCTGCATCTGATATGACAACCATGTTTTTGTGAACATAACTTATATTATTTCAAAATTTGTACTGTTGAATTAATATTTAATATTGTTGAAATAAAAGTTTGTAAAAATGAATAAAAGCAGAAAAAATTTTTTAATTATTAGTTATAATAATAAAACTGTTATTACTTTGTGAAATATAAAACGTACCTATGATTAATATGATGATTCTAAGATGTACTTCTTAATACAATAAAATATATGAAGAACAATGCTATAATTTACTTAAAAATTAAATTATAAGTATTTTTCTTTAAAAAATATTAGATTGCTTTCTCTATTCTGTCTAAAAATTATATAAAAATGTCATCTTCTTGTTCTTCAATTTGAGATTGAACACTGTTATTCGTTCAGTGTAATAGTACATGTACAAATAAAGCATAATATAACAAAAAAGTGAGTACTTTATGAGTAGAAACTAGTTTTCCAACAGCCAAATACAGCCTTCAAAAGTTCTTATTTTCTGAAGTAAATAAAATGAAATTTGTAAAGATAATTTATAGAATACAAACATAATTATAATTTGATATATTTATTCAAAAGATTTCTGTACATTTTGGTGGTTCGCATAAGACTGTTGACAGCCTCATCATTACTTGGTTATTACCGTATTGATACGTCATCTTATAGGAAAAACTCTTACAAACTCGACAATCCTGACTAATATTTTGGCGCGAAATACATTTGTAGGTACACATTGATTAACTTTGCGACAAAATTCTCACAATAAATGCTAGAAATCATACTTACAACATTGACATGCAATGGCCTCATATTACAAGATTCCTACACTGTAAAAAATATTATAAAAAGTAACAATATTTTTTATTTAAAGAATTCTTAGAATTATGTAACATTTATTGTCTATAGATATTTTTTGGTTAAAAGTCAATAAAATATTTAATAATTTATTTGTTATTATTTATAATAAAATCTATGAATATTTTTAGGTTAATATTTAATAATAAAATTCAATCATTATTAACCATGCGCGCCATAAAATGATTGTTGCGCTACTGAAGTCCATCTATCACGATAGTTATATTTGACTGATTTTTTGCAACATCTATTTCACTTCTTTTTGTAAATTTAGAAATTTTTCCTCAACTGCACACCACATTTTATTTCGTTGTGGGGGCGCAACATTTTTATTTAAATACCGTAATTTTTTCAAAAACTTGCTGATCAAATTTCTGTGTGAAAAATTTATAATTAATAATTTTATTTTTTAACTCTACAGTTATGATAATATAAGCTTTTCAAAAGGTATAATAATAAAAATAATAATAAGTTATTTTTTATTATCTAATAGAAAAACAATGAAAATATTTCTCAATAATTTTCATATTTATATTAAATTAATTGCTTACTTCAGTACAAGCTGTGGGTTTATCTGGAAAAGCTTTCACAAAGTATTGTTTATGATACATTTTAAAATGCCTATTAGTTTCCACTGTATTTCCATCCTTCATTTTAATAGTTTTTGAATTTGATTTTCTCCAAAGCATAATTTGCATTTTGCAAATTTTTCTTTTTTTTCTGTTATCCCAAATTCAAAAACTTCTGCCATTCTTTTATTTCGCTTTTAAGTTTTTAAAGAGAAATTCGTGTCATCTTCCAAATCAATCAATTCGGTAATAAAATATTTTAAAAAATTATTTTTTTATAATAGCTCAAGGATTTGTATTCACAAATTATTACTTATTTAAAAAAATACTCTCTAACCTCGTAGCTGATCTTTTTCTTTCCAAATTATCATTTTCTGTAGCCATTATTATAATTTCTATTTATTTATGACATATACGAGAATATCGCTCGTAATCGCTTGGAATTTGACGCGATACAATTATTTATGTGTGACAGTTGAATAAAGAGAATTTCTTTGTATATATCATACTTTAAAACGATAAATATATACAAGAAAATCTGCCCGCGTTTCGCGCGGGAGGCTGGCTTTGCTCGCAAGTTTCAGCGCGCCTCGGGGCGCGCGAATATCGATCGTCGTGCTTCGCTCGCGATATGTTCTTCGATTGTTGTTCGTTATTTGAGTTCTTCTTCCTGTTTTAAATTATATGTTTCATAAAACATTTTTTTTCTCAAAGTTACTACTACTTTAAGGATTACATTCTCACCACATGTTTTTGCTGATGAATGAAAGATTAAGTATGGTTGTATCATTTCTTGTTTTATTTCCATATCCTGAGTTCTTAATTAAGCTTCTAAATAACTGGAATAAAGTTTCTCCGTGTAATGCAAAAAAAACGAAAATTTAAAAAAACAGTTAAAACTGTTCTTTTGTTTTATTATAAACTACAGATTTTTAAAAAAGTTTTAAGATTTTAGAAAATCAATAAAATTTTGTTTAACACAACGGTTAGTCGGGCCCAAAAACTTGAAAAGACAAAAAATTTTAAAGAAAAAATGTGATGAAAAAAAAGTTGTTTGTCTTATTCTAGCCTAAAATAATATAAAATTAAGAACTCAGCAACGGTGGTGTATTTCTATGCAAGACACGTTTCTTTAAAACGAAATAAGCATCTTTTGTTTTGAAATTGTCAATTTTGAGTTAAACTGGCCCAAAAACTTTAAAACAAAAAAATTAACTTTCTATGAAAAAATGTTGTAGAGAAAAGTTGTTTGAAGTTTTCTAATCTAAAATAATATAAAGTTTAAAATATTGAAATTTGAAAAATTACATTTTCAAAATTTTTAAACAACCGTAGTTTACGTAGTTTTTGATGAAAATGGCTGGTTAACGAACTTGATCTGTATTTTAACAGTATTTTTGTGCATGCAAAGTTGCAAGTTGATGCAATAAGTTTTTCAAGAGTTATCGTAGGGACACCATTGTGTCTACAGACAGAGACGAAGACAGACATATACAGACAGACACTTTTTCTTGACCCTGTTTTTCGGACTCAGGGGACCCTAAAACATCGAGATTTCATGAAATTAGCGAAAGTCAATTTTCAACCAAAACTATTACTTTCTCATGTGATGAGAATGTAAAAAAAATTCACTTTTTTGTTTTTTGTTGTACAAAAAAGTGATTAAAGGAAAAGTTGTTTGTTTTTATACAAAATTTAAAAAAAATTATTTAAAAATGGTTGGAATTTCAGCCATATTTCACTGATTGACCAATGAAAAAGTTATTGGAAATTTTAGTCACACACATTGAAAATTTCAGTTACTTTTTAATTGGGCAATGAGTGAAATATTATTGAAATTTGAATGATTTTTAACTAATCTTTAGTCAAATTTTATTGATTTAATTCGTGAGAATTGAGTCACTGATTCACAGTGAAATTTCACTGATTCAGTTTTAGAGAGTGCGTTGTGCTTCCTGTTTCCAATTATATGTTTTATAAAACTTTTTTTCTTAAAGCTACTATGACTTTAAGGATTACATTCTCATTACATGCTTTTGATAAAAATTGCGAGATTAAGTAGACCTAAATGTATGTTTTTGGTGTTGTTGAGTGAAATTGTAAAATTATATTTAAGAGGTTACATATCTTTTTGAGACTCAAAAAATCGAAAAAAATTTTATTGTTTATTTTAAAAGTATATATTACCGAGAATGTTTTTCATATTTTCATTGAATTCTGTGCATTAAAACTAAAGTTATTGATATTTTGATCGAGGTACTCCTCAAAAGGTCAGAACTGAACTTTAAATTATTAACGCTATTATCACTGAATTGTATTTTTCAAAAAGCACTGTTACGGTATGCATGTTTTCCTCAAAACCGCTAAAGTGATCAGCTTGAAATCTTGCAGAAAAATTTATATTTTTTCGATCAATAATCCAGTTTGTAAAAACTTAAGATTCGAATTTTGGTGAAAATCATTTTCCATTTCTAGAAAGCAATTTTTTTTAAAACCCTTTGTGAACAAGCTTATTGCATCAACTTGCAACTTTGCATGCACAAAAATAGTGTTAAAATACACATCAAGTTCGTTAGCCAGCCATTTTCGTCAAAAACTACACAAACTACGGTAGTTTAAAAATTTTGATAACTCAATTTTTTTAAATTTCAATATTTTTAACTTTATATTACTTTAGATTAGAAAAAAACAAGCTAGATAACATAGTAAATAAACAAAGTGAACGCATTTCGACTTAATAATTATTTTTAAAAATATTGTAATATTCTGTTATAATGCAAAAAATAACAAAAATTTAAAATAAATAGTTAAAATTGTTCTTAGGTTTTACTATAAAATACAGATTTTTCTAAAAGTTTTAAGATTAATCGGTCCCAAAAACTAAAAAAAATACGATAAATAACATGAAAAGTTTAGGGTTGGGTAAAAAGTTATCAATAGCAAAGTTGTAGTTGATGCAAAGTGGCGAAAAAGTCTCTGGTGACAAAATTGCATATGCTTCATTTTCACACCATTTTAAGTGTGTTAAATTTAAAAACGATCTAATAAGTTCTTCAAGAGTTATCGTGGGAACAACATAAACCGTCTACGGATAGACAGACACACAGACAGACGCACTCGCCGGACCATGTTTTTTAGACTCAGAGCACCTCAAAACGCAAAGATTTCATAAAATTAGCAAAAGTCAAAATTTGACTAAAACTAATACTTTCTCATGTGATGAGTGCAGGTTCTAGAATACGGGTTTTGTGTGAGTTGAAAGATCTCTACGTCTTCAAGAGCATATCTATCGTTACGCAATAGCTATTTTACTTCATAAGAACCTTTAAACCCTGGTATGAGCTTCTTTGGAACTCTAGGAGTCGCATCGTAATTTTTGACCATGTCATAATTACCCGTTTCATACTTCCGAGGTTCTTTGTGTATTTAAGCAGGTTAATCTTTATTGTAGCTTTGAGCTTTACTAATTTTTTCGCTCGCATCGGATCTCATTTTCTCATGGTCGCGAACGTCTTGATCCTGATTCGCTTATGTAATGGACCAAGATGATTAATATGTAGGGGAAGAGGTTCGGTTGTTAACACCGACGCAGAACTTTTGACAGAAATGAGATTTGTCTAGTCTGATGAATATCACGTATGTGTTATGACCTAACGTAGTTTTCTATGTGCATACAAAAGTGATTAGACACCTGCGCTTTTTACTATATATTATATATATATATATATATATATATATATAAATTAATTTTTCGACACTTTGAATATAACAAAAATGTATTTTTAATAAAAATGATAAGTTCAAAGCGTATTTCCACAGAAAATATGTTATATTTTATGATACCAAAATTTTTTCTAATACCAAGTATCACAAAAATGTTCACAAGCAAGATTTTTTCATGATGTTTTAAAATGTAGTTCAGCACGGAAATAAATATAATGAGACTTTGGTGTCCGTACGTCATTCGTAGCTATAGTAATTGTAGTAACTGGGCAGTTTAGGTTTAGTGCTCCCTTACATAGGGAGCACTAAACACAAATCCACAAATCGAATAAATTTTCAATAAATATGACTTCCACCAGGCTCTTATTTCTTATCAACAACGAAAATTTATAATTGTTGTATTGTATTTTTATAAACTTTGTTATTATTTGCTGAACAACATCGACGATAAAAGTTGAGATGAGTTTTGTTTCTTTGATAATTTTATTTCCTGTGATTCATTTTTTTTGTAAACTGAGTAATGGAGAATTACAAATGAAACACGGCACAGTATTTAAAAAGACAATGGAATAAATCAAGGAAGATGAACATCCATTTGAATCTCCTGGGGATAAAAAACGAAAACTGGGAAGTGTCAAAGCAAACAGCAGTAGCACACGACAAGCTGGAATCAAGCGAAGTGAAGTTGGCGTTGAGAGAAGTTAGTCTTTGGTTAAATAAGGGGACCATCACATCATTCCGAGGGACGGGTAACAGGAGAAGTGTGCGCATAATTTTAACATAGTGCGACACCTTCTCCCGAAATCAAAGGTCTGGAACTGAAGGACAATAATTATCGCCTTTAAAACATAGAAGATGTGCATAAGTAACCTGGGTGCACGTCTTCCTATAAAATGTGTAAATGCAAGACAATGGATAGGGACCATCATCGCTGCGGCGGATGTTGGTATTATAGAGCTTCCTTCGCGGGCCTGCTGATCCAGTGAAGTGGGCTACAGATTACCAACCTCACCTGTCAACTACGCTGAGCCCAGCAGTCTAGTCGAAGTCGTGAAAAGAAAGAGAGGTGGAAAAATTTCGGAAGTTAAAAAGTAATTAAAATAATACAAAAAATAATAAACATAGGAAATTATATTGAAATGCTGCATGTCAAAATCTTTGTAAACTAGTGTAATTCATTTTAATTATTAAATTTTTATTTACTAAATAAAATTAATAACGTTGAAAAATATTATTTAATAATATTATTTATTACAACTAATAAAAAAATATCAAAACTAATTTAATAATTAAATTAATTATTTAAAATACAATTATTAATGACCGACAGATTAGCTCGGTCGGATAAATGCATGGCTCGGCGGACGCTTAGGACCAAGGGAGTACTTGGTTCGCGCCCATTAGCCTGGGATTTTTTCGGCACGTGAGATATAATGAGCGGGAGGTTTGACGTCGAAGTATAACGATGTGCACCATAGATTATTGTCCGGTACACACCATTAGAATTCGACTGTCGATAAACCGCTTATACTCGGAGAGGTTTTCTACAGTTTCCTTCTCCACTGGCGAGGAAACCCATTAGACGTGTAGTCCAGGCAAATGCGAGTACTCCTAATTTCAAGCCGTTCTGTAGACGCAAAAATTAAGTATAAATATAGTATGTAAGAAAAATTTCCACGGGGAACACTTGTAACGCCAGTATTAAGGCAAATGACGAGTGTATAAATAAATAATAATACAATTATTAATAATAAAAAGTAAATAATATCATTAAAATACATTGCAACAATTTATGATGAATTATTATTTTTTTGCTTCAATAACAGTTTTTTAAGAAACATAATTTTTATTTTTACATAAATCTTTGAATAAATAAGATAAGAAATAAGAATAAGATATTTAAGTAAATAAAAAATTGCTAATTGCTCCTAACAATTAACAATTTTTGAATGCAATTTTTTACACTGCAATTTTATTCATATTTATGTTATTTTTTAATACTTTCATAAATATATTTATTAATACAATTATTTTATTGATCTTGTTATATTAAATTTAAATCATTATTTTTAGTTGTATAAAATGAAATAAAACATTTTGGAAGATGACAAAAACCGAATTAGTCAAAATTAATTTAAAATTATTTAATACTGTTACGTCCGTAACTTCTTATTAATATTCATTAAATACTTTAATATTTCCTTACAAATATTCTTGATTTCAGTATGTATTTTGTTATTAATATTCCTAAATTATATGTATAATTCTTATTAATATTCTTGAATTAACTATACAATTTTTATATTTACTTGTATGTGTATGTGTGATTTATTTGTATGTCATATATTATTGCATTATATCCAGTACATTTTATATTATTATGGTATTCCTTATTTTATATTTTCTATGTATTTGAAACAACATGATAAGTTATATCAAATCCAAGAAAGAAAAGTTTATATTTTAAAGTTATGTAAAAGGAATAACGATCACGCATCAATGTGGCATACCTTTACTAGACCACACATCAGGAAGGAAAGAGAGAGAGAGAGAGAAACACATACCAACCCAGGTCCTGAGAGTCTTATCAAATCCCGTAGAAACTAGAGAGAAACATCTATACCAGACCCTGTGCTAAATGTCTTATCGAGTCCCGTCGAAGGTGGCCCGGTGACGTCACGCTGCATCTACCTGCACTAGACGAGTTTCGGCACGTGTATTTTTCTTCGTGCATGCTGTTCCATTAGAAGATTTCGATATAAAAAGGGCAAGCATCATCGTTAGATCAGAGAGTATCTTTTTGAAAGCCAACATTATAACATCTACAAGAAAGAGAGTATCTATTTGAAAGCCAACATTATAACATCTACAAGAAAGAGAGTATCTATTTGAAAGCCAACATTATAACATCTACAAGAAAGAGAGTATCTATTTGAAACCCAACATTATAACATCTACAAGAAAGAGAGTATTTTTTGGAAATCAACAAGTAAACATCGATACCTATTCAACGTGCAATCCCAGTATACAGTTTAGAAGTTAACTAAACTACATCCCCAAGTATATTTTTGAGACAATTTTCGGACAACAATTTATAAAATACACAATATTACCAAGTGTATATTTTGATCATTTAAGAAGAGATAATTTGGAAATAAGTCCAAATTTAATATTGAAACAATTTATCAAATTTCGAAGTATCGAAATTTGTTTTGGAGGCGACAGTCTGGAAGAAAAGTAAAATCCCTAAGAGTACAATACTCTAAATCCCATTAGTGTAAACATAAGGCAAATATACAACCATTAAGGACAGCAACCACAGGCTCCTTTGTGTCTACTCTACTATACCACTCCAGATCGGAAATCAAGATAACAATCACCAGCTTCAACACTTACAATAATCGTTATTCCTAAAGTAAGATTTTTTCATTTTTAAATATACTCATTGTATTTTGTATTATTGTCAATTCTTTTCTTTCTTGGTTGGTTTTTAAATAAAATATTCTCTCACAACATTTAGTAGGCTCATTGACTTATCCTCATCCCAAATTAGATTCAATTTTTGAAACTAATTTAAAACGAGGAACGTTAGGTATATTTAAAAAGGTTTCTTGTTTTGACGTAACAATACACTTGAAAATCTATAAAAAAAATTTTATTTTAATAATTTTTTCCTAATATTATACAAAAAACCAATAGTTTTAACAAAAATTCTGTTGCAATAAAATTTGGTACAATTAAATTCTATTCACAAAAATATTAAAATTCTCAACAATTCCGAGTAAGAAGTTTCCATATATTTATAAAAAATTTTTTATATACAGTTTTAAATCGTTGTAAATAAATTTGCCACTCTAAAATTGTTTCAAAATTGTAAGTAATTTAAAATAGATAATTTTTTAAAAATTTTGGTAGTAAATTACAATATTAATTTTTCCAAAAAATAGTTTGAAACTTTTTAACATAGTTTTTTTCGATTAATTTTTTTTGTCATAAATGTGACAGCCATAATTCGCACCCCTAAAAATTTTTTTAAAATGAAAAAAAATTCGAAACATTCGGAAATCACCGCGGAAAATACGACGCCTTCGAAAAAAGTAAAAAAAGGCTAAAACTTTTAAAGCAGATTAGCTAGAAGAATTTCCCTAATAAAGAGAATGGTCGGTAAAATCGTCAGATTTAACAAAATTTATTTGCTTTTTAATAAACATTAACTTGGGGAAAATCTCAAATCCATGATCACGAAGCGATTTCCGTGCATAAAAAATAGTCAATTATTTGAAACAACTCTGAAGTACGCGATTAACAGTCAGAATAATAATTAAAATTTTTTCCTTTTCTTATTTCTTCTTCTAAAGCATAAGAGTATTTTTTTTAAATGAAGTTTTAAACACAAAGGAATCGTTTCTTCCTTCTTTAAAGAAAGATTTAGTCGTAGATGAATCTTTTTCCCCTTTTAAATGAAGTTTCTGATGCAAATGAAAATTTTGAATTCTTTTTAAATAATCATTGTGACGAAATAAATTCCGATTGTCACGCTAAAAATTTATGCGAGAAAACTTCAGATATCGATTTTATTATTAAATCAATTCCGAGATTCATTAATACAAGTCCAAAAAAACCGGACAAGTGCGAGTAGAACTCGTACTAACACCGAGGGTTCCCTACCCACTTTTAAAACTTCTACTTTTTTGCTAAAATAATGAATGAATAATTAATTAAGATAAATTATAACTATTTCTACACTATTTTTATTGTAACCTGCACGCGAAAACATAAAAGTGTACCAATTTTCATCTCTTGAGGTAAAAAACTGTTAGTGCTAGGGCAAAAAACACTCTTTTTTGGCGCAATTTTTAAAAACTTTGAGTTTTTTGCTGAAAAAAATATGAAGATCAAATCCATTTATATTCTGTGTATTATTCTTGTAATCTACACATGAAAATACATAAAATAAGCAAAACTGTTGTCCAATAGGACAAAAATTATGAAAACCAAGGGGAGGATACACACTTTTTTTTCTAAATAAAAAAAAATTTCTAGTTTTTCGCAAAAAAATATGAAGATGAACTTGAATAATTTTTTCTGTATGTTTGTTGAAATCTGCTCGAAAAAATAAACAAAAATGTATAACGCCAGTCCACTAGCTTAAGAATGGAGAGAACTAGCATATGTATAATTATTATCAAAAATTGGAAAAAAAATTTAAGTTTTCGCTCGAAACGTAATGAAGATCAATTCTAATCATTTCCACTATATTTTCTTAGTAATCTACACGTGAAAATACAAAAGTGTTTCAATTTTTTAGATCTCTAGGTAAAAAACTGTGGGCGCTAGAGTGAAATACACGCTTTTTTGACGAAATTTTTAAAAAGTTTGAGTTTTTCGCTGAAAAAATAGGAAGGAAATAGGAATTGTGAAAACCCAGGGGGGTACACACTTTTTCTTCTAAAACGAAAAAAAATTTTGTTTTTCGTAAAATAAATATGAAGATAAACTCTAATAATTTTTTTGTATGTTTTTTGAAATGTGCACGAAAAAATAAATAAAAATGTATAAGGCCAGATCACTAGGTTACGAATTGGGAGAACCATCCAGGATAAAGTATTTTCGACTTTGCAAAAAGAGATTTTAGTGTTTCGATGAAAATACCATAAAGATCAATTCAAATCACTTCCGCTATATTTATCCTGTAATCATTTTATTAATCATAGGTACGTTTTATATTTCACAAAGTAATAACAGTTTTATTATTATAATTATAACTAATAATTAAAAATTTTTTTCTGCCTTTATTAATTTTTACAAACTTTTATTTCAACAATATTAAATATTAATTCAACAGTACAAATTTTGAAATAATATAAGTTATGTTCACAAAAACGTGTTTTCATGTCAGATGCAGGTCTGTGAACGCAGGCGCAAGCAATGTCAACGTGAAGTAATTTACTTAAAGTAGAGAACCAATGAGGTAAATTTCACCTAAATTACCGGGGTAGCTCCATGCCTAAAAAATCAATACATGCCAGTAAAGAGCCTCATTTCGATTTTGAAAAATTTTGGATTTACGAGGTTTTTAAAATTTTTTTTGAAATTTTGAAAATGGTACATCTCTAGGGAAAATGAATGAAATTTAATGAAATTTTCAGGGAATGCTTATTGTTTACAGACAAATTATTAAAAAAATAATTTTTAAATAAACAATTTTTTGAAAAGTACCATTTTTATTTTTTTTAAATAATAATGTTTCGATTTCCACTTATTACACGAGTATTTTCTAAAAAAAATTGATGGAGGGTCTGAAACTTTAGGAGATATTGAATTTTTCGTCCTTACGTGCAACCGTAAAAAGCGAATTTTCCGGCTATACTCTACATACAAACTAACGTTCAAAGTCACCTCTAAGTCGTAAATTTTAACCGAATTCAATTTTTCTTTTTGGAGAATGTCAGGCTATAAATTCGTAAGAATACTGTGCAATTTTTAAATTTATATTTGTTTAAACAAATTATTATTATTGTTAATTACTAACTTTTTACATATTGTACACAGAGAGGAGTATTTTTTTCTAATTTTGCAATTTACTGAACCTAACATAAATACCAATGCAAATTGAAAACATAATTATTATTGTTTTAGCAAGATTTAAACAAATTATTTTTGTTAATTACTAACTATTTACAGAATAGTATACTTAAAAGTTTCAGTTTTTCTAAACATGCAAATTTATCAAACTTTTTTGATATGCAGATTTACATTAAAAATAAAATTATATTTTAAACAAAAATAAGAATAATAACTTATTTAAAAATTAATTAACTTTTAATTACTGTTGGTAATGTTTTCCCTAATTATATTATTTTTCTTTCAAAAAAATTAAATTTTTGTAATTACTAAAAAAAAATTTTTCAAAAAAACAAAGGTAAAAAATTGTTTAAGTAATTGTTAACAACAATTGTATTAAATATTAATTGTGCTGCTTTTCTTTGTAAAAGTTTATTTCACTTAATTTTGTGAACTCAACAAAGTGTTCTTGTTTTTAATGTCTCAAAAATATTTTAATTTCAAGTGCTTTCAATATAGATAATTTGTTTTTTATTAAATATTTATAATCATGATAAACAAATAATTATAAACTCATTTTCACAATTTTCATTTGCATGTGTTCTGTGACAATTTCTCAATCGAAGGACTAGAAACAACTTTAAATTTATGGCATGAAGCTACCCAGATTAAAATTAAAAGAACAATTAAAAGTTAATTAATTTTTAAATAAGTTATTATTCTTATTTTTGTTTAAAATATAATTTTATTTTTAATGTAAATCTGCATGTCAAAAAAGTTCGATAAATTTGCATGTTTAGAAAAAACTGAAACTTTTAAGTATACTATTCTGTAAATAGTTAGTAATTAACAATAATAGTTTGTTTAAATCTTTCTAAAACAATAATAATTATGTTTTAAATTTGCATTGGTATTTATGTTAGGTCCAGTAAATTGCAAAATTAGAAAAAATACTCCTCTCTGTCTACAATATGTAAAAAGTTAGTAATTAACAATAATAATAATTTGTTTAAACAAATATAAATTTAAAAATTGCACAGTATTCTTACGAATTTATAGTCTGACATTCTCTAAAAAGAAAAATTGAATTCGGTTAAAATTTACGACTTAGAGGTGACTTTGAACGTTAGTTTGTATGTAGAGTATAGTCGGAAAATGCGCTTTTTACGGTTACGCGTAAGGACAAAAAATTCAATATCTCCTAAAGTTTCAGACCCCCCATCAATTTTTTTTTGGAAAATACTCGTGAAATAAATGGGAATCGAATCATTATTATTTAAAAAAAACAAAAATGGTACTTTTCAAAAAATTGTTTATTTAAAAATTATTTTTTAATAATTTGTTTAAAAAAAAAAATTTTTTTCTAAAATATTTTCTTAAATTGTCTGTAAACAATAAGCATTCTCTGAAAATTTCATTAAATTTCATTCATTTTCCTTAGAGATATACCATTTTCAAAATTTCAAAAAAAATTTTAAAAACCTCGTAAATCCAAAATTTTAAAAAAATTTTCAAAATCGAAATGAGGCTCTTTACTGACATGTATTCCACTTCAAAATTTCGAAGTTTTAACAAAATCGAAGAACTAGTGTACAACTTTGATTTTTTAGGCATGGAGCTAACCACCGATATAATACCACGTAAATTACCTGCTCTTGATTGAACAAGATAAAAATATGGCCGATGTTTGTTGTCTTTTGTATCTTACAGAATTTCGACAAATAATTGTTTTTTTATCAAAGAAGGTTTTAAACGTTTATAACTAATAATTGAACGGATTTGAGTAATTGTGTAATGTAAGTGAGATCTATTTAAGATATTATAAATTAAAAATTACTTTAACAATAAAAGGTAGCTTCTCTGTGAAAAAATGTTCCCAACCTCACTAACTTAGAATTTACATACTTATATATCCACAAAACAACAAGTTTTTGTTGTGGAAAACTAAAAAAACCATATACATTATACGTCTTTTAAGAATAAAATAATATTTTTTGCCGAAAAATTAGTGGAAATTAAAAAACTGTACAGTGACAGTTTTTTTAATTTTTGTTTGTGAACCACTTTTCATTCCCTGACAAAATTGGCTTAACAAATGTCTCCCCACATGGCTCTACATTTAGGAAATATTTGGTAAACGGTTTTATAAGTTAATTAATAGACAGAATTTGATAAAAAAAACGATTGTAAATTGAAAAGGAACATTTGGAGAGTAAAATTCTGTAAAAACTTTTACCAAGAAAGCTCTAAATAATTAATACTTAAATTGAATGTGTGGCGATTTCACTGCGATATTATAGCAATGTTGAATTTCATGACCATTAAGCTTCCTCCATATCCACAAGAATCAATAACATACACACACTGAAAAAAAATTCTTTTTTTGAGAGGAAAATTCCTCTTGCAAAAATCCTCTTGAATCTTTATTTTAGGTCAAATCAACATGAAACCAAACTATGATTTTTCAGAAGCATATCAATTGAATCATTCATTCTTCTCAAATAAATTTCTTCTTGATATATCAAGAAATATTCATGAATTAAATATAATTATAGTGCGATTTGCAAATTTTTGAAAAACTGCATAAAATGGTTCGTCCAGAAGATTTGTTTAAAAATAAAATTATATAAATAATTTATAAGTTGTTATATAAATATTTAGTGAAATTTAAACTTTCATATTAAAACTGCTTCTTTTTTTATGATAGAATAATCATTTCAAAATATTATAATAAATTCTGAAAAAATACAAAATTTGAAATTTTTGTGAAAAATAGAAATAGCAATTAATTTAATAAATTTTGATAAAATGTGCACTTTGTATATATCAATCGATTCGTTTTTTGTCAGGAATGTAATTTTGAGAATAATTTATGAAACTATTAAGAAATAAAAAAGTTATTTCAAAAAATACAAAAAAATTTTTTTTTCAAATTTTGTATAAAAAAAATTTTGTTGGTAAATTTGAAAATCCTCGTGTCAGATTTTAGGTATTAATGACTGCAATAAACCTGCAAAATTTCAGGGCAATAGATTAAAATTTGTTTGAGATAATTCTTACACAATTTTTTGTGACATACACACACACATACATCTGGACATTTGCTCAGAATTTAATATACATATATCCTAGATGAAATTGAGTCTATATAACCATGTTTTGAAAAATTGAAAATCGTCATGAATGCAAAGCTTCTTTATGAGGAAGCAAAAACAATTTATATTGTTAAAAAACGTAAAAATATTAATTATGTTTATGAATATGATTAATTAAAGAATAATAAATATAATTTAATTAAATGTCTATGGTAAAGTGATACGTAAAAACAATCTACTTTACCTTTCAGATTCTAGAGATTGTAAAGCAAATTTTCCCACACAGCGTTTGACCCACTGATATATCGCCGCGCATTTGTCACGACAGATGGCGCAAATGACATTTGTACTGATATTTATAGATATTTATAGATGAATATACAAAGAATAATTAAGTGAAACTAAAAAAAATCTGACGAAAATGAATCGACGCGACAAATACCTCAATAATATATAGTTTTATGTTTCAGGAAGAACATAAAAGGTATTATTCATAAATATAACAAAACAATTTTAATAAAAAATTTCCTTCCTTCTTAACACCTAGTAATTCTTTTCCATACATAAATTAAACATCTAAAAACAATAAAATATAAAAAAGAGAAACGTTTAAAAAAACTCTTATATCTTATAATCGACACACACCAGTCATGAGAATCTAAGACAAACGTCGCGACTTCAACTTTATGAAGGTCGAAGTGATGCCACTCGCAATGAAATCCATTAAGGTCGAAAAGAAGCCAGTGTGAATGAGCTAAAACCACTACGAAATCCACAAATCATTAGACTAATGAGGAAATTTTTATAAAAACCGGACAAGTGCAAGTAGAACTCGTAGTAACACCGAGGGTTTCAATATGGAGGATGACTTTTTAAAAAAACAAAAGTGCAGTTAATAACTGAGAAGCAAGGAGAAAAAAGAGCTATGGTTCATTTTCCTGAGGAAGAAAAATATAAAATTATAAAACGTCAATAAAAAGCTGCTTATAAAAAAATATCGACAAAAAAAGTGAGAAAATAATAAAATTGTTCGCTCTGAATCATTGGATTCTAATGAATTCATTAGTGCAGAGCAAACACATTCATGACAGAAATGTTGCTTAGAAGGGCACCTCTCGAAAAAATAAATATACTTCTGATCAAAAACAAAATCAATCTGATATTATTTCAAAGTCACATATAGAGATAGGTTATTGTAATGAAATGAACATTACACGTGATAATTCTTATGTAAAACTTTGTGAACATAAAGCTAACAGTGAATTATTTATAAAATCAAAAACTAATATAAATGAGGGAGAAATTATTATAAATAGAAATTTGCAAAGTATGCCTTCAACATCAGCGCAGAATAATAATAGTACATCAGGAGAAGTAATACACAAAGAAAATTATAAAGACAAGGATAATGTAATTATTGAAATTGAAACAATTAATTCATAAATCAACAGTGCAGAGGAAACTTTTATTAATAGATTATTACAATGCATGACTTCGAGATCATTAGATAATTGTATTGGTTCAAGAAATGTTACAAAATATACTAATTTAAAAAATGAAAATCAAGTTAAAAAAAGAATAATAATATGTTCTTTAGAGGAAGAACAACATCAAGTTATAAAACGTCAAAAGAAAGCTGCTTATCGATGGAAGTTTTGACAAAAAAACAAGATAATAATAGAATTCTTAATCTTTAATCAATTTAAACAAAGGATAGTATTATTACAGTGGCTAAACTAAATATAAATTCATCAAAATCCTCTACAACTGTTAATACATCTTTAGCAAAAGATAATGTAACTGTTACAGCATATTTATCAAATACTAAAATTTCTGGTCGTCAAAAAATGCAACTTATCAAAGAACTCATCGCCAAAAAAAGAATTCTGCACAGAATCAAAATTTCTATGACAGTATTTCAGTCTCGCATATAGAAGAACATTTTGCTGGTGCGATGAACATTTCATGTGAGCATTGTAATGCTAAACATTTGCAAGCAGGAAGAGTACGTAATAAATCTAATTAAAAAAATTTATTTCATGATTGTTGTAAATATGGTAAAGTCATTCTTGAAGATCTACCTGCTCCTCAACTCATATTATAAAATTTATTTGATGGCAACGACGAAATATCTGGTCATTTTCTTCATAATATACGACCTTACAATAATTCATTTGGTTTTGCTTCTTTCAACGCTAACTTAGTTAATTTTAACAATAGACGATCAGGGCCATATTGTTTTAAAATACATTGTCAGGTTTATTATCAAATGAATTCATATTTGTATGCAGAAAGAAACGATACTCCTTCAATTGGACAGTTATTTATTGTTGATCAAAATGAAGCTTCCGAAATTCGTTGTAAAAATTATGTTCAATTAAACCGAGATATTGTTGATGGAATAGATACAGCCCTTTGGGATTGTAACCTATTTGTACTGTCCTACCGTATGATGCATGATGAAATTAAAAAAACAATGACTGAATATAATGCAGAAATTGAGCCTGAGATGCAATTGTTATTTTCATTAAAGCCTGGAATGGATAGTAGACGTTATAATTAACAAAGTGTCAATGAAGTTGCAGCAATTTTTACTACAACTGCTGATGGTGATATTCCAGAATCATATGTTATCGTATATAATAAGAATACAAAAAGTTTACAATATATAAGTTCCATGAATCCCAATGTTGAGCCATGGATATATCCTTTATTTTGTCCACATGGATAAAATAAACAATGTATTTTTAAAGGGTGGTAGATTAATTCAGCAATGGATTGTCGACAGTTATGTAAAAATAGAAAAAGATAGGAGAAATTTCTGTCAAAAGAAACTTCCTGCAGATACTTACGAAGGTCTAATTGATCATTTACAAAGAAGAGCTGATGATTCGAACAATGAAATTGGGATAATTGTAATACTACCATCATCTTTCACAGGTTCTCCAAGAAATATGTTACAGAATTACCAAAATGCAATGGCTATTGTGAGAAAATTTGGTAAACCTGATCTTTTTATTACGATGACGTCTAATCCAAACTGGCGTAAAATAAAGGAAAGTTTATTACCTAACCAAACTGCCTCTGACAGACTAGATATTATATCGCGAGTTTTTTCCATAAAAAAGATAAACTTATTAATACTAATAGTACAGGAACAATTATTTGGCAAAGTGATTGCTTATGTGTATGTCATTGTATATCAAAAACGTGGATTGCCGCATATGCATTTATTAGTGACTTTGAAACAAAATTATAAAATAACAACAACCGAGATTGTAGACAAATATATTTCAGCAGAAATTCCAAGTCAATCAGAAAATGTTATACTTCATGACATCGTTATGAGAAATAAGATTCATGGTCCGTGTGGAAATTTGTGTAAAGATAGTAATAGTAAATGTTTGAAAGGTTTTCCAAAGCAATTCTGTTCTGAGAACAATAATGAATGAAAACGGATACCCCACGTATCGCCGCTTTAATACAGGACAATATCGCTTGCTGGGTGTAAAAACATGATACATCGGATTGGCGTTGAAAGACATGATACCTCGGATTTGACTTGAAAAACATGACATATTGTCGTTTGAGTTGAAGAACATGACACGTCGAAAAAGAACATTTTCTTTTCAATTTTCAGTTGATACCACTGACCGCTAATTTTAAAATGTGCCAAATCTTTGAAACTTTTATGAAATAAATGCTTTCGCTTCATAATATGCCAATTCAAAGAAGAAATAGGTTAAATAATTTTGTATACAGTTTATGTTTATTTGAGACATTTTAAGATTCGCGGCCAGTGGTACCAACCGAAATTTGAATAAAAAATTTTCGTTTTCGACGTGTCATGTTCTTCAACTCAAACGACGATATGTCATGTTTTTCAAGTCAAATCCGAGGTATCATGTTTTTACACCCAGCAAGCGATATAATCCCCTAAATGGAGAAACTACAAATAATCAATACGTTATTTAATACAATCCTACATTACTTTAGTTATTTAATTGTCATATTAATGTAGAAGTAGTTTCAAGTATTAAATCCGTAAAATATTTGTATAAATATATTGTTAAGGGACATGATGCTGCTGTCGTAATTACCGATAGTAGTAATAATACAAGTTTTTAGGGTTTCGTGGCCAAGGGCCAAAACCCTTATAGCGAGACTTCGGTGTCCGTCCGTAGTTTTTACGTCTTAAGTCTTAAGTATTCAGTCTTAAGTCTTAAGTCTTCAGTCTTAAGTTCTTATGTCCTAAGACTTGTGACTTAACTTCGGTGTAAGAAGGTCTTAAGTGTTAAGTCTTAAGTTCTTATGTCCTAAGACTTAAGACTTAACTTCGGTATAAGAAGGTCTTAAGTCCTAAGTCTTACGTCTTAACAACCGTTGCCATGGCAACTTCGGTATAAGAAGGTCTTAAGTCCTAAGTCTTACGTCTTAACCATCGTTGTCATGGCAACCGTTGCTATGTTAATGGTTGTCATAACAGCCGTTGCCATGGCAACCGTTGCTATGTTAATGGCTGTCATAACAGCCGTTGCTATGGTATACCAATTACTTCATTAAAATTTTAAAACAATTAATTTAAAAAAAAATGTCTAAATAAATTATTATTTATTTTTTTTATTCATTCATTATCATTATCATCATTTTTGTGATTTTAGGCCACGAAACCCTATGATGTAGGCGCGTTGCGCCTGCTTCTCTGCCTGATTTTTTAGAATATGATGAAATAAAAAACTTTATTGAAACTCGATATGTTAGTCCTGTTGAAGCATATAATAATATATATAGCATATATATAGCATATAATATATATATATATATATAGCATAAGAATATTTGGTAGACCATTACAGAGTAAAAGTCATTCTATTCTCCAATTACCTGTTTATTTAATTAATCGGTATACTGTAACCATTATTGATAAAGCAAATGATGATGCTATCAATGAAGCTTTACAGAAACGAATTATGTTATTAGAATACTTCGATTTGAATAGGCGTGATCTACAAGCTAGACAATTTACATATGCAGAAATTCCATGTTATTAAGTTTTTAAAAATGAACGTGGTGAAAATGCATTAAAATGGGTGAAGCGTAAAGGGTCATTTAATGTCATTGGTCGGATGTATTCAATTCCACCCAGTCAATCAGAACTGTTTCATTTTAGATTACTGTTAATAGTAGTTAAAGTTATGATAACTTTAATTAATTAATAGTAGCTACAAGTTATGATCATCTGCGAACTGTCAACAATATTATACATGACACTTTTCATAGTGCATGTTTAGCATTAGGCCTTATTAGAGATGATGGAGAATAGGAACGTGGTTTGACAGAAGGAGAAATATGGATGATGCCATTACAATTAAAACGTTTATTTGTGCGTTTTTTAATTTATTGCCATCCAGTTCATCCAAACGAACTTTGGGAAGAGTTTAAAGAGGCTATGTCTGAAGATTATCAGAAAAATTATCTATCTAATGAAGATCATATAATGATATAATTAAGTTTATGTTGCAGGAAGGATTAAATATTCGCAATTTTCCTGAAATGATGTAGTTAAATGAAATAAGTATTGAAACAGAAAATCAAACGAACAACGAAATGTCATTACAACAACATAAAGAGATTGGTGAAATGCAATATGTGAAACTGAATTCCAAACAAAAGGATATTATTAATGAAGTAATAAATGTAGTTATCGAAAGTAAAAGAATAACATCTTTTTCATGTTATTACATTGATGGACCAGGTGGATCAGGAAAAACTTTTGTTTATACAACTTTATACCATTTGTTAAGAAGTAAAGGAAAATATGTTTGTACTATGGCATTTACAGGCATTGCCGCAAAATTACTTCCCCGTGGTAAAACTGTACATAAAACGTTTGTGATGCCTGTTCCACTGTTCTATGATTCTACATCAAATATTAAAAGTCAATCTACGGAAGCTACATTTTTGAAAGAGGTTGATGTCTTTATTTAAGATGAAGCTCCAATGGTGCCAAGATATGCTATGGAATGAATTGGTAGAACATTACGCGATTTTATGAAAAATGATATGCCATTTGGTGGAAAAACTATGCTTTTGGGTGGTGATTTTAGACAATTATTGCCTGTTAAAGTTAATGCTACTAGAAGCGAATTAGTTGATTTATCTATTAAATCTAGCACATTATGGAGTCATTTTAAGGTAATATCATTAACAGAAAATATGAGAACTTTACCTGGTGAAATAGAATTTTCAGAATATTTATTATCAGTTGAAAATAGTACTTTAAATGATAATGATAATAATATACTAGCACCAGAACAAAGTGTAGAGAATGGTGATCAAACAATCTGCTACGTTGTCGTATTTTAACAGGTGATAAGGTTAAAGATATTTTATTCATAAATCGTATTACGCTGTATTGTGAGAACATTTATCCTTTTACAATCAAACGACGGCAATTTCCTTTAAAATTAGCATTCGAAATGACAATAAGTAAAAGCCAAGGACAAACTTTTGACAAGATTGGTGTAGACCTTCGTAAAAATGTATTTTATAATGGGCAATTATATGTTGCATTTTAACGAGTTAAATATTGGGAATCATTAAATATATATTTAGGAAATCAAAGACCTAATTTACTAATCAAGAATTATGTCACTTTTTAAAAAAAGTTTAAAATTCGACTTTTAAAAAAGTGGCCCCAAGGTAGTCACCATACGAAAATTCACAAAAATGTTATTAAAAATTTTTAAAATGTATTATTAAGTTATTTATTTAATATTAATTATTTTTCAGGATCACAGAAATATATTACATATTTTTTTGCACTTTGTCCTTTCGTCAAAAATGTTACTTTTTGTGTATGCATTAAACACGTAAACTTATGAAAATAATTCTATTTCGTGATTATTCATCATAAAACTTAAAAATTAATAAAAATTAACATTAACAGTGAAAAATGTTGATAAATATAGCGTATAAACACATTTTTATAAAAAATCAAAAGTGACCACCTTGTGGATAAAAAAGTGTCTACTTTAGGGCCAAGACACAATTTTTTAAACGTTAATGAAAAAAATTTTCAAAGCACAATATTAATTATATTCATTTTGAATATTCTTGTACGATATATAAAGATATTTATAACGATTTTTACTAACTTAAAATGGTTAATTTCGATGATTTTAACACCCTGAGAAAAAATTTCTCGATCATTTAAAAACAGAAATTTTACAACGTTCATGTTACAAAGAAACTCATACGACTATTTACCTCAAAACTTTACGAAAATCTTTGTCTTCTCAAATAATAACGTTATCAGAAAACATTTGAAGATACTAATATACAAAAATTTTCTTAGGGTGACTAACTAAGGGCCCTGACCGCCTTGGGGACCTCTCCCCTACATGAATCGATTCGTTTTTATGTCAGGAATGCAATTTGTCAAGAATTAATTAAATTTTTAATATAGAAAAAAGTTATTTAAAAAAAAACAAAAATTAATTTTTCAAAAAGTAAAAAAATGTTGAAAAAAAATTTTTTTAAAAATATTTTTGAAAACCCTTCTTTCTGATTTTTGGTATTCGTAACCGTAATACACCTACAAAATTTTATCAAAATTCGTCAAAACGTGTAAGAGAAAATTTGTCCACAAGAATCGGTGACATACACACACATACATACACACTTACATCCCGACATTTGTTCCTCTCGACAAATTATATATACAACACTTGAAAATTTGTAAAAATAATTGATTCTAAAAAATTCGGAAATCGATATCATTATAAGGCTTCCTTTAAGAGGAAGCAAAAATAAGTAAAGAACTGAGAAAAAAGATGACTAAAAAAATAAAGATATATCCCTTGAGTAATAGTCTCGGACAAAAATTTATAGCAAAAGTAGGAACGATTTTAAGAAACGAAAGCAAATTTTTAATTTAATATCCTCTGTTTATGGCTTTCTTTGACAGTAGATATGTTTTGTTGCTAGCTAAGTGAAAAATAGTTAAAAATTGTTTATTTAGTTACGTTTTTCATTCATTACTGTTTTTAAAAATATAAATTTACTATGAAAGATTTTAAATGTTACAGAATTTAATTAGCAAATAGATTACTTTGGTTGTAAAACGGTTTTCTATATAATTTAAAAAATAAAAATGCGTTAACGATCTTTTTGAGATATTATTTAATCAATGTAATTCTAATCATCTCTACTCAAAAAGGCAATAAAAAAGTAATTAAAGTGTTAAGAAATACAATATTTCTTCCACTAGAAAGGGAAAACATGTTTTTTATGCAGAATGGAAAATTTGATTCAAAAGACTACTATTTTTTAAACAAAAATATATTAACGATCGCTTTACTGCTGTTAGTTAATAAAGATGGTAACTATTATCAGAAAAAGAAACAGATGAATTTAACCAGTTATGTTGTTTCGCATAAGGCATCGTTGCGCAAAAAGTACATTTTTTTAAATTGTACGGTCGTACGTAACGAAATTTTAATTTTAGTCCAGAATAGAAAAAATTTATAACGAAGTGCACACCAATGTTTTTTCCGTATAAAAGACAATAATTTTCAAAATTTTAGGTTTTTAAAAAGTTGAAACCTCTGATAAATGTGGACAAAAAACGTTCAATTTGAGAAAAACGTTCAAATTTTTAAAAAATTTGTTAAACGCATAAAACCAATAGGAATATTTTGAAATATTTTAAAACCCATAGGATTCTAGAAAGCCAAAATCTACTGCGCAGCTCTACAGGACATAGAAACTGAGTTCGACCAGTGTGCACCATTTAAGTTAAAAATATCCAAAATACTTCAATAATATATATATATCTTCTCAACTTTTGCGTCAATATTTTTCTACAGGCGGACATTTTCCTGTTTGCAGAAATATTTCAAGGACCTTGCACTGAAATATTTCAATCCTTTAGTGAAATATTTAGGAAATATCATGTTCTGTGTAGGCTTAATCTTTTTTTGGCTATAGCAATGTAAGTACACACACAAGCAGACATTTTTTAAATACACGTTTTTAGACTCTTAAGGTCAAATAACAAGATTTTCCGCCATATTGAATCCGCCACTTTGAATTTTGTTAAAGTAACATCTAATTCTTTATCAGCGGCCCTGAAAACTGCTTAGTAATTATTTTCAAAAAAATCTATTCACTTATAAAAAAATTTTCCTAAATTTTTTCCGGCCTTTTGCACTATGATATGTCTTTATGGATTTTTTTTAGTTGAGGGTTCGAGGACGTGATAATTTGGGTTTTTGAAACCAAATTCTTTAATTTTCCATGTCAAAATATTAATTGAAAAAAAAATTTTATTAATAAGTGATTTTTGCAATGAAATTGTAAATTTTTTTAAAATAATTATAAAGAAATTTTAGATTTATATTTCAAAAGAACGATAAATTTTACGTTATAAATGGTATTTTCTAAATTTTTAAAAATAAATTTCACACAAAATTTTTTTTTAATTTTATAAAGTAGTTTAAACACGCGTGAAGGAAAAATATTCTTAATTACTTCCTTATAGAAACATTGGTTAACATATCATTTTTAAACTCGATTTCTTTACTTTTTCTATGCATTTCCTGCTCTGAAGAATTTTAAAATCAAAATTTTTAAATGTCGTTATGTATGTATGTACATAAACATCACATTTTCATAAATATATTAATCTTCAGAAGAGTATTTTTTAGGACCAACGCACAATTGATTCGCGAAAGTCGTTCGCGAACGCAACGCATGGGTTAGAAAAGGACAGAGATATAGTTGTGTCCTTTTCTAACTCATGCTTTGCGTTCGCGAACGACATTTGCGAAGCAGTTGTGCTTTAAACATCAAAACGTCGATGGTCTTTTCGATATATCGATGATATCGATGTTATGGATTAAATCTGCTTTGGTTTTATGGAGCTCTCATAGCTCTGGCTGCCTGCGCATACAGCAATTGGAGTAAGAGAGAAAGTCAATTAGAGTAAAAGTAAATTCAAATGTGTATGCTGCATACTAGCTGTGAGACCGCCTTTAATCAAATATTTAGACAGAGTACATGCGCATAGTCCTTACGCAGATAGAAGGTGACTGAAAATGATTTTGATTGACACGTCTCTACAGTTGATTGATGGGGATCTTAACTTGTGGTTGTGGCTACATTAACTTTTGGTGAACATTAATTTTTAAAATGATGACTTCACAAAGTTAAAAGTGTTCTAGCTATGAAGAAATTGCCGCATTCAATGATAACGGCAAATCAGTGTTAGTATAAATATTCATTCTTATTAATATACATATATTTCCTTTGACTTTTTATTTCTAAAACAAATTACGTCTAAGTTCTTATTAAAGTACATGGTTATTCAATTATTTTTTAAAAATTTTAAAAATTATATTAATTACAATATTAGTTATAGTCTTTTCTCTATGTAAATGAAACATTTTCTATTAAACATTGTTTCTATATTTCATAGTTTCTTTCTTGAATTAAGAAATCATCTAAAAATTTTCAAATAATATCCATTTATTTTTTATTCCGCTTCTTTAATTACTCTTATATTAATCTTTATTTTACATTGTAATTTGCGATTTTATAAAATAGTTTATTTATTTTTATGATTATTTAAATAACCAGTTTCTTTCACTTTTCAATATTAAATTTTATAAAAGTGTAAATATATTTTATATACAGAAAATGTAATCTTCACACTTTGCCTACCTAGAGTGTTGTGTATTATTGAAGTTGACCTTTACTTTAAAATTATGTTGAAAAACCACTCACAGGGTAACATACTAAATTTCTATATCGTTAAAAATGTAGCTTTAGAATATATGTATATAAATTTTGTATAATATATGTTGTCTAACCTTCATTTTATTTTTTGTTTAACTTCATTACGATTTTTGAGGTTATTAGAAGTTATTTTCCAACCTAAAAATCATTAATTTAAATTTTAGCTTTTATTAATTTCTCAGAATTAACCTAATTTAAGAATTTAGCTATGATAACGATTATTTTCGGAATTGACAATAGGTTAGGAATTTCTAAAGGTTATCTACACTTTGAATTTAAAGAATTTTAATTTTTATTATTTAAGCGCCATTATATTTATTCCATATATATTTAAAAAAGATTTTATTCAATAAGTTTAATATTAAAGAAAAGGTAACCTAGCTTGCTAGGAAATTTTGAGGAAAGAACTTTCCTCACAAACCGCGGAGAGGGGAGAGGTAAGGAGATAACGCATTGATCTTCAATCAACACTGAATTTAATTTGAGCAGTTAATCAATTTTATTATTCACAAATTACCACTTTTGTCCTTTAGTTTAATATACAAGATTGTTTGGCGAAAGGCCGAATAGAGTTTACGTAAATGCCGCATGAAGATGCGGTGACAAGCATCACTTTTCAAATTGTAAAACAATAGGTGCAAATATGACGAGAAATCACTATTTAAAATTAACACGGACTCACCGTCGATGCGACGTCGACCCCTGAGAGCTCCTTGTCCTGACATGGCATATATATATATATATATATATATATATATATATATATATATATATATATATATATATATTTAATTTGGCGTGATGCGCCGTACTCTATTATCAAATCGAGAATGAATAAAAAATGTCTGACTCGCCTACAACGAACGCGTCGCTACATGCGCGCTTCGTTTTCTGCTAGTGAGTCCCAGGGGCACGACAATTATACTAATTCAATCAGATTTCAAAATACTAATAATAATTTTTATTTATTTTAGAAAAAAGGATTCTCGTTTGATAATTATTTTATCAAATAATTAATTTAACAACAAAATGAATTAATTTACCTAATATTGTGCGTGGCAAAATGGCGCGTCACAACTCTCCCCTGCCAAGACTCGGCCTAAGGGGTCAAGCAGGTGAGCCCCAAATTCTAAAGTCACCCCTCGGCAGATCATCCCTCATTATTACATTAACATTATTCAATGTTTATACTTGAATTTAATTTAACAAATTATTATCATCATCTAAGAATCAACTTATTTATTTAACTAGATTTTGATCCAAAATAATAACATTAACAATTACTATTTTTATAATTTTATTACTGGAATTACTTATTCCTTATCACTTATTTACTTTATTATTAGGATAGGAAGAGGCAACGTCAGTTTGTATGGATTTAGTCAATCAATAAACTAGAGTTAAATTTTATAATTTTTAATAGTGAGGGGTAATTTTTTCTCCCTCACAAGAGTACCAAAAAAACTCTTTTACTAATTCCTCTTTTATTAATAAATATTCTTAGTTCAGCTATCCAGAGAGGTTAAACAAGGTTTTCTATTCAGCTATTGTGGGTAAACCAAATTAAAGTGGTTTAAAGCTTTAAAAAAATTATAATCTAAAGTAATTAGAGCAAACTTCTCCTAGGGATCGTAAGACCTTGTTGTTGGTGGGGAAGCTTACGGGCCTAATCGAGCAACGTCTCTGGACCCCTTTCTCTCTCTCGTGGTCTGTCGGTGAGGGCCCACTTCCCGTAAATGAGGGACCGTCCGGGCGGCAGAGGGAGTAGAAAGGTGAGGAAGCGACCATTGGTGGGAAGTAATGACCACCACTGGAAGCGGAGGAGACTGTTGCCAGCGGGGCCTTAACTAAGAAACCGTCCCTCTGGTTTCCGTGACAAAGGAACTAGAGTAATGAGCGCGAGCTCTGCTCCCAATCTAAGACGTACGGATACGTGTCTATGGATGGATGGCACCAAGGTTACCAAAGCCGCCGCGTGTCCCGGGCGGACCGTCCGGACGTTGGTCTGGGCTGTACTGGCCGGGCTGTGAACCCGTAAAGCTCTGGGGATCGGTCCGGTTGGGGCTCTAGCTGGTGGACGGTCGATCTGTCCGGGGCGCTGTGGATGGTGGTGTCGCAAACGGCGGTTAGGGATACCGGGAGACCTCCCTGTACTAATTTGATTCCTTACTCCTACATGCGGGGCTACAGAGCCCCGCATGTAGAAGTGGACGTTTTGTTTTCCCTAGCTACTCGTGGGACTTATATGGAGTCTCATTTTAAAAGCCTAAAAATTGACACTCGCCAAGGAGACGAGGCGGCTGCGTCTGAAGTCTCCTCGGAGGCTAAAGACATGACGGCCCCTGGTTCCGAGGTGGTGAGCCAACCGCCTCCATCGGCTGGCCCAACGGTCCCATTGCGGGCTGACGGACCAACGGTCATGGAGCAGGTTGGATCTGGCTTGACTGAAGGGCCCCAGAATAATGGGGTGGAGGTGCTCCAAAGGATGCTGAAGGCTACGGTGCGGATCCCGGGTGAACCGGAGGACGTGCAAGTGGTCTTCAGGACTCTTGAGGCGTACAACCCCTCACTGAAAACGTCAACTTGGCGCCATGTCAATATTGACGGACCTTAGGCGGCTAGTATGGCTGAGAGGTAATTTCTCTTGGTCATACAGGTCCCTGAGAGTCAAGCGAGAGCTCTTGCTGCTCTCGACTTCAGACCCTTCTATGACTTCGGTCGGGTAACCTTTAGGGTTGCTAGCCTTGGTCAGGATGGGTCTGAAGAAAAAGGGGTAAGTGAATAGCAACCATAATGGCTGCCCGTAAGCTTACCCTTAAACAAATTAACTTGCATCATAGTAAAGGCGCCTCAGCAGTTTTGATGAGGGGCATGACTAGGATGCACACTGGCATATCACTAATTCAAGAACCATGGTTAGTTCGAGGTGCTATTAGGGGACTTGGGGGGACTGGCTTTAATGTTTACTGGGATCCTTTGCTGATCCTTTGCTGGACCTGTGCACTGGAGACCTGATGGCGGTATTGACCGACTTCGAGAGTATCGGAAGGATGGTCATTGGATCGGCTTACTTTTCGTATGATAGCAAAGTTAATCCTCCAAATGAGGTATGTAAATTGGTGGATTACTGTGCAGAGAGGGGACTGCCCCTTTTGTTGGGCTGTGATGCTAACTCACAACACAGGGTGTGGGGGAGCTCAAAGAGCAACCAAAGGGGACAGGAGCTATTGGAATATCTATTGGGAACAGGACTGGATATTCTAAACACGGGTAAGGTACCGTCATTCAGTAATGCTGTCAGGGAGGAGGTGATTGATATCACCCTCTGCTCGTGCAGTATTGCATACAAGGTAAGAAGATGGAGAGTATCTAATGAACCTTCACTTTCTGATCATGAAACCCTGGATGAGGTGGCTGGTACTTTTACAACAGCCATAATAACAGCTTTTGAGAACAGCTGCAAACCAACGAAAGTTCGTTCGGCAAAAGAGACCTACTGGTGAAATGAGAGACTAGAAAACTTCAGAAAAGAGACCAGGAAGTTATTTAAACGTGCTAAAAAATACCGCACGGCTGATACGGTCCATGTATGCAAAAATGAGGGAGAACTATAGAAATGAAATAAGGAAGGCACAACAGGATAGCTGGACTGCCTTCTGCTCCAGCATCGATAAGGGCAAAGAGGCAGCGCGGTTAGACAAACTGCTTTCCAAAAACCCAGATGCAATTTTAGGCACCTTAAGAGTCTTAAGACCTTACCTTAAGAGTTCTATAGTTAGGCAGTCGCCTAACGGAGGATTTGCCGAGTCGGACTAGGAGACTTTGGCTCACCTGGTCCAGACCCATTTCCCAGGCTTTTCTAGGTCTGAGAAGGGCGGTCCCGATTCTTGGCCTCTGAGTAAACTACCGCAGGCTGAATATAGGCCGCGGAGACAGTTGGCTAATGGAATCGTGACTGCCGAGAGGGTCAGGTGGGCCGTGGAATCCTTTAGCCCTTATAAGTCTCCCGGACCAGACGGCGTTTTCCCTGTCCTTTTGCAAAGGGCAATGGATCAGGCGGTCGGACCGTTGGTAAGGCTTATCAAGGCAAGTCTAACTCTTGGATATGTCCCAAAAGCGTGGAGGGACACTAAAGTCGTCTTTATACCAAAGGCTGGCAGGAACGGATATACCTCACCAAAGGATTTTCGTCTAATTAGCCTAACATCTTTCATTCTGAAGTTGGTTGAAAGATTAGTGGATAGATACATCCGCAGTGAGATCTTAAAGCAAAATCCTTTGCATAGAGATCAGCATGCCTATAGAACGGGATGTTCTACAGAATCAGCCCTTGCCAGAGCTGTTAACTTAATAGATGGACAGCTACAGGATAAGGGTTTCGCAGTGGGTGTTTTCATGGACATAGAGGGAGCTTTCAATTATACCTCCTCGGAGATTATAAAGGAAGCCATGATCTCTCATGGTATTCTCACAACCATTGTTGACTGAACCCGTCACATGTTGGGTAACAGGAACCTATTAACAACTAAAGGGAGCTCAACCCTTCGAGGAACAGTTAATTCTGAATGTCCTCAGGGAGGAGTTCTATCGCCCTTACTTTGGTGTCTGGTAGTGGATGAACTGCTAAGACTCCTCAGTGAGAAGGGATTTCATGCGATTGGTTATGCGGACGATATCTTATTAATCGCTCGCGGTCCTCATCTGGATGTATTACTGGGTGTGGTGCAGCAGGCGTTAAATATGGTAGATGGATGGTGCGGACAAACTGGTTTGTCAGTCAATCCAGCAAAAACGGAAGCTGTTATTTTTACCAGACGATACAAGTGGAAAGCCACATGTATGCTAAAACTGGCTGGAAAAGAACTCCAATTCATAGAGAAAGCGAAGTACCTAGGAATCTGCTTCCTAGGCTGACCTATGCGTCTGTGGTCTGGTGGAGCAGAGTTGAACTTAAAACGGCAAAAGACCGGTTGGAGGGCGTAAGGAGGCTGGTCCTGGGGAGCATCACTGGTGCTGTGCGCACTACGCCCACGATGGCCCTTGGTGCTCTTCTTACCTTTACCCCTGATCATTAAAGCAGAGGCGGCGAAAGCTGCCCTGAGATTAGGTGGGGACAGAGGCCGTAGGGAAGTTTTTCAAATGGCGTCTCCCCAGCAAATTGGTGGAAAAACCCATTCTCAATATGATTAGAGATAAGGTGACTCCACTCTACCTCTTTGACAAGAAGTATAGAATAAGTATACCTAATAGAGAGGATTGGCATGATGGGCTGGCCCTTCTTCCCAGAGATGCTATTGTCTGGTATACGGACGGATCGAAGGGAAGAATTGGCGCAGGCGCAGGTGTCTATCAAGAAGCAGTGGGGGTGGCTCTCGCATATAGTTTGGGAACCATCACTACTGTTTTACAATCCGAAATTGTAGCGATTCTCTACGGTGCTTTTGAGGCTCTAGAGCGCTGCCAGGATAGAAATATCTATATTGCCTCGGACAGCAAGGCAGCCATTTGCGCTTTGAAACGATACGACATCCCAACTGGTCGGAGAGTGCCACGAGGCGCTCAACAGGCTAGCTGGAATTAACCGTGTTACTCTCATCTGGGTCCCAGGACACTGTGGAATTAAGGGTAATAACGTAGCGGATGAACTAGCCAAAGAAGGCGCTAGGAAACGATTTATCGGACCAGAACCAATAGTTGGTGTCTCCAACAAGTGTCTGACTTTGGAATTTAAGCAATGGCGGACACTAGAGCACCAAAAAGAGTGGCGGACATCTGCAGGTTGTAGACAGGCCAAAGCACTCATTGGGGAAAACTTAAATCCTAAAAGAGCGGCGGATTTCCGCAAGATTAATAGAAAAGAGGCGAAAATCATAACAGGTTTGTTAACAGGCCATGGAGATTTACGCTATCACAGGCATAAGATGGGCATCGTCGAGGATCCCAAATGCCGTAAATGTGGTGAGGAAAACGAAACCTCATCTCACATTCTGTGTCGATGCCCTGCTTTGGTAAGGGAACGATATCAGATTACAGGTTGTTACTTCCTTGAGGAGACAGCAATCGCTACTAAAGTAGAGTCTACAATGAGACAAGGTGCGCATCGATGTTCATAGCTATAGATATACCACAGCATGCTTTAGTATACCTATAGCTATAAACATCGATGCGCACCTTGTCTCATTGTAGACTCTACTTTAAGGACTGGCCGCGGTCCTGTTTCTATGGAAGGGGCTTTGGGCTTAGGTCAGGCGGTTTAGTAGGACTTTGGGGACGTAAAGGGATTATCCAAGCGTCAGCGGCTGCTAAGCGGCTGCAACCCTAATAGTTAATAATAAATAATTAGAGCAAAAATCTTTCAATTATCTTATTTTGATTTTTGAAGGTTATGGACCAGAGCCAAATCACTGGTCCATACAGAATCTATACAGCATTTAACTGTATTTAAATCTGAGTAATAACTACATCAATTACTGATCCAATTATCTCAATTTCTATTGTGTTAAGATAAATGACAGTCAAAGCTGGCCTTTTAAAGATAAATAACGGTAATTTGAGTCAAGATTAATTTAAGATGTATTTTAAAATTTATTTACAGAATCTTCTACAACATTTTTAACCTAGACCATGTTTTAATTTTCAAGGTCAACCTCATCTTAAATTTTAATCTACTTTTATGAAATTATCAAATTAATCTACATTGTAATTCTTATTGAAAATTTTTATCTGGGCCAAGAACTATAAATTTTTATGTTTAGAATTAAGCAAAATTTTTAACTGTCATGAATAGAAAAAATTTATTAAGGTTATTTATTAATTTATTTTTTTCAGAAATCTCTCTGGAGTTCAGCTATGACCATCTGACAGATCACCAAACTCACTTTATTTCAGTATGAATATGAACGATTGCGCAATCTTCTGCGTCGCGACGGTTCAACGGTCACTTCAGGATTTTCAACCGTTACATAATTGTTTTTCCGTTCTGTATTTTCGACTTCCGGCTCAGGGTCAGACCAACTAATGTCAAACAACTCACGATCTAACATTCGCTCATTCTCCGAGTCGGTTGATTCTAAATTTCCTTCAAGCGCATAATAAGGCTGAAAATGGCAAGCATGATATCTGCTAACTAATCGGCCGCCTGATGAAGACAACTCATAAACGTTCGGCGAAACTATTTTTACTACCATAAACGGGCCATGGGATGAGGGAGCTAATTTACAAGCAAATCTATCCTGCTTACAAGACAACGTATGTAGGGGTTTCTGAACCAAATAACCTATTTCGAAGCGTAAGTCTTTTCGTCCCCGATTATAGTATTTCGCCTGCCTGACGAATGCTTGATTTTAATGTTGTCAAATTTTATCCAGCAAATCATTTAGTTTAGTCATACGAGTTGTCCATTTGGCAATATCGGCGACTGGCAACTCGTTTTCCCTTTCCATAAGACGACGCATGGACCCTAAGGGCATTGGCTCTCTGCCAAAATTGAGAAACGCCGTAGTTACGCGGTAGGTACTGTGCAACGCCATGTTGTAAGCGAAACGAAAATCGCCAGCAAAAATATCCCAATTTTGGTGATTCTTACCAGTAAAAGAACGAATCATTGTCTTGAGAACCCTTTTGGTTCTCTCAACTGGGTTCTTCTGTGGATGGTATAAGGGATTGAACGAATGATGAATTTGATTAGCGGTTGTGAAACTTTTTATCGCATTATTATGGTATTCGGTGCCACTATCCGAATGTAAAACATGCGGTGCACCCCATCGATTTATTACCAATTCGCGAAACGGAGCTACTTCTATCCACTTCGTTAATAAGTCTTGAAAAACAATCAAATATTCGAATCCTCTAGAACTCTTTGGAAACGGACCCTTTATATCCTTGGCTACGACACTCCATGGTTCTTGTATGATTCTTTGGCCCATTATACCACAAGGTTTTGATTGTTCTGTTTTATTTATTTGACAGGTAATACACGTACGCACGAATTTTTCTACTCCTTTATACATCCCGGGACAGAAATATCCAAACGTAAGACGGTCATAGGTCTTTTGACCACCTAAATGACCTGATTGAGGATTTTCATGTGCCTCACGCATGATTAAAAGCTGGTCTTCTTTAGGGACTAGTTGTACTAATCCTGCGCACGAATTTTCACTACTCGGTTCATTTTGGCCGAAATCTACCCTAACAACTGGCTTTTCAGAAGACCATAATTTTTGGTCATTAATATTAATTATTATTTTGAATGTTCGCAAAAAGTCGATTCCTAATATACAAGATTCGGTTAATTTTGGAACGATTCGGACATTTATTTCATTAGTTATATTCACGAAACTAATTAGCAATATACTTTCACCAATAATAGGCTCTATAGCACAGATGGCTAAGAAAACGCTGCTTTGTTTATTATTATTTATTTTATAATTATTCGAATTTAATATTGATTCACCTACCGAACCAAGATATGTTTTAGCTGAGCCCGTATCAACTAGGGCTTTAATTTCCGAATTCCCTATCATAATTTTAATGTAAGGTCTTAAATGGGTACTATCGCTACATGACTTACTTTGCGATTCAGTATCAACCGATTCAACTTTACTACCATTAGGTTCATCAAAATTTGGTTTACCATGAGGATCTATACTGATCACTTCACTAGTCGGGTTGAACAATTTGATATCAGAATTGTTAACAGCTACCGTATCAAAATTCGAAATAGATTCTACTATCTTAGTTTTACGAGCCTTTATATTCACGGTTATTTTAATCGTATTTGGATTAATTGTCATTTTATTAGTTAGGGCCTCTATAACTAATTTAGGAAAATCATCGACCCTAAGGTTGATCTCCTTCGTTAGTTTCCCTTACAACAATCAGATTCACAGTCAAATTTCGTGACATCTTTTTCTCCGCATATGTAGCAGAATTTAGTCAACGGAAGTGGTCATTTCCTCCACATGTGGTTACTCTTACTACAATTGAAGCAAGGAGGTTGAGATTTAGGCTCACGAAATTGTTTCTTAACCGAATTCTTATTTTTACCTGACTTACTGTCAGATTTTTTCGATTTTTCTTTATTCGAATTCTGCTTGTTATTATTTTTACTATTATTCGAATTTGAATTTACTTTATTATTATTCGAGAGGGACTTAACTAATTCACTAGCAAGCGATTAAAATTTTTTATCAAGGCAATCAAGAAGAGAATTCGAATCTTTCTTGTTATCTTCGCGACTAGATTTTTCTTTTATTTTACCATAAAATGCGAATTCGGGAAGAAAGGAATTTTCCAGATTTTGTAGTGTTCTTTTAGTTTTGAGAGAATCTAACATTCTCTCAACATCAGATGCCATTAGTGCTAATTCGTTTAAGTCACTAAATTCTCGGCGTTTAATTTTCTTTTTCAATGTGGGTCGCATGATAATGTGGACCCGATTCAACATATCTGAATATAATACAGGGCGACTGAATTTACGTTATAAACCCTACATGCAAGTGATGAAATCATCCGTGCTTTCATCAGAGCCTTGAATTCGATTGGAAACTTGTTCTTCAAGACGCCACTGATAATTAATATCACCGAATCGTAATCGACACGCTGATTTGAATTCACTTCACGAATTCCAATAAGATTTATTTAGGCGGTACCATTGTAGTGCTATGCCATCTAACAACAGTACTGCAGCACAAAGAACCTCATCGCTAATCACGGATGAAATTTCTATCACAACATCTACGCGTTCAAGCAAATCATTCTTAGGCGATGGTAAGACGCTCGTCTTACCATCGCCTGAGAATTTTATTCCCCATTTCCTGACTATGAAATCGAGTAATATTATTATTATTAGTATTATTAACGATTGGTGCCTGAATCAATGGAGTATTTACTAAGGACCTATTATTTAAATAATCATTAGGAATTCTTCCCGATTCAGGATTAAAATAAGCTTCCCTAGTTTGAATGGGTTCAAAATAACAATTATTTTTAACGAAAGGTGGATCAATTACTGGCTCAGCCTTGTGCCAATGTTCAGCCGGGGCTACGCCTACCTTGGAATCAATTAAAGTTCGACGAGTAGCCTTGACATCGCTTGGCCAATGTTCAGACGGCGCTGCCTCATA
Source organism: Leptopilina drosophilae (assembly GCA_032873175.1). Classification (NCBI taxonomy): domain Eukaryota; kingdom Metazoa; phylum Arthropoda; class Insecta; order Hymenoptera; family Figitidae; genus Leptopilina; species Leptopilina drosophilae. Next base: position 45,270,873 of record CM065478.1, on the reverse strand, counting down.
ATTAGCCTCAAGAACTTCTCTAGTCTCATTTATTGGTTTAAAGGCTGATTTTATTTCGCTGTTGTCCTTAACTACTGGTTTAATTATATCCGGTCGTCTTGGTGTTAACAGGCACTTGTTTGCTTCTATTGGCTCCAATTGTCGAAAATTATAACGAAAATTTTTTTTCTCAAAATCTATTAAAGGCTTAGCTGATTTGATAGGTAAATTTTCGTAATAAAGAGGCAAGGAAAATTCGAGATTCGATTTACGAATGACTGCCGCCATTTTACTTGGTTTATGAATTTCAAATTTTTCGCTGGAGGGGGTAATTCGACCCGAATAATCTGCTGATGGAATTTGATAACCCGTCCTAGCGTGTGATACGGAATTTGCGACTGTAGTTCCTATCGTCACATACGAATAAGTTGAACTACTCGTAGTGATAGTGGGGGTATTTGTATTTTATATACAATATACTGTCGTCGTGAAAGGTATACAAGCCGCTGTAACGTTGATTTTAAATAATCACGTTATAAAAACCGATTTAGGTTCTCGCCGAAACCCATTCAATCTATTCTTAAATAATTATTATAAATTAAATACGGTAGCCAGAATCGAACTCAACATTTTTTACTTTATGATTATATCTTTGAATTAAATAGAATCGATATAACACAGAAATGTTGAGTTGTACAAAAATATATGGTTTATTACACACGTTCTGGTTGATGATAAAATACTAATTTATTTTTTGTTATTTAATCATCAACCGACCGAAAAGGCATCAGCAATGTATTATAATCGGCATGAATCTACTGTCAACCGGCAATCACCTGTCACACATGTTGGGACCGTTGCCACGCTGCAGGGGCGAACCCTTATTGCGCATGACCTATATGCGGGACCAAAACAAGAAGCCAATTTACCTAATTTCGACAGTTCGTGTTTGGCTGCCGATAAACTTTGACGGTGACACCGCGTTTCGGTTGGAAGTCAAATCAAAAAGTAAAATATGGATTACCAGGCTTTGTTGGCCAGAATTAAAGGTCCAGTTTCCATCTTTCTCGTTGTCCTGGAGATAAAACCGGTGTACGGTGTAGCCGAGGAATAACATTGAGACGAGCGACCGCATGGCAAGCCGATAGAACGCCGCCATTATCGGTCGACCGACGAGTATCACGGGCGTGTGGAAGTTCTCATTCTTCGATAAATGGAATTATTGTGTGGAAAAATAAAGTTACTTCAATTCGATTAATTAATTATATTCTCTCTAGTCAAATTTGTTAATGGAGTGTAAATTCATTGTGTCTCTCTCTCTCCTGTGTGCGTTACTCACGCCTGAAGCAGAGTCTACAATAAGAGTCTCATTTATATACCAACTAGATTTGCGTTTCTACAGAACGACTTTTTTTTAAAGTTAGGAGTACTCGCATTTGCCTGGACCACCCGTCAATGGGTTTTCTCGCCAGAGAAGAGGGAAACGGTAGAAAACCTCTTCTGAGTACAACCGGTTTATCTACAGCCGAGTTTTAACGGTGTGTACTGGACAATAATCGACAGTGCACATCATTATACCTCGACGTCAAACCTCCCGCTCAGATTATCTCACATGCCGGAAAAATCCCAGGCTAATGGGCGCGAACCAAGTACCCTTGGTCAGCCCACCAAGCCAGGCCAGTAAAACCTGACCTGAGAGAGACGATAGAGGAATATTCAGTGTAATCGTGTAGTGAGAGAACTGAATGAGAGCCCTTACTGCTGGTGAGTAATTGAATTTTCTTTTCTTTTCAAATTGATTTATTTCTTTTTGATCTGATAGGTACTATTTATTTTTCTTCTGGGGAAAATTTGAAAATTTATTTTTATAATAATCTTGTAGTTGATGATTTAAAAATTGTGTTTTTTTGTATGTTTTTTTTCAGCATGACAGAAGATTTTTTTGTACCTACAGTGTCCCCTACCACCACCGTGAAAAGTAGAATTTTTTTCTTTTAATTTAACGGAAAGTTTTATTTGATTTCTCGATAACTGAAGTGAAGAAATAATTTTAAAAATAGAGTAATAGGATACAAAAGATTTTTCTCTTTCTTTTGTAAAAAGAAATAATTAAACAGGCACGAACCCAAGTAAAAGATAAATAATAATTTCTCAAATTATTTTCCCTTGGTAGACATTTGTAATTAAGGAGAAAATTACCAGAAATTTTTGGAAATTTAAGGAAATGTAAGAAATTTTAAAAAACAGTTAGAGAAAGTTACATTTTAACTGAGACTTGGCTAAATGATAGTGTACGTTCTCAGGAATTAGGCTTTATTAATTATGATATTTTTCGGTTTGATAGAAATAGTTTTACTAGTGATAAACTGAGAGAGGGGGTGTTTTGATAGCTGTCTGTAGAAATTTAGGAAGCTCTCAAATTGAAACTTCATTAAATACTGTTGAGTATGTTTTTGTTAAATTTAGAGCTAATAACAATCTTTATATTATTGGGTGTTTTTACATTCCTCCTAATTCGTCTCTTAAAGTTTTTTCTGATGTTTGCAACATTATTGAAGAAGTCCATAATGATTATACTAATGCTATTTTTTTAATCCTTGGGGATTTTAATTTACCATTTTTAACACAATTTTTTAGTGACTTAGTTTCACAAATTGATTTAAATAAATGTTTAACAAATAATCAGATACAAATTGCTTCCTTATTGCTTGATACAATAGACTTCGTTGGTTTATCGCAAATAAATAAAAATATTAATACACCTGGCTCTATCTTGGACTTACTTTTTTGTAATAGTGATTTTTTCACATCTGAATTGTTAAATCACAGTATACTGCCATTGGATAATTATCATCCTTCATTACTCCTTAACTTTCTCTCTAACAGTCAAAATATTTATAATTCCGACTATTTGCAGAATTTTAATATGGTATTTGATTTTAAAAATGCTAATATTGCTGGTATAGTTACCCTATTGAATTCTATTGATTGGAATTTATTGTTATCTAATGAAAATGTTAATGATGATGTTGCTGTTTTTTATGATCTTTTGTATAGTATTTTTGAGAAATGCGTGTTATTGAAATATGTCAATTCATCGAAATTCCCACCCTGGTTCACTAATGAATTAAAACATCTTGTTTATTTATTCTAAAAAAACCGCTCATGTAAATTACATTAAAAATAAAACTGAATTCAATTATACACAATTTTCTAAATTAAGAAGTGAGTGTAAAAAACTCTCAAAGGTTTGTTATAATGATTACATTTCTAATACTGAAAAGTCAATATTGACTTATCCGAAGCATTTTTGGAATTATGTAAATTCTACTCGACGAGAACACAATATTCCGACGCATATGTTTCATAAGGATGAATCTGGTGACACTCCTCTTGAAATCTCTAATCTTTTTGCTAAACATTTTTAAGCTGTTTATACTCTACCGTCATTAGAAGTCCCAGATTTGTCCTTTAATCGCAATGCAGATGTGAGTCTAAATTTTATAACAATTTCTAGGAACGATATCTTTGAAAAAATAAAGAATTTGGATATAAATAAGGGTTCAGGGGCGGATACAGTAACTCCCTCTATTATAAAATTATGTGGTTACTCATTTATTGAACCACTATTTATTATTTTTAATAAATCATTAAAATCATGCATTTTTCCTTTTGAGTGGAAAAAGGGTGTGATAGTTCCTGTTCATAAGTCTGACGATAAAAATAATACTCAAAATTATAGACCTATAACAATATTAAGTTCATTTGCTAAAATCTTTGAAAGTATTAATTTTGATAACTTTTATGCTTCGGTCTCAGGAATTATAATCGATGAACAGCATGGATTTGTAAGGGGAAGATCCACATTGACTAATCTTGGTATTTTTACTACTTTTGTAACTAGTAATATTGAAAAGGGTCTTCAAATAGACAATATTTATGCTGATGTGTCGAAGGCATTTGATAAGGTAGACCATAATATACTATTAAGCAAATTAAATTCACTAGGCATTTCTGACAATATGGTTTGATTTTTTAAAAGTTATCTGTCTGACAGATATCAAGTTGTAAAAGTTGATGGCGAATATAGTGAACCGTTTTTAGCGACCTCTTGGGTATCTCCGGGATCGCGTCTTGGTCCTTTAATGTTTATCTTGTATATGAATGATGTAAAACCTGTTTTCAGGCATTCCTACTTTTTGCTCTATGCAGATGACCTTAAGTGTTACAAAATAATTAATTCACTTTTAGCAGAAAAAGACACTTCAGATCTGCAAAAGAATCTGAAGAGAATACAAAAATGGTGTAGTAAAAATCATCTAAGTATTAATATTAAGAAAAGTTATGTTGTTTCATTTTCTAAAGGTAGAGTTAGCTCATATAACTACTTTGGAGGGTCAGAACTTGGAGAGAGTAACTAGGATGCGTGATTTGGGTGTATTGTTCACTAGTAATCTTAGTTTCAATGATCACGTCACTGAAATTGTTTCAAGAACCTCGAAACCCTTAGGGTTTATAACGAGATGTGCTTCTGTATTTCGTGGTCTTGCAACAATTAGAATATTATACTTGACGCTTGTCAGATCAATAATTGAATACGCATGTATAATCTGGTCTCCTTTTTATGTCTTCCACATAATCAGAATTGAACGTGTTCAAAATAAATTCCTTAGATTTGCTGCAAGAATACTTAATATTCCATTTGATTATCGTACGCATGATTATGAAAATTTAAGAACTTTAATGAATATTCCTCTTTTGACATCCAGATTTCATTTTTCTGATATGTCTTTTTTGTATAGACTGATGAACGGAGCTATCTATTGTCCCTCACTTTTATCCATGGTAAATTTATCTGTTCCTAGAATGTTTACTAGACGTTATATGTTATTCTCAGTGGCATTTCATAGAACGAACTATGGTAATAATTCATTAATTGATCGACTCACTAGATAAGCTAATTTAATTTCTAATGAAATAAACTTCTTTGATAATAATGTTACAAGGTTCACAACGGCATTGCGTAACATAATGTTTAATAGAAACTGAGATTATTTAATTTGCACATAAAAAGTTTCAACCTAGATTTAAGTTAAAAATTCATTGTTATATTAGATTTAGGAGTACTTTTGTACGAAAGGGCATGTCCCGTTATGTTACTTAAATAAATAAATAAATACATGATTGCAGCTAATCCCGATTTAAAAAAAATTGTTTTAATCGGAAAAATTACCAGGTACGATTAGGAATTTAAGAAATTTTGAAATAATCCCCAGTCAACTTAAAAATTTAGTGAATTGAAAAATAAAATATTTCTAAACCGACAGTAACTAAATTTAAAGGCAGGAAAGATACCTAAATTCGGAGGAAGTTTACTGGTAATTTATGAAATTTTGCAGTATTTCAGGTAAAGTGCAAAAATTTTGTTTTGGTAAAGTAAGAGAGTTTCTTGATTGACCCTAGCTATATATCTTCAAGCGGGAAATTTACCAGAAATTTTTTGGCAAAGTTAGGAAATTTAAGATAAGGTTAATGAAAATTCCCAAATAAAAAGAAAAAGTGAAACGGAAAAATTTCTACAACCAAAAATATTGTAAATTTAAGTAATTAGATAAAAATTTTCAGTTGAGATAAATAATAGCTTGAATAAATATTGAAAGCAAATAAAAATAATTTTTTTAATACGGAAAAACTACCCCGAAAATAGGGAAATTTAGGAAATTTTAGAAAAAAACTCCCAACAAACCGAAAAGAAAAGAAACTATTGGATATTTTTTATGTCTTGAGAAAATATTTTTCAAATCTTTAACAAATAGAATTTAAATGTTGAAATTTACCCAGAAATAGAAAATTTACCGGTAATTTAGGAAATTTTGTAGTACTTCAGGTAAGAAGAAGGAAAAATTTTGTTTTCATGAAAATAAGAAAATTTTTTTATTGACCCTAACTATATTTTCAAGTTTGGAATTTACCTGAAATTTTGGGAAATTTATGAAATTATTTAATAATTCATTTTTAAATATAACTAAATTTACAGAAATTACAGAAAACTTTCAGAGTTCAAGTAATAAATAACGGTAATTTCCGAAGAGGAAATAACAGTAATTTTCAGAAATTTACAGGAGTTTTGGAAATTTTCGAAAGATTATAGAAATTTTGAAAATTTTTGGAAATTGCAGAATTTCTTTTTAAATTTTATAGCAAATTAATGGAATAAAAATTAAAATACCCATAATTTACTGAAAAATTTATCTAAGAAGTAATATTTTTCCTAGAATAACGGAGTATTACAAATATTACCAAAGATAAATAAGGAAAATTTTTCTTTTTACTTATTTAATTTTTCTTGAATTTGTTTCTCGTGTTCCTTCTGTTAAGTCTTAATTAAAAAAAAAATTATACATAAATAGAATAAAACATGCCAGATTAGGAGAACACGCATCTGTCCCAACCCGAACCAGAAGGGGCAGTAGGGGGGCAAGTAAACCGGTTACAACAAGAACAATAGACCGAAGTAGAGGAAAATTGGGAAAATGAGACCGAACCAATGGTCAGGATAGAAGAACTCTCTCGACGAGTTAAAGCGTTCGAAAAAAAGAAAACGAACAAAATGAATTATTTGCACTATTCTTCGCCATTAAACAACAAGAAAAATACTATTAATGTAATTAGTACAACGACAGACAGAACAACTAATCACCATGACAAGTACATGCCCAACATGTTACACATCGACAACAGTAACACGACAATCCGACCCAGTATACAATCCGGCTAATTACGGACAGACGGTAAATAATAGGTACGCACACCCAGAAAATAGAATTGACTCGACAACGCCACCTATAATTCAAACCGCGATAGTAGGTAATTCGGATCCGCGTTTTGAAGGATTAAGTTGGAGCAAACACTTAGACCGTTTGCCACCTCCACCGCCGACAATTTACGGTACGGGACACAGACCACCCTTATTACGGCTAGACGGACAACTGAGTCCGACAGACCGAGGCAAGCTTTGTACTACCCGAAAATAGTATGTTTCCTTAAACAAACCCCACCTTTGCCGCATTCGAAAGACGAACATTCGGCAGTTACGACCAGCAAAGATGGTCACAACAAAACGTGACAAAAAACAGACAAAACGTTTTTGACCAAAACTACGGACGAAGACAAACCGACTTTTTTCAGGGACAAAATAGACCATGGGAACAGGAAAACATGTACTCTCAAAGACAGAGTTACATGTACAGACCCCCCAGAGACGTCGCGAGAACAGTCGAAAGCTGGAACGTAAAGTTTAATGGACAGCGCCTATGTAGAGTATACGTGCAGCACCTCCCAATACTGGTATAACTACACGGCTCGCATACGAGCGTAACTGGGAGAGATCACGCTTTTCAACGCCGATGTGGCTATCGGCCTTTTACGACCTGTAGCCGGTCACAGGGGGCCTATTCTGCACCAGGGCACCCCACGGGTAAGAAGTTTAATGGACAAAGAGGGGCTAGCGTGGACAATTTTTTGTGGCGAGTAGAAGAGGGTAGGGTCGCGTCACTTATGACTGACGAGGAACTGTTAGTAGCAATGCCTTTCCTTCTAACAGAGATGGCAGCACATTGGTATCGTCAAAACAGGCAAAGATGGAATACTTGGGAGGAATGTAAAAGACAATTCCCACCTGAGAAATCTCTTATTCCGGAGTATGCGTTTCGAGGGCAGGTTAGGACAAATCAAACACCGTTAAACATCGCCGCAGTCAGGTCGGAAACGGAACAAACACCGAGACCGATAAACACGGAAGACTCACAAGTAAACACGGATAAGCTATGCGAAACTTGGCCAAAAGCGATGGAGGCATTGGTGGCAGCTCTGGCGAACAGTAAAAATTTTACCTCGCCAAGCAACCAACAATCCTCCAAACAGTCAGGAAATTCCAAATGGAATAGAGAAAGGATTTCCCAAACGAATCAAAATAAGAGTAGTTCGACTTAAGAAGATAATTCTGCGAAAAATTCCAACTCTCAATCGGACAACGAAACAAAAAGAGACCCGAAAGATATTGTTTGTTGGAATTGTAAGCAAACCGGTCACTTCCAAACAGGTTGCGCTTTACCACGTCGTAGTTACTACTGCAGGCGGTGTGGTAAAGACGGTGTTACGGAAAAGAAAAGAAGGAGAAGTAAATGTTCTCCTCCTCAGAAATCGTAGAGACCTCAAAAAAAGTAATAGAATCAACCGTGAAAATAGCCGAACCCGTATTAATAGAAAGTAATCGGAAATCCACAGAGGGCGTTAGCAAAAAGTCAAAAAACTGGAAGGCCACCCGACAGTACGAGTCCGACCAAACTGTTTTGCTAAATAACCGCGTTGAGAATCACAATGGTACAGAACCAATGGAAAAGTAACCAGACAATCATGGCAATGTTAAAAACGGATATAGAACCAAAAATCGAATCAGAACAAGAACAGTTGCGCTTAGAAATCAGGGAACTGCCAGCGGAGGATAAAGGTTTCAGTTTACGGGTATTCACGAAAATACGAATAGGTAATACCCCTAACGTACAAGCCTTAATAGACAATGATGCATCGCGTACAGTACTGAGAGATATCGGCCTAGCAATAGCCGGGAGATATAAAGCAGATTTACAACCGGCAACCGAAAAAGCGGTTATGACAGCCGACGGAACGGTGCGCCCGGTGAAAGCCGTTTGTTATCTCACGATTGAAGTCGATCGTATGTCCCGCATGATGAAAGTACTAATAGTTCCAGGAATGGGTGAACAAGTTTCCCTGGGAGTAGACTTTATTCATACTTTCGGCTTGATACACGACGGCAGTCAGCGACAATGGTACATGGCCGATTACCCAGATTCGGTGTACCGGTATACTGAAGAGGGCGTAGAAGCTATCACGGTTCAAGACGAAAGCGACGCGCCCGAGTCGGAGAAACTATGCGGTTTAGTAATAATAACCGACGAGGAACGTGAAGACTTAAAACATTTTGTTTCGGGTCTTCTTAGGATAATCCCCGATGACCTACCGGCGACGGATCGAACCGAACATGTTATCGATGTCCAAGATCATTCGGCGATAAAACAACAGTATTATACGGTTTCCCCGAAAGTTTTAGAAGCTATGCACGCAGAAATACTAAGAATGTTAGTGGAAGGTATCATAGAACCATCAAAAAGTGGTTGGTCCAGCCCTATAGTAATGGTCAAAAAGGCAGACGGTACCTACCGCCTATTATAGATTTTCGGAAATTAAACCGTGTAGCGAAAACCGACACGTATTCATTACCGAAAATGGATATTATTTTGGAGAAACTTCGAGCTGCGAAATACATCACGACACTAGATCTACAATGGGGGTGTCACCAAATTTCCCTATCACAGAAAAGTAGAGAACTCACAGCATTTTCCGTCCCTGGTATGGGTCTATTCCAGTCTAAGCGTATGCCGTTTGGACTCTCAGGAGCTCCGGCGACATTCCAGAGACTAATAGCCTCTCTGATAGGGCCGGAAATGGAACCGTTCGTCTACGCGTATTCAGATGACATCGTGATTGTCACCGAAACCCTCGAAGACCATAAAAAGTGGTGTACAGACACTTTATCCCTCAGCTTTCAACGTTAGTCGAACCACTTAACAAATTGTTACGCACAAACATACCGTGGGAATGGGACGACCCCCAACAGAACGCGTTCGACAAACTAAAAGAATTAATCGCAACCGCGCCGACCCTCACATATCCAGACTTTACGTTGCCGTTTGAGCTGCACACCGACGCTAGCGATTTCGGCACAGGTGCAGTTCTAACCCAACGTCAAGACGGACAAAATCGGGCCATCGCGTACGCGAACCGAACGAAAATATTCCGTTACCGAGAGAAAGAGTGCCTCCCGGTAATTTGGGCGGTAAAGAAGTTACGCCATTACATCGAAGGGTTTCATTTTACCGTCATTACTGACCACAGCTCACTACGTTGGCAGCATAACCTGCATAATTTAACTGGTCGACTGGTTCGGTGGGCGCTCGATCTCCTCGAAAACGACTTTGAAGTGGTGCATAGGAAAGGGTCTGAACACCTAGTCCCAGACGCACTCTCAAGAATGTACGAAGAGGAGGTAGCATTGCCAATAGCCGCCTTGACACCGTTTGAGGACCCGTGATATTGCCAACGTGTGAGGGAGATTAATGAAGCCCCGAGAAAATTCCATGGTTGGAAAGTAACCGACGGTAGACTCTACCGGTACCATCCAAATCCGCTAATCGACTCGGTAATGGACGATGTAGATGCCTGGAAGTTAGTGATACCGGCCGAACAAAGGAAAGAAGTATTTAACGAAATCCATCACGAACCCCAGGCAGGACACCTAGGAATTAAAAAAACGTATCGCCGAGCAACATCGCTCTACTATTGGCCAGGAATGTATCGCGATATAAAGACCTTGGTCAGTACGTGCGACACTTGTCAAAAGATTAAACCCGACCAAAGACTCACGATGGATAGAACGGATAGAAAAATTAAAAGAACTACAAGACTTAGTGATACTACAAATAGACAGCGCGTACAACAGACAAAAATTAGAATATGGCAAAAGACGCAGACACGCTACATTTGTCGTAGGAGATAAAATCATGTGTAAAAAGCTAATAACCTCATCCACTAGCAAAAAATCACACGAGCGTTCGGTGGTAAAAATCAGGGACCTTTTACAATAATACGAATTTTAGGACCTTCGGTTTATGAAATAGCAACAGAAGAGGGTAGGTCTTTGGAAAAGTACCCAGTTAAACTTTTGATCCCTTATAGGAATGCTAAGTAGAGGGGGATAGAAGGTAAATTCGAGAAATATTATACCTTCTTAACATTTTTTTACTTTATTTACCTAATAGTTATCATGGTCATGTAAATTGTAATTTAAAGTAATAAGTTAAACAATATCGAAATCAAATCGGTGGTGGAATCTTAAAAAGTAGGATAAACAAGTTTAGTTGGGAAACATATTCTGGTTACAGAGGAAGAAGAGGCACATCGGAGAGAGGCCGACCGAAAAAGATACTTCGTAACACAAATCGAACGACTCATCGGAGAGCTAAGTTTACCGAATACCGTAGCTGCCAGTAACGCTAATCGGAGAGTCATAGCGAAAGTCCAGCCAATGATACGGAAAACGAGTTTCAACGATATGTATTTGCCAGAAGGATAGTTACCCGCAGGTTTTGCAAGAGACACCGAAAAGTCTCACCAAGTAAACCTGACTCCGAGAACCGGACAACCCAGATATATAGTAAGATACGAGGAACCCACAGGTTTTACAAGACACAAGGAGCCCTCTCAGGAAAATCAAGCATCGGGGATCACTCCTGAAACCTCCAGAGAAGCAATACGGCGCCGACCGATAGTCAGGGAAAATCATCTAACCCAATCAAGACCATGAACAAGTGCAAAAGAAATACGAGAACTACGCAGCGATCCAACACCAACGGGAGAGACCCTGCATCGCCGGGTAGGAGAGTCTTGGAAGGAGTTTCGCTTATGGTCAGGATTTCACCGGCCACCTAAATATATCCGACAGCGAGAGGGTAATCACCCACAAAGAGAGACCCCAACTGAACGTGGCAGAAGAGAAGCTAAGGAGGATAAGGCTAAAATCGCGGAACAAGCCTTAGTTGATGCAACTAACAAAGAACAACAGCACTAGTCCACAAAAGAGAGATCATTTATTTTAGTTCTGTTAAGTTGTTATGGTTCATTTTTCAGAAAATTGTATTGAGTTTAGCGTTAAGGGTAAATCATTAGCCACCCTTTACAATAACAATAACACCCGCGATAGTATTTTCCTTGTTGTTGTTTAATGGCAAAGAATAGTGCAAATAATTCATTTGGTTTGTTTTCTTTTTTTGTTACACATCTTCCCTCATATATATATATATATATATATATATATATATATATATATATATATATATATATATATATATAGAGAGAGAGAGAGAGAGAGAGAGAGAGAGAGAGAGAGAGAGAGAGAGAGATTTGTACCACTATTACTAATAAGTTAAATTGTTTAATGGTTTAAAAATTTTCGTAATTAACGGCCTGACCCAAATAATTATAATGTGATACGGGCTATAATAAAGAATCTTACTTTTCAATTTAAATAAGTTTATAATTACCATTTTTTTGTTGTTTGTTGAGATTATTAACCTATCAACTCACGTCGGTCATTAAGAAACCTGCTAATATTTCCGCTCAAAAGAGGAATCCGGAGACAACAGTTCAAAGAAAGATAAAAGGTTGGTAGAAAGGACACTGTGTGTAATAAGGCAATAATCTAAGGGTTTCTAAATTCTAAATAAATTTTTTATTGGTCTTTAGACACAGTGTCAAAGATTGAGGACATTTTATTCTTAAATTCTGATATTTAAAAAAAATATTTATTAGGAATTTGTAATAAGAACCGGATTTATTTATTATTTTTCTCTTTTACTACCAAACAAAAAAAATTAATTCTCAAAATTATTATTTTTTTTTGTAGTCGGAAGTGGAAAATCTGCGAATTCAGATACCTGAGTAATGAATTCGCAGGTTATGTGGGGATGACCGCTCTTGTTCTGGTCGACCCACTAAAAACCACTCCCGTCTTATTCTGGGACATCTAATCCACTTGCGGAACTACCTATTGGCTTTACTTCGCAAGTGGAAGTCCTCTCTCTCTCTTAGTCCTCCCTGTCCGTCATGTTAGACAATTATATACATTAACCACCAGGGGGGAGTCGCGGGAGTGGGAGGAGGAACTAAAACTACTTCCTTTTCCCGCAAATCGCCCCCAGCGATTTCTCCAGGTTAACCTCTTCTTCCATCCACATGTTTTGTCTTCATTACCGAAGTAATGAAGAACTCGATGTGGCGCCAAGAGTCCGCGCTTTGGAGCATAACCGAGACCATGTTATCAGCGGTGAATTGAGTTTTCACCGCGTCAAACATGGCCCGTCTCAGCTCACTCCATTGCCCGCAGGAGAAGAGAGTGTGTTCCGCGTCGTCAATTTCAGCGCCGCAATACACACATTTTGCCTCTTCTCTGATCTTAAATCTGTGAAGGTACTGTCCGAAGCAGCCGTGACCAGTCATTGCCTGCGTAAGGTAGTAGCGAACCTCTCCATGCTTTCTTTCTAACCATGTGGCGAGGTGGGGAATCCGGCGGTAAGTCCACCTTCCTTTGGATTCCCCATCCCATCTTGCCTGACAACTATCGACGAGTCTGATTCTTGCCGCTTTGCGGATAGCCATTTTTAGACTATCGCTGCCCTGTTGTTCCCGCGATACCGCCCGTTCTTTGTTGATCCGAAAGACTTCCTGTCTTTCTTTTGCCAACAAATCCGTTGGCAGTGTACTCGCAAGAACCAGAGCAGCGCCATATAGGCCGTCATATAGGCTGAGATTACTCTCCGTGAACTCCCTGTTTGTACTGAAAGTAACCTATCCAAGATGCTGCGGGTCGTAAGGGCGTCGGCTCATGCAGGGGCAACGTAAAGCTGCTTTGCTAGACCCACAGTCGCCACTAAGCGCCGCTTTTTTTCCCTGGGACCACCAATGTTGGGCATTAACCTCGATAGGTTACCCATACATTCGGTGGCCTTGAGCGCTGTGATATCCACATGTTGGCCAAAATTTAACCTTTGGTCCAACGTCGCTCCCAGGTACTTAAGCTTTTTTCCCCATGAGACTTCAGTTCCACCTATTTTCACCTTAGGGGCTTCAAAAGCTCTCCGGACTGTAACGAGCAAAGCCTCGGTCTTCTCTAGGGCCATTTGCAGCCCGTGACGATCTAACCAACTCTCTACTCGCCGCAGACTTTCATTGAGCTTTATCTGAAGAAATTTGGTTTCCCGTGCTCTACACACCAGACGTACGTCATCTGCGAAGGCTTTCAGGGTTGTGTCTTCAGGCAGTTCCATTCTCAGGAGTCCGTCGTATATGACGTTCCATATAAATGGACCGACCTTCGACCCCTGTGGTGCCCCGCAGGTCATTTCTTCCTTGAGATGACGCACATTGCTTTCGTACACGAACCATCTGTCGCTAAGATAGTTGTCCATCATTCGCAACAGATAAGTCGGTACCCCTTTTTGTCTTAACGACTCGATGCAGATGTCCCATCTCGCAGAATTAAACGCATTCCGTATGTCGATGGAAACAAGAGCACAGAAACCCTTCTTCTTCCCCCTACCAGGATTCCCTAAAGTCTTTCTAGAACCATAGCCTCCAGAAGTTTCCTCATCATATCCAACAGACAAATTGGTCAGAACGATGAGACTTCATCTAGAGACTTATCGCCTTTCCTAAGAAGGACTAACTTTTGCACTTTCCAGTCGCTAAAGAACTCTCCAGTTTTTAATCATGCATTAAAGACGTTGAGAAGCAACTCTGGATACACTGCGATCACCTCTTTTAGGATCTCGCTCGGTATTCCATCATTGCCTGGTGGTCGCTCATGGTCACCTGATCCAGCACCTTCCAGTTTCTTACTCTGCGGACCAGGCGGGGAGATGCTAATGTCAGGTCAATAATTGATCCTGACGCTCCCCGCCTAAAAGTGAACTCTTTCCCCCGGTTCATCACTACCAGGTCATTCGTCGAGACCATGTCCGTGACCAAGACCCCCCTCCTGTCCTGACGGGTCTCTCCCCATTCCGGCGACTTACTATTGAAGTCTCCCGCAATGAGGACATCCCCGGCGAAAGCATTTATGCTTTCTTCAAGAGAGCTGATCTCGGCATCGAACTTCTTAAGGGGATAATTTGGGGAGAAGTAGCAGCTGTATATACGAACACCCGCTACCTCTACCCAAACAAAACCCTTATCGGTCTTCAAGAAATCACTGACAGCGATGTCCGGGTTGAGCACTTGTATCCCGGACCTTCCTGATGCGTCCTGAAACCAGACAGAGAATTCTGGCTTTTTACACTGCTCATTGAAGATCAGTATATCAGCCCCTCTCTATCTCGCAGTCTGCATCAGGAGGTCCAGCGCAGCTCTTCCTCTTCCGAGGTTAACCTGGAGAACCCAGTATTTTGGTTTTCAAGCCGGACAGGATTCTCTAATAAACTGGGCAAGCCCTGCTTCCCGAGAGGTGGCTTATCTCCTTTGATCCCTTGTCGGAGCAAGTCATGCAACGAGCAGAACCCTTACACAACTTGCTCTTGTTGTCCAGACCACCACACTTCCAACAAGCATTTCTGCGGTCTGGGCCACTGCAGCCTCGTGCCAAGTGGCCATAGCAAAGGCATCTGAAACACCTATCTACTTCCACTCTGGCTCAGACTCTGCAGTTGACCGAGCCGATCCTGACTCGTCCGGTCCTAAGTAGCGATTCTGCGTCCGCATCTGGCAGACCAACTGGCAAGGCACATCTAAATTGGGCTTGCCCAGAGAACCCTGTACGGCTTTAACTACCTTTGATACCACTACGGTTTCATCGAGGTCTACAATTTCAACTGACCTCGTCGAAACCACAGTGGTCACTTCCGCCTGACCTTGAAGGGCCGTAGTCAGCTCGTTGCTGAACTTTGTAAGATCCTGTCCTTTCTTAATAACCAGGAGGATTTCGTCCTTCCTGGATCTACGGACCGACAGGACCTCAACATTACTTTCAGCAGGGCTGACCCCTGTGAACATATTGTCCATAATCTTTAAATAGTCTCCTCCTTCTCTTGCGCATATTTTTATGGCGTCTGTCTCCTTTCTTTTCTTTTTTCTCTCTGTGGGCTTTTTCGGCCCCCACTGGGTCTTCCCCATTTTTTTCTTTCCCCTTTTTCTTTTTTTTCTTTTTCTTCTTCCCTTTAACCTTAACCCAGGCATCTTTGTCGGGTTTCTCGGTTGTTCGAGCCTCATCAGCAGAAGCTTCTTCAGCAATCTGCTGAGGAGACTCGGACCCCTTTCCCTTTTTAGACCTCCTATCAGGAGGCGTCGTCGAGGCCTCCCTCTTCTTTCTGTCTGAAGAGGGGGTCTCCACCAGAATTTCTCCCTTCTGTCTCATTATTCTCCTCGCTTTGAGGGGAGGAGGGAAAGATTTCAATTTTTCAAAAATTTCTCCCCCCCTCTTCTCTCAGATCCTTAGCAATGCCGTAGATGCTTTCTCCAAAGTGGAAAGCCTCCACGGCGCTGTCCTTCACTGGCTTCGGGTTATTTTTCAGGATTCCCTCCTTAACAACTTTAAGGGCCCTGAACATACCCTCCGAGACTTCAAATTGTCTATCCATGAGCTGAAGTATCTTTTTAAATCCCTCCAGCAACAGGGATATTTCTGTCTTCCTGGTAATGGAATCGAAGGTTTCTACAACCTCCGTCTCCATTACGTCTCCGTCGTTATGGTCGAAAAGACCAGTGTGCTGTTGGCCCCCCCCAAAATCCGTGGGCCTTGCGCCGACCACCGGGGCTTTCACCCGATCGGAATCGGCGGCAGGATTACCCTCGTTCGAGGTACCTGCTTGGGGGATAACGTTTTTGTCATCACACATGTTCATTAAAAAAATTTTTCCAGGTTTCGATATGGGTGTGATAATTAACAGTGTAAGTGTATGTGTGTTCTGTTATGTAGGTGGGTGTACCCATATCAGTGTAAAAGAAGTGTATTTGTGTTAATGTTGTCTGAAGAGCCCCCAAGGCCAAGACGGCTGGAGATCCCCTTTCTCGCAGTACAACCAAGGGAATAACGCGTTTATAGCGCATCCCACACACGTACTCAAGAAGAAGCCTCTCCGGAGGGTTCCCCTTTCATTTCGCATGCATGAAAGGCGTCGTTTATAGACCTAAACCTTTCAAATTCGCACACCAGTTCCTGCTATCCCGCAAGTTGAATCCCCCCAATCTGCGTCCCGAGCGCATGACTTAACATGATCAGACGTGCCGGTAGGAATGACCAGCGTGCATAACAGGAGCTGCCCATTCATGGAAGATGCCGTTTATAGACTATCTCTTCCACAGTCACAAGACAAAACAATAATTCCATACTGAACCCACCGGTTCAGAATCTTCCTGTCCATTCAGAGGGATATTGCGTTTATAGCCATACCCTCCATTCACACCATAATTTTCTACCATACAGATCTCCAACTGGTCTCCACCCCAAAGGCTCCCCAGACTACCCTCCTCCTCCAAACCACCTCGCCCACATACGCACATTCGCATAACATAATATACAAACGGGCGCAGATGAGCAAAGCGGATGAAGTCCCGGGCTTGGGACCGGCGTAGCGGAGTTATTATTATTATTATTATTAATGTTATCAGGGGGAATATCCTCTCTTGTTTGATTGTTACATAAAAAACCACAATTCCACTTAATTTTGTAATCAAGAACTGACTACACAATTCTATTATCTCGATTCAAACGAAGGCAGCGATGACTCAGCCAAATCCTTCAAAAAAATTTTTTTCTCGAATAAAACTTATTTTTACTCAAATAAAAATCAATTTTTTTATTACGGATATTTTTATCTGGTGTTTCGAAAAGTATTTTCAATATTTGATTCTCGATTGACTATCACAATTTGTATTGCTGTGAAGATTTGTGTTATGAGATAAGAGTAACCTTGAATCCCAAGACCACTATGTTTCAAAAATATTTTTGATCACAATTTTTACTGCTTATACGCACAATTCGTCACATCAAAGCAAAAACATATCTCAAAATTCATTTCATTATACAATTAAAAGGATGCTTATTTATTAAAGAAAATCAATGTATTTTTCTCGGGCTCTACGTTTAGGGTGCTATTTATAACCTTTATTTTATTTTTTATTTAACCTACTTACTATTTTTAAGGTTATTAGAAGTTATTTTCCAACCTAAAAATCATTAATTTAAATTTTAACTTTTATTAATTTCTCAGAATTAACCTAATTTAAGATTAGAGCTATGAAAACAATTATTTTCGGAGTTGACAATAGGTTAGGAATTTCTGAAGGTTATCTACACTTTGAATTTAAAGAATTTGAATTTTTATCATTTTAGCGCTATGATATTTTTTCCAAAAATATCAAAAAGATTTTATTCAATAAGTTTAATATTGAAGAAAAAGTAACCTAGCTTGCTCAGAAATTGCGAGAAAAGAACTTTCATAACAAACCGCCGAGAGGGGAGGGGTAAGGAGATAACGCATTGATCTTTAATCAACACTGAATTTAATTTGAGCAATTAATCAGTTTTATTATTTACAAAATACCAATCTTGTTCTTTAGCTTAATATACAAGATTGTTTGGCGGAAGGACGAATTGAGTTTACGTGATGACAAGCATCACTTTTCGAAGTGTAAAACAATAAGTGCCAATACGGCGAGAAATCACTATTTATAATTTACAGGGACTTACCGTCGATGCAACGTGGACCACTGAGAGCTCCTCGTCCTGACATGGCACATATTTTATTATATATATATATATATAAAATTTAATTTGGCTTGATGCGCCGTACTCTATTATCAAATCGAGAATGAATAAAAAATATCTGACTCGCCTTCAACGAACGCGTCGCTACATGCGCGCTTCGTTTTCTCCTGGTGAGTCCCAGGCGTACGAAAATTATACTAAATTACAGTCTTTTTAATCTTTTCATAACCCGCCCGGGGTAACTTAGTCACATACGGTAAGGTAGAGCGAGACCTTATTCGTCGCTGTCGCTGATTTATAAGTCGTCCTTTATTCAAGATGTCCGCCGTCATTATTTTGACAGGACCAAAACAAGTAGTTTTCGTCATCCTGGTGCTCTTAAATATTCGGGAATCACATTCGAATATATGCACCAGGAAGCACTTTTTTTGATGACTTCGAATGATTGACAATACTACATGTAATGTTACAGCAATATTACAAAGAAAGATTGCAAAATTCCTTATTGTAGTAATTTTATAAACTTTCTTTGTGACATTACTGTAACATTACAATGACATTGCAGTAACATTACATGTAGTATTCCCTTGGGGGCTGACATTTTAATATTACTGCAATGTTACACAGTAATGTTATTAACATTACATGTAACATTGCTGCAACATTCGAGTAATGTTACGTACTGCTTGGGTACAGTAATATGATCATGTTGTATCACTGTAATATTACTTCAATTATATGTAACATTGTAGTCACTTTACAGTAATATTATTCTCTTTTTCTTAAATAATAAGGGCGTTTTAAATTCTAGGCATTAGTGAACAAGTACTGATGCAGCACATTTTTTCGCGTAATACAGTTCACTATTGTTTTTGGGATATTTAATTCATTCATCATTGTTCGAGCACTTTTTCTAGGCTCCTGCCAAACTTTGTCCAGCACAAGCTCCTCTTGTCGTAAATTTCTTGCTGCATTGAGATCAGCTCTTTCCGGATGTTTTGGTTCCACACTTCCTATTTCTCTCAAACTTTGATCCAATCGTTGGAATGTTATGAACGAGGGCAATCTTCTTCTCTGTGGTCCGTTACACTGCGCTAATTTTCTATTTTTATTTTTTCATCTATTAAAATTGAGAGATAGTTTTGGTTTTTATGTATTGATGTTTACAATTCTCTTCCACTGGTATGAAAAAATGTTCGAAGAAACGCAATGTTGTGAGTTGAAGTAAATAACACATAGCGTATCTTCGAACTTTTGCATATGAGTCGAACAAAATTGTAAACATCAATACGTAATACCAAAACTATCTCAGAGTTTAAATAGAACAAAAAATCATAATAGAGAAATAGTTCAGTGTAGGTACTGTTGCGAATTAGTCACTTTTCTGTCAATATTCTGTTAAAATTGAATTTCTTTTATCTTTAAAATCCTTTTGCTTCCTCATACTGAGAAAGTATTGTAATACCAAAATTTTTCGACTTCGATTTTTTGACATATCTTTATGTTATTTGACCTCAGGAGTTCAAAAATGACATTTTTACAAAATGTCATACCGTATGTGTGTTTGTGTAAACATCACATTTTCATAAATATCACCAAACTATGAAGAGCTTTTAGACTGAATTTTTTTAAAATTGTAGGTCTCATCTGCGGACATAAAATGAGAGTACTTTGAGACAGATTAATAAAGTTTAACTATATATTTTTTAAATTTTTAATTTTTCAAAAAAACGTTTTTTGCCCATAGCTTTTAAAAATGTTAGGACACCTATGAATGTTTTTCTGTAATTTTGTAGAGTTTTTTAGACGCATCTTTTGAGCCCTCAATGAAAATTTTTCGTCCATATTCACCAGACATATTAAACTATTAAAAATAAAAAATTTGGGAAAATAAGGCTTTTGAATATTTTGTTGAAAAAATGTAGAAATAACTTTAAAACTATCATTGTCATCTTGTGGAGCATTAAAAAACGCTTCGATTGACCTATTTCAGAACCTAATTCGATTAGAAATAAAGAAGTTATTCATATTTTAAAAAACAGAAATTGTGATGGAAACTTAAAAAAAAAATTTAATGTGAAACTTGAATTTTTAATCAAATCATATTCAAAATTTATATTTTATTATTATTAACATCTCTATGAGGAAGCAAAGTGTTCATGAAATGATCACCAAAATTATAACAAAAATATATAACTTGGCAGCGGTTTTGTTAATTTTTAGGGTTTCGTGGCCAAGGGCCAAAACCCTTATAGCGAGACTTCGGTGTCCGTCCGT
This sequence comes from Leptopilina drosophilae, assembly GCA_032873175.1. Classification (NCBI taxonomy): domain Eukaryota; kingdom Metazoa; phylum Arthropoda; class Insecta; order Hymenoptera; family Figitidae; genus Leptopilina; species Leptopilina drosophilae. The sequence continues at coordinate 45,250,223 of CM065478.1, read as the reverse complement.
AGTTTTTAAGTCTTATGTCTTAAGGCTTAGACCTTATGTCTTATGTTTTATGTCTTAAGGCCTTACGCCTTACGTAATGGTTGCCATAGCAACCGTTGCAATGGTAACGGTTGTCATAACAACCATCGCCATGGCAACCGTTGCTATGGTAATTGATAAATTATTATTTATTTATCATTTTACGCCACGAAACCCTATGATGTAGGTGCATTGCGCCTGCTTCTCCGACTGATTTATTACATTTTTTAATACTGTTTTTAATTATTTGTTTTCTTTATTCTAATCTAATCTAATCAATTACCGAGACCAAGCTGGATATTCCCAAAAGGGAAAGTTGGCACTTAGATTAGAGAATCCATTGTACCAAGCTCCAGCTTGCTCGTTAAACAACAACCCATTAGTGTCCTGTTCTTCTCCAGAAGTCCAGTATTTCCTCTATAGATAGGTTGCTCACCTGCATAGGGTCTGATCCTAGCTAATGCCGGGCATTCAGATAATATGTAAGACGACGTCTCGTCATTCGTCTCACACAGTCTGCACATAGGTGAGACTTTGTTTCCTATTTTATGCTGATGATAATTCAAAAGCTCATGTCCTGTAATGAGGCGAACAATGGTTTTAACTCTGATCTTATCGAGTTTTAGGAGATCGCTTGCTCGCCTCTTGTTGGGCACTAAACCCAATAGAGCCTTCGCTTGCCTTCCCACCCCAATGCCCGACCAATACTTTTCATGTTCCCATTGACCCCATCTTTCAATGGCTCCCTTAACCAGACACGGCTTTAATGCCACTGCTGGTTCAGGACCTAAAAATACCGTTTCAGAACATATTTTTGCCAAAACGTCCACCCTTTCATTGCCCCTGATTCCCGAGTGGCCCGGTACCCAGATCAACGGAAGTTTATTTAGTGAACCTAACTCGTCTAGTACGCTACGGCATTCCCATGCAACCTTCGATTCAATTGTGGGATTCTTTAGAGCCCTTAGGGCCGCTTGACTATCCACACAAATACTAATCCTTTTGCCCCATGTCCCTTTTTGAATAGACATTTAGGCACAACTTAAAATCGCGCAGACCTCGGTCTGCCAAACCGTGGCATATTGTCCTAGTGACTTAGACACTTTAATGCAGACACATTTTCGATATATTCCGAAGTCTGCACCGCAATCCATCTTGGAGCCGTCCGTGTACCACAACTCGTCCCCAAGTGGAAACCCCTTCTTACAGTCTAATCTGGAAGGTATTATTATCTTTAAGCGAGGTTTATATTCCACCCTCTTGATCATCCTATCTTGCACCATATTTTATTCTGGAATTGATAGGATTAAACGTGGGAGCTTGGTGTGTTTACCACTTGACTTCCACTTTCCCTGCGCGTTTAGCCTGCTCATAGTAAGGGCCGCTTTTTTCACCGGAGTAATATATACAGGTACTTCAGCCAATATGAATCCCAACGCGGCTGTAGGCGTGGTCCTCATGGCGCCTGTAATACCCCTAAAAACCATTGCTTGGAGTTGGTCCAGTTTCTCTTTGACCGTGATCAATTGAGTCCTAGACCACCAAACCACCACCGCGTGAAGAAACCTGGGTTTTAGAATCATCTGATAGAGCCAATTAACCATATTGGGTCTTAGTCCCCATGATGACCCTATCGCCCTTCTACACGCCCAGAACGCAGTACAGAATTTCCTATACTGATAATCGAAATGTTCTTTCCAACTCAGCTTTTTATCCAGGATTACTCCTAAGTATTTAGCCTATTCGGAAAAAGAAATCTCTTGTCCATAAAATCCCGGCTTCTTTAAACTTGGTATCTTGTATTTCCTAGTGAAAACTACTATATTCGTTTTCTCTGGATTCACAGAAAGTCCAGTCTGACTGCACCAATTCTTGACAATCTTGAGTGCACTTTCCGTAAGCTCTAAAAGGGTCTCAATTGATTACCCTCTTATAATTATAAGGAATTCATCCGCATAGCTTTGCTTATAATATTCCTGGTTATTGAGTTTCCTAATCAACTTATCTGCCACTAAGCACCACAATAGAGAAGAAAGAACTCCTCCTTGTGGGCATCCTTTTGAGACGACGCCTGTTAGCCTTGCCTCATCATAGTCTGCTTCAAGAGCTCTCTCGCGAAGCATGCTGTCGATCCATTTAATTAGTGGCTCAGGCACGCTTCGCTTTCTGGCTGCCCTGCAGATAGCTTCGCTAGAGGTGTTAGGGAAGGCACCTTCAATATCAAGAAAGGTACCTACTGCATAACCCCCCCTTGCCAATTTGCTCCTCTATTCTACCTACTGCAAAGTGGAGGGCTGATTCTACTAAGAATGTTGTCCCGAGTGCAAGGGGTAATCCCTCAGACATTCCTGTCTGATAAAATTATCCACCAGTTTTTCTAACGCCTTTAATATAAAGGAGGTTAGACTAATTGTTCTGAAGTCCTTTACAGCAGTATACCCTGTGCGACCGGCCTTCGGGTTAAATACCACCCTCGTCCTTTTCCAGGACTCAGGTGTATAACCAAGAGCAATACATGCTCTCATGATTTTACACAGGGGTAATCTAATAAAATCCAGTTCTCTTTGTAAAAGTACCGGATATATACCGCCCCCCTGAGGCTTTAAAAGGTTTGAAAGAGCTGATTGCCCAATCAATACCCTCTGGAGTCACAACTCTGGCTGCAAGTTTCCAGTGTTCCCGGTTTCTTCGGGCTCTACGTGGACCCCCGCCAAAGTCATGTAACGTTCTCTCCTCAAATTCCGGGAAGTTATCTTCCATCAGATACTTTAAGCAGTCTTTTTTATCTTGAGCATATTGCCCATTAGATAACTTAATGGTAGATAGTTTTGCCAAAGGGTCTTTAGCCAGAACTTTATGGAGTCTTAATGCTTCAGGTACTCTTTCGATTCCTTCGCAAAAACTCCTCGAACTAACACCACGTGCTTTATCTATCTCTTCCTTATAAGAATTACGAGCTGCATGGTAATTATCCCATGCTTGCTGATTCTTACGTTTCTTGGCTTTATTAAAAAGCTTTCTTACTGTTTGCCTGTGACCCTCCAAACAGGAGCTTCACCACGTATTACTCATGTTGGTGTCCACCTTTTTGGCCACACAGTTTCTCTCAAAGGAGCCGACAACCGAATCTCGCAGATATTCCGCTGCGAGTTCTAACTCTTCGTACGTTCCGTACGAGGTGGGGAAGTGACCCATGGAGACCTTGAGGTCCTCAGTAAATGAGTCCCAATTAGTACTCCTAGGGTCACGTCTCCGCTTATGTTCCCGATCTTTCGATTTCAGTATGATTGTGATAAGTCTATAGTCCGAGAATGAATCTTCGTCAGATACTTTCCAGTCCCTCACACCACCCCACACAGACTTGGGGCAGATCGTAATATCCAATACTTCCCTCCTATTAACAGTAACGTAGGTTGGCTCATTTCCCTGATTTAAAATTTATAAATCTGCATCTATCAGAAAATCTAGTAGATTTCTGACCCTGTCGTTAATGTCAGTGCTACCCCAAAGTACATGGTGCGCATTGGCATCACAACCTATTATCAAAGGGAGACGTTGCTGTTGACAAAATAGTACCAACTTTTCCACCTCTTTTGGTGGCGCAGGTTCTCCCTCCGAACCCGGAAAATAAGCGGAAGCTACTATAATCTCCCTTTTAATTCCGTTCGTATTTGAATACTTAGCCTTTACAACAGCCAAGTCCCTAGTTGTCCATTCCAACAAAGGGAAAGCGTCTATACCTTTATAGATCAGACACGCCTTTGGAACCGGTTCATGTGGTGAGCAAACTAGCTCTCCGCATCCATTTAGACCTCTGATTCTCCCCTTGAAAACCCAAGGTTCTTGAACAAAGGCTAATGCTGTCTGCATCTTTGTCAAGCTCTTGTCTAAAATCGCCAAAGCGCCTTTACAATGATGCAAATTGATCTGCGTACATTGAATCCCGGAAGCAACCATTTTAAGGCTGATTCACGGTCTCCTCGGCCGCGTCCCTACCCTGAGCACTTTGCTCAGCAGCTGCGTCTGTCCAGCCCCCAGCCGAAGCTTGGTCCATCCTTCCCTCACCACACGAATACACCCTCCAATTGGATGTATCCACCCCGGTATTTTGTCTTCCGAGGTTTCTAAGAATTGAGGACTTGTTCACCCTTGGACCGGGAACCCCACCCCCTGTCCAAGTCTCGGTATACGGCTATTCAGCCATTCCCTAGAATCAGAATCCAGGCACTCCACGAAGACAGCTCTTCTGGTGAAATGAACTTACCCAAAACGAGGATAGGGTCCTGCTTCGTCCCCTTCAATCTCCTAATGAATCTATCCTCAGCTGTTCAAGATGCTCTGCTGTCATCACAACCCTGGGATAGCCTTTCGCAATGATCGCCCCAGAAAGTGACGATCTTGCAATCTGCGAAAAATATGCGGTTTTCTCATCCTTTTCTTTAGCATGATCTGGTTAGGGGAAGCCTCCTCCGAGTCCTGCCGTCTTTTAGACGTCAAAGCCCCAGACGAGACCCCTCCGCTCCCAGAAGCACTCTGAGAAGTGCCAGCGAGGTTTGTTCCGGTCCTCTGAGAGTCCCTGGCTTGAGCTCGTCTTCTTCTTCTCTTTTCAGCTCCACTTGATCTCACCCCCCCAAAAGCAAGATCTCCCAAGTGTTGCCGAACTCTGTCCACCTGTTGCACGGTTGAGTAACACAACCGCCCCGAGCTTTACGAGAGCTAAGTTATGCCCAGCGATGGTCGTCCACCCCGCCCCCCGGAGAAACTTAAAGGATTTGATGACCCTGGTATCATTCATCCATGGACACGAGTTCATCACGGATTGGGTGGCGAGACTCGCGTCTTAATCACCATGGCACAGACAAACGAGCTATGGAATGGTTTCTTCTTGGTCAGACTCCCTCCAACAGGAAATCTTCAGAATGAACCCGCGGTTAAGCCTCTGTTCATCCCGTCTTTCCCGATAACCTCTCGAAATTCTTGAGCGGCCGACCCATTGTGAAGGGTTCGCCCCCTCAATCGCCACGAGAGATATCGAAAAGTAGTTTCCTGGTGGGAAAAGAGACCCTCAAGCCTTCCCACCAACAACAAGGTCCTGAAACCCCTAGGGAGACGTTTTCTTTATTACAGTCAATTATTTTTTATTTTCCTTATTATTATTTTACTTTTTTTAATCATCAACATGAATTATGGCATTCGAAAAAAAGAGTACTGTGATATGTACTTGATTTTGGGAGAATATCTCGGAAATACGCGGGCAGCGGAGCAACGGTACAGAGAAGTGTACGGACCACAGGGAAGAAGATTGCCCTCGTTCATAAAATTCCAACGATTGGATCAAAGTTTAAGAGAAACAGGAAGTGTGGAACCAAAACATCCGTGAAAGAGCTGATTTCAATGCATCAAGAAATTTACGACAAGAGGAGCTTGTGCTGGACAAAGTTTGGCAGGAGACTAGAAAAAGTGCTCGAACAATGATGAATGAATTAAATATCCCATAAACAAAAGTGAACCGTATAACACGAAGAAATGGTCTGCATCCGTACCACTTCACTAATTCCCAGAATTTAAAACGTCCTGATTATACAAAAAGAAGAGAATTTAGTAGGTGGTTACTGGCCAATGAAAGACTGGTGCCCTTTATTTTGTGGACCGATGAATGTACCTTCACGATGGCAGAATCGTTCAACATCCATAATGAATATTCTTACGATGAAGAAAATCCATTTCTCCATCGTAAAGGCAAATTCCAGCATCGTTTCAAATTAAATATTTGGGCTGGAGTGCTTGAAGATCGAATTTTTGGTCCATATTTGTTACCGGAAAGGATGGATGTAAGTGTTGTTTTGTTAATTACTATTTACTGTAATATTACATTATTCGCAGAAAAAATTACCGATGTGGCACGTAATATTATAACAATATGACAATAATATTACAGTCTTACAGCATTATTACAGACATTTGAAAGTGTCTGTCTGATGATAATATTATCTATCAATATTACTTTAATATTACAGTGATATACAGTAATATTACTCTAATGATACAGTAATATTTTTGTAATATTTATATGTAATATTATCATCATCATCATCATCAAATATCCGCTTACTTGTCTATTACCACAAAATCACATAAAACATTTTGCTTGATTTAAATAAAATTTTTCTCTAGGTTTATAAGCGAATTCGGGTAAAAATGATTCTTCGGTAACCACTTGAAATTCGTTTTCTTATTCGTTTTTTAATTTGAAAAACGCAAGAATATTTAATTTTGAAAAATATTTATGTACTTTGTCTCAACACCTAAAAAAATAAAATCTTTTGGCCAATAAAAAACGATTTAAGCTCTTACTATTTTTAAATGCTGTTTTCTTATTCTTTTTCAATTTGAAAATCGCGAGAATATTTTATTTTTAAAAATATTTACATTGTCTCAACCCTTAAAAAATAAAATCTGTTGTCCAGTAAAAAAGACGATTTAAACTTCTCCTTTTTTTAAATGCTGTTTTCTTACTCGTATTTCAATTTAAAAATCGCGAGAATATTTAATTTTAAAAAATATTTACTTTGTCTCAACCCCTAAAAAATTAAATTTTTTGGCCAATAAAATACGATTTAAACTCCTCCTTTTTTGAAATGCTGTTTTCTTATTCGTTGTTCAATTTAAAAATGTGGAGAATATGTAATTTATAAAAATATTTACTTTGTTTAACCCCTAAAAAAACAAAATCTTTTGGCCAGTTATAAAAACGATTTAAACTCCTCCTATTTTTTATGGTGTTTTCTTTTTCGTTTTTCAATTTGTAAATCGCAAGAATATTTAATTTTTAAAACTATTTACTTTGTCTCAACTCCTAAAAAAATAAAATCTTTTGGCCAATAGAAAACGATTTAAACTCCTCCTTTTTTAAAATGCTGTTTTCTTATTCGTTTTTCAATTTGAAAATGGCGATAATATTTCATTTATAAAAATATTTACTTTGTCTCAACTTCTAAAAAAATAAAATCTTTTGGCCAGTTTAAAAAAGACGATTTTAACTTCTCCTATTCTTAAATGCCGTTTTCTTATTTGTTTTTCAATTAGAAAATGACGAGAATATTTATTTTTTAAAAATATTTACTTTGTCTCAACTTCTAAAAAAATAAAATCTTTTGGCCAATAAAAAACGATTTAAACTCCTCCTTTTTTAAAATGCTGTTTTCTTATTCGTTTTTCAATTTGAAAATGGCGATAATATTTCATTTATAAAAATATTTACTTTGTCTCAACTTCTAAAAAAATAAAATCCTTTGGCCAGTTAAAAAAACGATTTAAACTCCTCCTATTTTTAAATGCTGTTTTCTTATTCGTTTTTCAATTTGAAAATGTCGAAAATATTTAAATTTTACAAACATAGTCTTAACCCTCAAAAAGATAAAACAAATGAGATTTAAACTCCTCCTATTTCAAAAATGCAATTTTCTTATTCGTTCCATTTACTTTTAAAAAATATAATACATTGTTTCAACCCCTAAACAGAAATTAAAACGTATATTCAAAGTCATTCTATTTACTATAAACAATTTTTTTATTCGTTGCACTCATGATTTGCCGAAAGATTTGATTTTTTAGGGGTTGAGACAAAGTAATATATTTCAAAAATTAAATATTTTCGCTATTTTTAAATTGAAAAACTAATGAGAAAACAGCATTTCAAAGAAGGAGGAGTTTAAATCATTCTTTAACTGGACAAAAGATTTTATTTTTTACAGGTTGAGACAAAGTAAATATTTTTATAAATTAAATATTCTCGACATTTTCAATTTAAAAAACGAATGAGAAAACAGCATTTCAAAAAAGAAGGAGTTTAAATAGTTTTTTATTGGCCAAAAGATTTTGTTTATTAGGGGTTGAGACAAAGTACATAAATATTTTAAATAAAAATCGGAAAAGTGCGAGTTGCACTCGCACTAAGATCGAGGGTTCCGTACACAAATATTCAAACACAATTTATTTAAAATTATTTTAACAATTCTTTTAAAATTAAAAACAAATTAAACAAAATGGTAATATACTTTAGTAAGATTAGAATAAATATTTTTATTATATTATTTTATTTAAAAATTTTTTTATTTCTCTGTAATTATACTTATGTTCAACAATCAGGTTCGCTATAATTTTCCTGTAATCTGCACTTAAAACTGAAGATTTTTGCTGAATTTCAGCTCACCAGGTTCTGAATTGTAGAAGTTAGGGGGGGACAGGGTCATTTTTGGCAATTTTTTCGAAAAAATTTAATTTTATTCCCTTCTATTTCGCAAATATGTAGACCAATCGTTTTCGCTATAATTTTCCCGTAATCTGCACATAAAACTGAAGATCCTTACCGAAATTAAGCTCATCAGGTTGAGATTTGTAGAAGTTAAGGGGGGGGACAGGGTCATTTTTTGCAATTTTTTTGAAAAAATTTAATTTCTTTTCCTTCTATTTCGCAAATATGTAGACCTATCAGGTTCGCTATAATTTTCCGGTAATCTGCACGTAAAACTGAAGATCCTTACCGAATTTCAGCCCACCCGGTTCAGATTTGTAGAAGTTAAAGGGGGGGACGGTCATTTTTTGCAATTTTTTCGAAAAAATTTAATTTTATTCCCTTCTATTTCGCAAATATGTAGGCCAATCGTGTTCGCCATATTTTTCCTGTAATCTGCATGTAAAAATGAAGATCCCTACCGAATTTCAGCTCACCAGGTTGAGATTTGTAGAAGTTAAGGGGGGGGACAGGGTCATTTTTTGCAATTTGTTCGAAAAAATTTAATTTCATTCCCTTCTATTTCGCAAATATGTAGGCCAATCGTGATCGCTATATTTTTCCTGTAATCTGCACGTAAAACTGAAGTTCCCTACCGAATTTCAGATCACCAGGTTGAGATTTGTAGAAGTTAAGGGGGGGGGGACAGGGTCATTTTTTGCAATTTTTTCGAAAAAATTTAATTTCTTTCCCTTCTATTTCGCAAATTTGTAGGCCAATCGTGTTCGCTATATTTTTCCTGTAATCTGCACGTAAAACTGAAGATTCCTACCGAATTTCAGCTCACCTGGTTGAGATTTGTAGAAGTTAAGGGGGGGGACAGGGTCATTTTTTGCAATTTTTTCGAAAAAATTTAATTTCTTTCCCTTCTATTTCGCAAATATGTAGGCCAATCGTGTTCGCTATATTTTTTCTGTAATCTGCACTCAAAACTGAAGATCCCTGCTGAATTTCAGCTTACCAGGTTCAGATTTGTAGAAGTTAAGGGGGGGGGCAGGGTCATTTTTTGCAATTTTTTCGAAAAAATTTAACTTCTTTCCCTTCTATTTCGCAAATATGTAGGCCAATCGTGTTCGCTATATTTTTCCTGTAATCTGCACTTAAAACTGAAGATCCCTACCGAATTTCAGCTCACAAGGTTGAGATTAGTAGAAGTTAGGGGGGGGCAGCCCATTTTGCGTGGCTGGGATGGAAACTCGAGTGATTTCATAAGGGTTCCGTCAGTACACCTACGGTGTACGGAACCCTAAAAATTAATTATTCTCGACTTTTTTAAATTGAAAAACGAATAAGAAAACAGCATTTAAAAATAGGAGGAGTTTAAATCGTTTTTTATTGGCCTCAAATTGTTTGTGGAACTACCAATTAATAAATAATTTCCAAAATGAATGTTTTTTTATTTAAGGGTCCCTCATAATTAGCATTTTTAGAACATGTTCTGCCTGAATTAATGAAGGACATTCCAGCAAATATTAGACAGAACATGATATTTATGCACGATGGCTGCCCTATACATCGTTTTGGCCCTTTCGTCCAGTATTTAAATGTTAGGTTTCCTAGAAATTGGATAGGGTTCAAGGCCCAAAATCAGAACCACATAGAATGGCCACCTAGGTAAGCAAACATTTTAAAAAATTTTTGACCCTCCGTCACACACCTAGGGAGGGATTCCCTCTACGGTTTCAGTATTTTTAAAATAACTTTTGTTTTCCTCATTGCAAAGTAAAATCAGTTTCTATACCTTTCGACAATTTACTTCTCAACACATTTCTAAAAAAATATTTAGTTTAAACATAATTAATATTTAATTATGAAGCTTCAAAGCTAGAAAAAGCTCGAAAAAGTGAGGTTATGTTGAATAAAAAAATCAAGTTTTCAAAACATTTTTTGTTCCACTGTTGGTTAATAGCAAAATTATATTAAAAATATAATTAAAATAAACTATTTTATGATTTTTTTGCTTATTTGTTAATGTTACATTATTTTTACATGTAAAGTGTAATTCCTTCGAAGATGTGCATACGTGTAATTAATTATTATTTTTGAGACCGAAAATTAATTTTTTTTTAATTTTATAATTTAGAATAATTTACTACATATTTGTAAGTTTGTGTTAAAATTAAATTTTTGTTGATTCCTTTGTTTATGTTGTAATGTCGCTTATTTTACAATGTGGTGAGGGATTCCCTCTAAACCTGTGTAAAGTCGTAATTTTTTCTAAGATGTGTGACGGAGGGTTAAATTGATTTTTTAAAACACTACCGACGGTAACTGTACGACCCTGGATTTTTTTATAAATATTATATAACTGTGAAGTTTGAAAAAATATCCAAAATTTTTTCCTTTTTATTTTCAGAATACTAATAAAGTTCTCAAAAAGTAACAGAAAAATATTAATTATTTAATTAGATATTTAATTATGGAACGTCCAAGCGCCCGTTCTGCCGACAGGACGTTCCGAAAGCCTTTTTTGTAAAAGCAACTCCTTGAGATTAAAGTAGACAAAAAGACGAAAAAATCAATGTCTTTAACATTAAAAAATAGTATTATCAAACCATTTTTTAAAGCACTCAAACTACCTATGTTTTAAAAAGTCAAAAAAATATGTTTTAGTAAATTTAATGTGAAATCTACAAAAATACATATTTTTGTCCGGACAAGTCTCTTTCTCTTCAGAAATGTTCAAAGAATAAAATCTAATTGTTTAATTAAAAACAAATTCAATTTAGAAATTTTTTTAAACTTATTAAACAAACCTATGAAAAGGTTTTACTTATTTAAGCTACCCAGCCCTTGGCTTTGAATTAACGAACTCGATATTAACATGACCTGAAAGCTGACGTTTTTACCTTTATAACGGTATATTTTTTATTATGTTTATCTAAATCCATATTAATTTTACGAAGCAATTTCGAAGAAATTCACGTGAGTTTTTTTGTTCTGCCGGAAGGATGTTGGACAGTCCATGGTTAACACTATTTTCAGTGATTTGACTGATTTCTTTATATCTCCCAAGAAGATTACCGTTTTCTAACATTCATAGGCTTATTTTTATCATATTTTTTTGTAGACTTCAGATTTTCTATACGAATTAACCTATGTACATTTCTTTAAAAAGTACAAGTCATAAAAATTGTATCCAGAAAATTCGAAAAATTGTTATTACTAATAAAATACTAAAAATCTCTCTAAATCTGAATCAGTGAAATTTGACTGAGAATCAGTGACTCCATTTTCTAGATATGAATTAGTGGAATTTTACTGAATATCAATTAAAAACTACTGAAATGTCAGTCATTTTTGACTAATTGACCAATTAAAAAATTACTGATATTTCAATCATTTTCTACTGATTCAAATCATGAGAATAAAGTCACTGAAGATGAGTCAAATTTAACTGATTCAGTTTTAGAGAGAGAATTAGGATTAATAAAATCCGTTGTTTCCAAAAAATATTTAAACTTTGAAGAAAGTTTTGGATTAAGCAACTGTTTCATTTTTTAAAGTTATTTTTCAATTCTGAAAGTTCCTTAAAAGATTTTTATACTTTTTTCTATCAACTTTTATGTCCTGCATTTTCTAAAAGAATGCATGTGGATAAATTCTTGTAAAAAATGTAATTTCTACAAAAAAGACAATTAAAATAATCCTATGATCGTTAAATCTTTCTAATTTTTTGGGAGATAGAATTAGGCAAATTTCTGAATATTTGGATTTTCCCTAAGTATCTGATTGGAAAATTACATTTTTTTATCGTTGAGGTGTCATTTCATTTTATAATTTTATTAGTTTTCTTTTAAATAAAGTAGAAAAAATTGTAAATATAATTTTTTCAGGATAAAACTTATTTAATAGTCATCATAAAAGTAGTGGTCGCACAATTACCGTCAATAGTAAATTTACATATACTTTTAAATAATCTTTTAGATCACCTGATATGCCCTCCTTGATTTTTGGTTGTGGGGGTACATAAAAACATTGGTGTACCAAACTCCACTGCTAGAAAATTAAGAGGAGGCAGAAATTGAATTTGGAACTTTGAAAAAATTCCAAAAAATTATTTTTGCAAATAAAATAATTCGTTTGGAGTTCTGAGCAGAGTTCTGGTATTAGTAAAAAGAGTTCTGCAAATAATCCTAATAAACTTTTTTTCTGAACGTAAAATTGAGAAAACTACAGAACTTTGAAAAAATTCCAAAAAATTATTTTGGCAAAAAAAATAATTCGTTTGGAGTTCTGAGCAGAGTTTTGGTATTAGTAAAAAGAGTTCTACAAATAGTCCTAATAAACTTTTTTTCTGAACGTAAAATTCAGAAAACTACAGAACTTTGAAAAAATCTCAAAAAATTATTTTTGCAAATAAAATAATTCGTTTGGAGTTCTGAGCAGAGTTCTGGTATTAGTAAAAAGAGTTCTGCAAATAATCCTAATAAACTTTTTTTCTGAACGTAAAATTGAGAAAACTACAGAACTTTGAAAAAATTCCAAAAAATTATTTTGGCAAAAAAAATAATTCGTTTGGAGTTCTGAACAGAGTTTTGGTATTAGTAAAAAGAGTTCTACAAATAGTCCTAATAAACTTTTTTTCTGAACGTAAAATTCAGAAAACTACAGAACTTTGAAAAAATCTCAAAAAATTATTTTTGCAAAAAAAAAAATTCGTTCGGAGTTCTAAGCAGAGTTCTGGTATTAGTAAAAAGAATTCTGCAAATAATCCTAATAAACTTTTTTCTGAACTTAAAATTTAAAAAAATACAGAACTTTGAAAAAATTCCAAGAAATTATTTTTGCCAAAAAAATAATTCGTTTGGAGTTCTAAGCAGAGTTTTGGAATTAGTTAAAAGAGTTCTACAAATAGTCCTAATAAACTTTTTTTCTGAACGTAAAATTGAGAAAACTACAGAACTTTGAAAAAATCTCAAAAAATTATTTTTGCAAAAAAAAAAAATTCGTTCGGAGTTCTAAGCAGAGTTTTGGTATTAGTAAAAAGACTTCTGCAAATAGTTCTAATAAATTTTTTTTTGATTGTAAAATTGAGAAAACTACAGAACTTTGAAAAAATTCCAAAAAATTATTTTTGCCAAAAAAATAATTCGTTTGGAGTTCTGAGCAGAGTTTTGGAATTAGTTAAAAGAGTTCTACAAATAGTCCTAATAAACTTTTTTTCTGAACGTAAAATTGAGAAAACTACAGAACTTTGAAAAAATCTCAAAAAATTATTTTTGCAAAAAAAAAAATTCGTTCGGAGTTCTAAGCAGAGTTCTGGTATTAGTAAAAAGAATTCTGCAAATAATCCTAATAAACTTTTTTTCTGAACGTAAAATTGAGAAAACTACAGAACTTTGAAAAAATTCCAAAAAATTATTTTGGCAAAAAAGTAATTCGTTTGGAGTTCTGAGCAGAGTTTTGGTATTAGTAAAAAGAGTTCTACAAATAGTCCTAATAAACTTTTTTTCTGAACGTGAAATTGAGAAAACTACAGAACTTTGAAAAAATCTCAAAAAATTATTTTTGCAAAAAAAAAAATTCGTTCGGAGTTCTAAGCAGAGTTCTGGTATTAGTAAAAAGAATTCTGCAAATAATCCTAATAAACTTTTTTTCTGAACGTAAAATTGAGAAAACTACAGAAATTTGAAAAAATTCCAAAAAATTATTTTGGCAAAAAAAATAATTCGTTTGGAGTTCTGAGCAGAGTTTTGGTATTAGTAAAAAGAGTTCTACAAATAGTCCTAATAAACTTTTTTTCTGAACGTAAAATTCAGAAAACTACAGAACTTTGAAAAAATCTCAAAAAATTATTTTTGCAAATAAAATAATTCGTTTGGAGTTCTGAGCAGAGTTCTGGTATTAGTAAAAAGAGTTCTACAAATAATCCTAATAAACTTTTTTTTGAACGTAAAATTCAAAAAACTACAGAACTTTGAAAAAATCTCAAAAAATTACTTTTGCAAAAAAAATAATTTGTTTGGAGTTCTGAGCAAAGTACTGGTATTAGTAAAAAGAGTTCTACAAATAATCCTAATAAACTTTTTTTTGAACGTAAAATTCAGAAAACTACAGAGCTTTGAAAAAATCTCAAAAAATTATTTTTGCAAAAAAAATAATTCGTTTGGAGTTCTGAGCAGAGTTCTGGTATTAGTAAAAAGAGTTCTACAAATAGTCCTAATAAACTTTTTTTCGGAACGTAAAATTCAGAATTCTACAGAACTTTGAAAAAATCTCAAAAAATTATTTTGGCAAAAAAAATAATTCGTTTGGAGTTCTGAGCAGAGTTTTGGTATTAGTAAAAAGAGTTCTACAAATAGTCCTAATAAACTTTTTTTCTGAACGTAAAATTGAGAAAACTACATAACTTTGAAAAAATTCCAAAAAATTATTTTTGCCAAAAAAATAATTCGATTGGAGTTCTGAGCAGAGTTTTGAAATTAGTAAAAAGAGTTCTACAAATAGTCCTAATAAACTTTTTTTCTGAACGTAAAATTCAGAAAACTACAGAACTTTGAAAAAATCTCAAAAAATTATTTTTGCAAATAAAATAATTCGTTTGGAGTTCTGAGCAGAGTTCTGGAATTAGTAAAAAGAGTTCTACAAATAATCCTAATAAACTTTTTTCTGAACTTAAAATTTAAAAAAATACAGAACTTTGAAAAATCCCAAGAAATTATTTTTTACAAAAAATTAATTCGTTTGGAGTTCTGAGCAGAGTTTTTGTATTAGTAAAAAGAGTTCTACAAATAGTCCTTATAAACTTTTTTTCTGAACGTAAAATTCAGAAAACTACAGAACTTTGAAAAAATCTCAAAAAATTATTTTTGCAAAAAAAAAAAATTCGTTCGGAGTTCTAAGCAGAGTTTTGGTATTAGTAAAAAGACTTCTGCAAATAGTTCTAATAAACTTTTTTTTGAACGTAAAATTCAGAATTCTACAGAACTTTGAAAAAGTTCCAAAAAATTATTTTTGCAAAAAAAATAATTCGTTTGGAGTTCTGAGCAGAGTTTTGGTATTAGTAAAAAGAGTTCTACAAATAGTCCTAATAAACTTTTTTTCGGAACGTAAAATTCAGAATTCTACAAAACTTTGAAAAAATTCCAAAAAATTATTTTTGCAAAAAAAATAATTCGTTTGGAGTTCTGGGCAGAGTTTTGGTATTAGGAAAAAGAGTTCTACAAATAGTCCTAATAAAATTTTTTCTGAACTTAAAATTTAAAAAACTACAGAACTTTGAAAAAATTCAAAAAAATTATTTTTGCAAAAAAAATAATTTGTTTGGAGTTCTAAGCAGAGTTTTGGTATTAGTAAAAAGAGTTCTACAAATAGTCCTAATAAACTTTTTTCTGAACTTAAAATTTAAAAAACTACAGAACTTTGAAAAAATTCAAAAAAATTATTTTTGCAAAAAAAATAATTCGTTTGGAGTTCTGAGCAGAGTTCTGGTATTAGTAAAAAGAATTCTGCAAATAATCCTAATAAACTTTTTTTCTGAACGTAAAATTGAGAAAAATACAGAACTTTGAAAAAATTCCAAAAAATTATTTTTGCAAAAAAATTAATTCGTTTGGAGTTCTGAGCAGAGTTCTGGTATTAGTAAAAAGAGTTCTGCAAATAATTCTAATAAACTTTTTTTTGAACTTAAAATTGAGAAAACTACAGAACTTTGAAAAAATTAAAAAAAAATTATTTTTGCAAAAAAATAAGTCGTTTGGAGTTCTGAGCAGAGTTCTGGTATTAGTAAAAAGAATTCTGCAAATAATCCTAATAAACTTTTTTTCTGAACGTAAAATTGAGAAAACTACAAAACTTTGAAAAAATTCCAAAAAATTATTTTTGCAAAAAAATTCATTCGTTTGGAGTTCTGAGCAGAGTTCTGGTATTAGTAAGAAGAGTTCTGCAAATAATCCTAATAAACTTTTTTTTGAACGTAAAATTCAGAAATCTACAGAACTTTGAAAAAATCTCAAGAAATTATTTTTTACAAAAAATTAATTCATTTGGAGTTCTGAGCAGAGTTTTGTTATTAGTAAAAAGAGTTCTACAAATAGTCCTAATAAACTTTTTTTGAACGTAAAATTCAGAAATCTACAGAACTTTGAAAAAGTTCCAAAAAATTATTTTGGCAAAAAAAATAATTCGTTTGGAGTTCTGAGCAGAGTTTTTGTATTAGTAAAAAGAGTTCTACAAATAGTCCTAATAAACTTTTTTTCTGAACGTAAAATTCAGAAAACTACAGAACTTTGAATAAATTCAAAAAAATTATTTTTGCAAAAAAAATAATTCGTTTGGAGTTCTGAGCAGAGTTCTTGTATTAGTAAAAAGAATTCTGCAAATAATCCTAATAAACTTTTTTTCTGAACGTAAAATTGAGAAAACTACAGAACTTTGAAAAAATCTCAAAAAATTATTTTTGCAAAAAAAAAAATTCGTTCGGAGTTCTAAGCAGAGTTTTGGTATTAGTAAAAAGACTTCTGCAAATAGTTCTAATAAACTTTTTTTTTATTGTAAAATTGAGAAAACTACAGAACTTTGAAAAAATTCCAAAAAATTATTTTTGCCAAAAAAATAATTCGTTTGGAGTTCTGAGCAGAGTTTTGGAATTAGTTAAAAGAGTTCTACAAATAGTCCTAATAAACTTTTTTTCTGAACGTAAAATTGAGAAAACTACAGAACTTTGAAAAAATCTCAAAAAATTATTTTTGCAAAAAAAAAAATTCGTTCGGAGTTCTAAGCAGAGTTCTGGTATTAGTAAAAAGAATTCTGCAAATAATCCTAATAAACTTTTTTCTGAACTTAAAATTTAAAAAAATACAGAACTTTGAAAAAATTCCAAGAAATTATTTTTGCCAAAAAAATAATTCGTTTGGAGTTCTAAGCAGAGTTTTGGAATTAGTTAAAAGAGTTCTACAAATAGTCCTAATAAACTTTTTTTCTGAACGTAAAATTGAGAAAACTACAGAACTTTGAAAAAATCTCAAAAAATTATTTTTGCAAAAAAAAAAAAATTCGTTCGGAGTTCTAAGCAGAGTTTTGGTATTAGTAAAAAGACTTCTGCAAATAGTTCTAATAAACTTTTTTTTGATTGTAAAATTGAGAAAACTACAGAACTTTGAAAAAATTCCAAAAAATTATTTTTGCCAAAAAAATAATTCGTTTGGAGTTCTGAGCAGAGTTTTGGAATTAGTTAAAAGAGTTCTACAAATAGTCCTAATAAACTTTTTTTCTGAACGTAAAATTAAGAAAACTACAGAACTTTGAAAAAATCTCAAAAAATTATTTTTGCAAAAAAAAAAATTCGTTCGGAGTTCTAAGCAGAGTTCTGGTATTAGTAAAAAGAATTCTGCAAATAATCCTAATAAACTTTTTTTCTGAACGTAAAATTGAGAAAACTACAGAACTTTGAAAAAATTCCAAAAAATTATTTTGGCAAAAAAAATAATTCGTTTGGAGTTCTGAGCAGAGTTTTGGTATTAGTAAAAAGAGTTCTACAAATAGTCCTAATAAACTTTTTTTCTGAACGTGAAATTGAGAAAACTACAGAACTTTGAAAAAATCTCAAAAAATTATTTTTGCAAAAAAAAAAATTCGTTCGGAGTTCTAAGCAGAGTTCTGGTATTAGTAAAAAGAATTCTGCAAATAATCCTAATAAACTTTTTTTCTGAACGTAAAATTGAGAAAACTACAGAACTTTGAAAAAATTCCAAAAAATTATTTTGGCAAAAAAAATAATTCGTTTGGAGTTCTGAGCAGAGTTTTGGTATTAGTAAAAAGAGTTCTACAAATAGTCCTAATAAACTTTTTTTCTGAACGTAAAATTCAGAAAACTACAGAACTTTGAAAAAATCTCAAAAAATTATTTTTGCAAATAAAATAATTCGTTTGGAGTTCTGAGCAGAGTTCTGGTATTAGTAAAAAGAGTTCTACAAATAATCCTAATAAACTTTTTTTTGAACGTAAAATTCAAAAAACTACAGAACTTTGAAAAAATCTCAAAAAATTACTTTTGCAAAAAAAATAATTTGTTTGGAGTTCTGAGCAAAGTACTGGTATTAGTAAAAAGAGTTCTGCAAATAATCCTAATAAACTTTTTTTTGAACGTAAAATTCAGAAAACTACAGAGCTTTGAAAAAATCTCAAAAAATTATTTTTGCAAAAAAAATAATTCGTTTGGAGTTCTGAGCAGAGTTCTGGTATTAGTAAAAAGAGTTCTGCAAATAATCCTAATAAACTTTTTTTTGAACGTAAAATTCAGAAATCTACAGAACTTTGAAAAAATCCCAAAAAATTATTTTTGCAAAAAAAATAATTCGTTTGGAGTTCTGAGCAGAGTTTTGGTATTAGTAAAAAGAGTTCTACAAATAGTCCTAATAAACTTTTTTTCGGAACGTAAAATTCAGAATTCTACAGAACTTTGAAAAAATCTCAAAAAATTATTTTGGCAAAAAAAATAATTCGTTTGGAGTTCTGAGCAGAGTTTTGGTATTAGTAAAAAGAGTTCTACAAATAGTCCTAATAAACTTTTTTTCTGAACGTAAAATTGAGAAAACTACATAACTTTGAAAAAATTCCAAAAAATTATTTTTGCCAAAAAAATAATTCGATTGGAGTTCTGAGCAGAGTTTTGAAATTAGTAAAAAGAGTTCTACAAATAGTCCTAATAAACTTTTTTTCTGAACGTAAAATTCAGAAAACTACAGAACTTTGAAAAAATCTCAAAAAATTATTTTTGCAAATAAAATAATTCGTTTGGAGTTCTGAGCAGAGTTCTGGAATTAGTAAAAAGAGTTCTACAAATAATCCTAATAAACTTTTTTCTGAACTTAAAATTTAAAAAAATACAGAACTTTGAAAAATCCCAAGAAATTATTTTTTACAAAAAATTAATTCGTTTGGAGTTCTGAGCAGAGTTTTTGTATTAGTAAAAAGAGTTCTACAAATAGTCCTTATAAACTTTTTTTCTGAACGTAAAATTCAGAAAACTACAGAACTTTGAAAAAATCTCAAAAAATTATTTTTGCAAAAAAAAAAATTCGTTCGGAGTTCTAAGCAGAGTTTTGGTATTAGTAAAAAGACTTCTGCAAATAGTTCTAATAAACTTTTTTTTGAACGTAAAATTCGGAATTCTACAGAACTTTGAAAAAGTTCCAAAAAATTATTTTTGCAAAAAAAATAATTCGTTTGGAGTTCTGAGCAGAGTTTTGGTATTAGTAAAAAGAGTTCTACAAATAGTCCTAATAAACTTTTTTTCGGAACGTAAAATTCAGAATTCTACAAAACTTTGAAAAAATTCCAAAAAATTATTTTTGCAAAAAAAATAATTCGTTTGGAGTTCTGAGCAGAGTTCTGGTATTAGTAAAAAGAATTCTGCAAATAATCCTAATAAACTTTTTTTCTGAACGTAAAATTGAGAAAAATACAGAACTTTGAAAAAATTCCAAAAAATTATTTTTGCAAAAAAATTAATTCGTTTGGAGTTCTGAGCAGAGTTCTGGTATTAGTAAAAAGAGTTCTGCAAATAATTCTAATAAACTTTTTTTTGAACTTAAAATTGAGAAAACTACAGAACTTTGAAAAAATTCAAAAAAATTATTTTTGCAAAAAAATAAGTCGTTTGGAGTTCTGAGCAGAGTTCTGGTATTAGTAAAAAGAATTCTGCAAATAATCCTAATAAACTTTTTTTCTGAACGTAAAATTGAGAAAACTACAAAACTTTGAAAAAATTCCAAAAAATTATTTTTGCAAAAAAATTCATTCGTTTGGAGTTCTGAGCAGAGTTCTGGTATTAGTAAGAAGTGTTCTGCAAATAATCCTAATAAACTTTTTTTTGAACGTAAAATTCAGAAATCTACAGAACTTTGAAAAAATCTCAAGAAATTATTTTTTACAAAAAATTAATTCATTTGGAGTTCTGAGCAGAGTTTTGTTATTAGTAAAAAGAGTTCTACAAATAGTCCTAATAAACTTTTTTTGAACGTAAAATTCAGAAATCTACAGAACTTTGAAAAAGTTCCAAAAAATTATTTTGGCAAAAAAAATAATTCGTTTGGAGTTCTGAGCAGAGTTTTTGTATTAGTAAAAAGAGTTCTACAAATAGTCCTAATAAACTTTTTTTCTGAACGTAAAATTCAGAAAACTACAGAACTTTGAATAAATTCAAAAAAATTATTTTTGCAAAAAAAATAATTCGTTTGGAGTTCTGAGCAGAGTTCTTGTATTAGTAAAAAGAATTCTGCAAATAATCCTAATAAACTTTTTTTCTGAACGTAAAATTGAGAAAACTACAGAACTTTGAAAAAATCTCAAAAAATTATTTTTGCAAAAAAAAAAAATTCGTTCGGAGTTCTAAGCAGAGTTTTGGTATTAGTAAAAAGACTTCTGCAAATAGTTCTAATAAACTTTTTTTTTATTGTAAAATTGAGAAAACTACAGAACTTTGAAAAAATTCCAAAAAATTATTTTTGCCAAAAAAATAATTCGTTTGGAGTTCTGAGCAGAGTTTTGGAATTAGTTAAAAGAGTTCTACAAATAGTCCTAATAAACTTTTTTTCTGAACGTAAAATTGAGAAAACTACAGAACTTTGAAAAAATCTCAAAAAATTATTTTTGCAAAAAAAAAAATTCGTTCGGAGTTCTAAGCAGAGTTCTGGTATTAGTAAAAAGAATTCTGCAAATAATCCTAATAAACTTTTTTTCTGAACGTAAAATTGAGAAAACTACAGAACTTTGAAAAAATTCCAAAAAATTATTTTGGCAAAAAAAATAATTCGTTTGGAGTTCTGAGCAGAGTTTTGGTATTAGTAAAAAGAGTTCTACAAATAGTCCTAATAAACTTTTTTTCTGAACGTGAAATTGAGAAAACTACAGAACTTTGAAAAAATCTCAAAAAATTATTTTTGCAAAAAAAAAAAATTCGTTCGGAGTTCTAAGCAGAGTTCTGGTATTAGTAAAAAGAATTCTGCAAATAATCCTAATAAACTTTTTTTCTGAACGTAAAATTGAGAAAACTACAGAACTTTGAAAAAATTCCAAAAAATTATTTTGGCAAAAAAAATAATTCGTTTGGAGTTCTGAGCAGAGTTTTTGTATTAGTAAAAAGAGTTCTACAAATAGTCCTAATAAACTTTTTTTCTGAACGTAAAATTCAGAAAACTACAGAACTTTGAAAAAATCTCAAAAAATTATTTTTGCAAATAAAATAATTCGTTTGGAGTTCTGAGCAGAGTTCTGGTATTAGTAAAAAGAGTTCTACAAATAATCCTAATAAACTTTTTTTTGAACGTAAAATTCAAAAAACTACAGAACTTTGAAAAAATCTCAAAAAATTACTTTTGCAAAAAAAATAATTTGTTTGGAGTTCTGAGCAAAGTACTGGTATTAGTAAAAAGAGTTCTACAAATAATCCTAATAAACTTTTTTTTGAACGTAAAATTCAGAAAACTACAGAGCTTTGAAAAAATCTCAAAAAATTATTTTTGCAAAAAAAATAATTCGTTTGGAGTTCTGAGCAGAGTTCTGGTATTAGTAAAAAGAGTTCTGCAAATAATCCTAATAAACTTTTTTTTGAACGTAAAATTCAGAAATCTACAGAACTTTGAAAAAATCCCAAAAAATTATTTTTGCAAAAAAAATAATTCGTTTGGAGTTCTGAGCAGAGTTTTGGTATTAGTAAAAAGAGTTCTACAAATAGTCCTAATAAACTTTTTTTCGGAACGTAAAATTCAGAATTCTACAGAACTTTGAAAAAATCTCAAAAAATTATTTTGGCAAAAAAAATAATTCGTTTGGAGTTCTGAGCAGAGTTTTGGTATTAGTAAAAAGAGTTCTACAAATAGTCCTAATAAACTTTTTTTCTGAACGTAAAATTGAGAAAACTACATAACTTTGAAAAAATTCCAAAAAATTATTTTTGCCAAAAAAATAATTCGATTGGAGTTCTGAGCAGAGTTTTGAAATTAGTAAAAAGAGTTCTACAAATAGTCCTAATAAACTTTTTTTCTGAACGTAAAATTCAGAAAACTACAGAACTTTGAAAAAATCTCAAAAAATTATTTTTGCAAATAAAATAATTCGTTTGGAGTTCTGAGCAGAGTTCTGGAATTAGTAAAAAGAGTTCTACAAATAATCCTAATAAACTTTTTTCTGAACTTAAAATTTAAAAAAATACAGAACTTTGAAAAATCCCAAGAAATTATTTTTTACAAAAAATTAATTCGTTTGGAGTTCTGAGCAGAGTTTTTGTATTAGTAAAAAGAGTTCTACAAATAGTCCTTATAAACTTTTTTTCTGAACGTAAAATTCAGAAAACTACAGAACTTTGAAAAAATCTCAAAAAATTATTTTTGCAAAAAAAAAAATTCGTTCGGAGTTCTAAGCAGAGTTTTGGTATTAGTAAAAAGACTTCTGCAAATAGTTCTAATAAACTTTTTTTTGAACGTAAAATTCAGAATTCTACAGAACTTTGAAAAAGTTCCAAAAAATTATTTTTGCAAAAAAAATAATTCGTTTGGAGTTCTGAGCAGAGTTTTGGTATTAGTAAAAAGAGTTCTACAAATAGTCCTAATAAACTTTTTTTCGGAACTTAAAATTTAAAAAACTACAGAACTTTGAAAAAATTCAAAAAAATTATTTTTGCAAAAAAAATAATTTGTTTGGAGTTCTAAGCAGAGTTTTGGTATTAGTAAAAAGAGTTCTACAAATAGTCCTAATAAACTTTTTTCTGAACTTAAAATTTAAAAAACTACAGAACTTTGAAAAAATTCAAAAAAATTATTTTTGCAAAAAAAATAATTCGTTTGGAGTTCTGAGCAGAGTTCTGGTATTAGTAAAAAGAATTCTGCAAATAATCCTAATAAACTTTTTTTCTGAACGTAAAATTGAGAAAAATACAGAACTTTGAAAAAATTCCAAAAAATTATTTTTGCAAAAAAATTAATTCGTTTGGAGTTCTGAGCAGAGTTCTGGTATTAGTAAAAAGAGTTCTGCAAATAATTCTAATAAACTTTTTTTTGAACTTAAAATTGAGAAAACTACAGAACTTTGAAAAAATTCAAAAAAATTATTTTTGCAAAAAAATAAGTCGTTTGGAGTTCTGAGCAGAGTTCTGGTATTAGTAAAAAGAATTCTGCAAATAATCCTAATAAACTTTTTTTCTGAACGTAAAATTGAGAAAACTACAAAACTTT
Source organism: Leptopilina drosophilae (assembly GCA_032873175.1). Taxonomy (NCBI): domain Eukaryota; kingdom Metazoa; phylum Arthropoda; class Insecta; order Hymenoptera; family Figitidae; genus Leptopilina; species Leptopilina drosophilae. The sequence continues at coordinate 45,226,739 of CM065478.1, read as the reverse complement.
GAAAAAATTCCAAAAAATTATTTTTGCAAAAAAATTCATTCGTTTGGAGTTCTGAGCAGAGTTCTGGTATTAGTAAGAAGAGTTCTGCAAATAATCCTAATAAACTTTTTTTTGAACGTAAAATTCAGAAATCTACAGAACTTTGAAAAAATCTCAAGAAATTATTTTTTACAAAAAATTAATTCATTTGGAGTTCTGAGCAGAGTTTTGTTATTAGTAAAAAGAGTTCTACAAATAGTCCTAATAAACTTTTTTTGAACGTAAAATTCAGAAATCTACAGAACTTTGAAAAAGTTCCAAAAAATTATTTTGGCAAAAAAAATAATTCGTTTGGAGTTCTGAGCAGAGTTTTTGTATTAGTAAAAAGAGTTCTACAAATAGTCCTAATAAACTTTTTTTCTGAACGTAAAATTCAGAAAACTACAGAACTTTGAATAAATTCAAAAAAATTATTTTTGCAAAAAAAATAATTCGTTTGGAGTTCTGAGCAGAGTTCTTGTATTAGTAAAAAGAATTCTGCAAATAATCCTAATAAACTTTTTTTCTGAACGTAAAATTGAGAAAACTACAGAACTTTGAAAAAATCTCAAAAAATTATTTTTGCAAAAAAAATAATTCGTTCGGAGTTCTGAGCAGAGTTCTGGTATTAGTAAAAAGAGTTCTACAAATAGTCCTAATAAACTTTTTTCTAAACTTAAAATTTAAAAAACTACAGAACTTTGAAAAAATTCAAAAAAATTATTTTTGCAAAAAAAATAATTTGTTTGGAGTTCTGAGCAGAGTTCTGGTATTAGTGAAAAGAGTTCTGCAAATAATCCTAATAAACTTTTTTTCTGAACGTAAAATTCAGAAAACTACAGAACTTTGAAAAAATTCCAAAAAATTATTTTGCCAAAAAAAATAATTCGTTTGGAGTTCTGAGCAGAGTTTTGGTATTAGTAAAAAGAGTTCTACAAATAGTCCTAATAAACTTTTTTCTGAACTTAAAATTTAAAAAACTACAGAACTTTGAAAAAATTCAAAAAAATTATTTTTGCAAAAAAAATAATTCGTTTGGAGTTCTGAGCAGAGTTCTGGTATTAGTAAAAAGAATTCTGCAAATAATCCTAATAAACTTTTTTTCTGAACGTAAAATTGAGAAAAATACAGAACTTTGAAAAAATTCCAAAAAATTATTTTTGCAAAAAAATTAATTCGTTTGGAGTTCTGAGCAGAGTTCTGGTATTAGTAAAAAGAGTTCTGCAAATAATTCTAATAAACTTTTTTTTGAACTTAAAATTGAGAAAACTACAGAACTTTGAAAAAATTCAAAAAAATTATTTTTGCAAAAAAAATAATTCGTTTGGAGTTCTGAGCAGAGTTCTGGTATTAGTAAAAAGAATTCTGCAAATAATCCTAATAAACTTTTTTTCTGAACGTAAAATTGAGAAAACTACAAAACTTTGAAAAAATTCCAAAAAATTATTTTTGCAAAAAAATTCATTCGTTTGGAGTTCTGAGCAGAGTTCTGGTATTAGTAAGAAGAGTTCTGCAAATAATCCTAATAAACTTTTTTTTGAACGTAAAATTCAGAAATCTACAGAACTTTGAAAAAATCTCAAGAAATTATTTTTTACAAAAAATTAATTCATTTGGAGTTCTGAGCAGAGTTTTGTTATTAGTAAAAAGAGTTCTACAAATAGTCCTAATAAACTTTTTTTGAACGTAAAATTCAGAAATCTACAGAACTTTGAAAAAGTTCCAAAAAATTATTTTGGCAAAAAAAATAATTCGTTTGGAGTTCTGAGCAGAGTTTTTGTATTAGTAAAAAGAGTTCTACAAATAGTCCTAATAAACTTTTTTTCTGAACGTAAAATTCAGAAAACTACAGAACTTTGAAAAAATTCCAAATAATTATTTTTGCAAAAAAAATAATTCGTTTGGAGTTCTGAGCAGAGTTCTTGTATTAGTAAAAAGAATTCTGCAAATAATCCTAATAAACTTTTTTTCTGAACGTAAAATTGAGAAAACTACAGAACTTTGAAAAAATCTCAAAAAATTATTTTTGCAAAAAAAATAATTCGTTCGGAGTTCTGAGCAGAGTTCTGGTATTAGTAAAAAGAGTTCTACAAATAGTCCTAATAAACTTTTTTCTAAACTTAAAATTTAAAAAACTACAGAACTTTGAAAAAATTCAAAAAAATTATTTTTGCAAAAAAAATAATTTGTTTGGAGTTCTGAGCAGAGTTCTGGTATTAGTGAAAAGAGTTCTGCAAATAATCCTAATAAACTTTTTTTCTGAACGTAAAATTCAGAAAACTACAGAACTTTGAAAAAATTCCAAAAAATTATTTTGCCAAAAAAAATAATTCGTTTGGAGTTCTGAGCAGAGTTTTGGTATTAGTAAAAAGAGTTCTACAAATAGTCCTAATAAACTTTTTTCTGAACTTAAAATTTAAAAAACTACAGAACTTTGAAAAAATTCAAAAAAATTATTTTTGCAAAAAAAATAATTTGTTTGGAGTTCTGAGCAGAGTTCTGGTATTAGTGAAAAGAGTTCTGCAAATAATCCTAATAAACTTTTTTTCTGAACGTAAAATTCAGAAAACTACAGAACTTTGGAAAAATTCCAAAAAATTATTTTTGCAAAAAAAATAATTCGTTCGGAGTTCTGAGCAGAGTTTTGGTATTGGTAAAAAGAGTTCTACAAATAGTCCTAATAAACTTTATTTCAGAACGTAAAATTCAGAAAACTACAGAACTTTGAAAAAATCTCAAAAAATTATTTTTGCAAAAAAAATAATTCGTTTGGAGTTCTGAGCAAAGTTCTGGTATTAGTAAAAAGAGTTCTGCAAATAATCCTAATAAACTTTTTTTTGAACGTAAAATTCAGAAAACTACAGAACTTTGAAAAAATCTCAAAAAATTATTTTTGCAAAAAAATTAATTCGTTTGGAGTTCTGAGCAGAGTTGTGGTATTAGTAAAAAGAGTTCTGCAAATAATCCTAATAAACTTTTTTTTGAACGTAAAATTCAGAAATCTACAGAACTTTGAAAAAATCCCAAAAAATTATTTTTGCAAAAAAAATAATTCGTTCGGAGTTCTGAGCAGAGTTTTGGTATTAGTAAAAAGAGTTCTACAAATAGTCCTAATAAACTTTTTTTCAAAACGTAAAATTCAGAAAACTACAGAACTTTGAAAAAATCTCAAAAAATTATTTTTGCAAAAAAAATAATTCGTTTGGAGTTCTGAGCAAAGTTCTGGTATTAGTAAAAAGAGTTCTGCAAATAATCCTAATAAACTTTTTTTTGAACGTAAAATTCAGAAAACTACAGAACTTTGAAAAAATCTCAAAAAATTATTTTTGCAAAAAAAATAATTCGTTCGGAGTTCTGAGCAAAGTTCTGGTATTAGTAAAAAGAGTTCTGCAAATAATCCTAATAAACTTTTTTTCTGAACGTAAAATTCAGAAAACTACAGAACTTTGAAAAAATTCAAAAAAATTATTTTTGCAAAAAAATAATTCGTTTGGAGTTCTAAGCAGAGTTCTGGTATTAGTAAAAAAAGTTCTGCAAATAATCCTAATAAACTTTTTTTCTGAACGTAAAATTCAGAAAACTACAGAACTTTGAAAAAATCTCAAAAAATTATTTTTGCAAAAAAAATAATTCGTTTGGAGTTCTGAGCAAAGTTCTGGTATTAGTAAAAAGAGTTCTGCAAATAATCCTAATAAACTTTTTTTTGAACGTAAAATTCAGAAAACTACAGAACTTTGAAAAAATTTAAAAAAATTATTTTTGCAAAAAAAATAATTCGTTTGGAGTTCTGAGCAGAGTTCTGGTATTAGTAAAAAAAAGTTCTGCAAATAATCCTAATAAACTTTTTTTCTGAACGTAAAATTCAGAAAACTACAGAACTTTGAAAAAATTCAAAAAAATTATTTTTGCAAAAAAATAATTCGTTTGGAGTTCTAAGCAGAGTTTTGGTATTAGTAAAAAGAGTTCTGCAAATAATCCTAATAAACTTTTTTTTGAAGGTTAAATTCAGAAATCTACAGAACTTTGAAAAAATTACAAAAAATTATTTTTGCAAAAAAAATAATTCGTTTGGAGTTCTAAGCAAAGTTCTGGTATTAGTAAAAAGAGTTCTGCAAATAATCCTAATAAACTTTTTTTCTGAACGTAAAATTTAAAAAACTTCAGAACTTTCAAAAAATTCAAAAAAATTATTTTTGCAAAAAAATAATTCGTTTGGAGTTCTAAGCAGAGTTCTGGTATTAGTAAAAAGAGTTCTGCAATTAATCCTAATAAACTTTTTTTCTGAACGTAAAATTCAGAAAACTACAGAACTTTGAAAAAATCTAAAAAAATTATTTTTGCAAAAAAATTAATTCGTTTGGAGTTCTGAGCAGAGTTCTGGTATTAGTAAAAAGAGTTCTGCAAATAATCCTAATAAACTTTTTTTTGAAGGTTAAATTCAGAAATCTACAGAACTTTGAAAAAATTCCAAAAAATTATTTTTGCAAAAAAAATAATTCGTTTGGAGTTCTAAGCAGAGTTCTGGTATTAGTAAAAAGAGTTCTGCAAATAATCCTAATAAACTTTTTTTCTGAACGTAAAATTTAAAAAACTTCAGAACTTGGAAAAAATTCAAAAAAATTATTTTTGCAAAAAAAATATTTCGTTTGGAGTTCTGAGCAGAGTTCTGGTATTAGTAAAAAGAGTTCTGCAAATAATCCTAATAAACTTTTTTCTGAACGTAAAATTCAGAAAACTACAGAACTTTGAAAAAATTCCAAAAAATTATTTTTGCAAAAAAATTAATTCGTTTGGAGTTCTGAGCAAAGTTCTGGTATTAGTAAAAAGAGTTCTGCAAATAATCCTAATAAACTTTTTTTTGAAGGTTAAATTCAGAAATCTACAGAACTTTGAAAAAATTCCAAAAATTATTTTTGCAAAAAAAATAATTCGTTTGGAGTTCTAAGCAGAGTTCTGGTATTAGTAAAAAGAGATCTGCAAATAATCCTAATAAACTTTTTTTCTGAACGTAAAATTTAAAAAACTTCAGAACTTTGAAAAAATTCCAAAAAATTATTTTTGCAAAATAAATAATTCGTTCGGAGTTCTGAGCAGAGTTTTGGTATTAGTAAAAAGAGTTCTACAAATAGTCCCAATAAACTTTTTTTCGGAACGTAAAATTCAGAAAACTACAGAACTTTGAAAAAATCTCAAAAAATTATTTTTGCAAAAAAAATAATTCGTTTGGAGTTCTGAGCAGAGTTCTGGTATTAGTAAAAAAAGTTCTGCAAATAATCCTAATAAACTTTTTTTCTGAACGTAAAATTCAGAAAACTACAGAACTTTGAAAAAATTCCAAAAAATTATTTTTGCAAAAAAATTAATTCGTTTGGAGTTCTGAGCAAAGTTCTGGTATTAGTAAAAAGAGTTCTGCAAATAATCCTAATAAACTTTTTTTCTGAACGTAAAATTTAAAAAACTTCAGAACTTTCAAAAAATTCAAAAAAATTATTTTTGCAAAAAAATAATTCGTTTGGAGTTCTAAGCAGAGTTCTGGTATTAGTAAAAAGAGTTCTGCAAATAATCCTAATAAACTTTTTTTCTGAACGTAAAATTCAGAAAACTACAGAACTTTGAAAAAATCTAAAAAAATTATTTTTGCAAAAAAATTAATTCGTTTGGAGTTCTGAGCAGAGTTCTGGTATTAGTAAAAAGAGTTCTGCAAATAATCCTAATAAACTTTTTTTTGAAGGTTAAATTCAGAAATCTACAGAACTTTGAAAAAAGTACAAAAAATTATTTTTGCAAAAAAAATAATTCGTTCGGAGTTCTGAGCAGAGTTTTGGTATTAGTAAAAAGAGTTCTACAAATAGTCCTAATAAACTTTTTTTCGGAACGTAAAATTCAGAAAACTACAGAACTTTGAAAAAATCTCAAAAAATTATTTTTGCAAAAAAAATAATTCGTTTGGAGTTCTGAGCAGAGTTCTGGTATTAGTAAAAAGAGTTCTGCAAATAATCCTAATAAACTTTTTTTTGAACGTAAAATTCAGAAAACTACAGAACTTTGAAAAAATCTCAAAAAATTATTTTTGCAAAAAAAATAATTCGTTCGGAGTTCTGAGCAAAGTTCTGGTATTAGTAAAAAGAGTTCTGCAAATAATCCTAATAAACTTTTTTTCTGAACGTAAAATTCAGAAAACTACAGAACTTTGAAAAAATCTCAAAAAATTATTTTTGCAAAAAAAATAATTCGTTTGGAGTTCTGAGCAGAGTTCTGGTATTAGTAAAAAAAGTTCTGCAAATAATCCTAATAAACTTTTTTTCTGAACGTAAAATTCAGAAAACTACAGAACTTTGAAAAAATTTAAAAAAATTATTTTTGCAAAAAAAATAATTCGTTTGGAGTTTTGAGCAGAGTTCTGGTATTAGTAAAAAAAGTTCTGCAAATAATCCTAATAAACTTTTTTTCTGAACGTAAAATTCAGAAAACTACAGAACTTTGAAAAAATTCAAAAAAATTATTTTTGCAAAAAAATAATTCGTTTGGAGTTCTAAGCAGAGTTTTGGTATTAGTAAAAAAAGTTCTGCAAATAATCCTAATAAACTTTTTTTTGAAGGTTAAATTCAGAAATCTACAGAACTTTGAAAAAATTACAAAAAATTATTTTTGCAAAAAAAATAATTCGTTTGGAGTTCTAAGCAAAGTTCTGGTATTAGTAAAAAGAGTTCTGCAAATAATCCTAATAAACTTTTTTTCTGAACGTAAAATTTAAAAAACTTCAGAACTTTCAAAAAATTCAAAAAAATTATTTTTGCAAAAAAATAATTCGTTTGGAGTTCTAAGCAGAGTTCTGGTATTAGTAAAAAGAGTTCTGCAATTAATCCTAATAAACTTTTTTTCTGAACGTAAAATTCAGAAAACTACAGAACTTTGAAAAAATCTAAAAAAATTATTTTTGCAAAAAAATTAATTCGTTTGGAGTTCTGAGCAGAGTTCTGGTATTAGTAAAAAGAGTTCTGCAAATAATCCTAATAAACTTTTTTTTGAAGGTTAAATTCAGAAATCTACAGAACTTTGAAAAAATTCCAAAAAATTATTTTTGCAAAAAAAATAATTCGTTTGGAGTTCTAAGCAGAGTTCTGGTATTAGTAAAAAGAGTTCTGCAAATAA